>VXBC01006901.1:106514-143848 GCA_013399945.1 Ploceus nigricollis | reverse complement strand
CCCTCCCTCCCTCCCTCCTTCCATGGGTCCCCGGGTGGGTGCGCGTCCCGGGGCCGTGGGACGGCCGTCGCTGCCCGCCGGCGGCTTGAGGGATGCTCCGCTCTCCTTCGTCGTGGCATCTCCTCCGTTCCGCTATTTCTCCAAGAAACTTTAAACTTCGTAACTCGCTCCTAATTTCTTATATATTTATTGTTGCTGTTAATTTTTGTCGCCGTTGGTGGCCACCCGGGGCTGCGGGGCTCGCACGTGTGGCGGGGCTCTGCTCGCGGACGCGGCACCGGCGTGCGGGGCTCCGCGGCTTTCGCTCGGAACAGCTGCCGCTGCTTGCCGAGTCCCGCGTCGTCCCGCATCCTCGGGCAAGGCGTGGGAGAGAGGAGGATTCAGGGCTTGCCCACCAGGCAGGCTGGTTCTGCCGCCGTGTTAGGGTTTCGGGGGTACTTTGTAAAGGGAAGAGTGAGCGTCTTTCAGAAGGAATAGTCCTCAAATTTACGTACGTTTTCAGGAGGTAGATTTTCCTTACTTTGAGAGAGAGAAATTTCAGTCTATTAAATCGCGTTACTTAGCAGGCGGCCATCCAAGAAACTAATTATTTTTGGATGGAACTGCGGTGTCTAGCCACGGGTGAATATGTTAATATTAATCCGTGCCCTCCGCACAATTTCAAAAAACTCTGCAGAAGTCCCGATTGCCCGTTAGATCGNTCCGGGCCGCACGGAGCGGGTGCCGAAAGCCCGGGCTGCCGGGAGCGAATCCCACTCTCCGTGCGGCCTCGCCGTCCTTCCAGGACCGCGCTGCCCAGCGGCCGCCGAAACACGCCTCCTTCCCGAGGCTTTGCCCTTGACTAGCCCCATGGTGGCCCGGCCAGCGCCTCTCTATTTCCGCATCTTTCCCTCCACCCTGCCCGGGAGCTGCCCGACACTCTGGTTCCAGGTGCCTTCCCCTGCCTCCGACTTCTCCTCCGGGAAGGAGGACGCGGATCCCATCCCATCCTCAGCCCCGCTGGATGCCTGCGGGACCCAGGGCGCTCCCTGGTGCCTCGCGGCGTGCAGCCCTCCTGATTTCTCGGCCTGGCCGTGAAAGTGCACTTTTCCCCCGTCGCTTTGCCTGAGGCCGTGTGGTGGGTGCGGTTGTATGAGAGATGAGATGGAGGCAGCTTTTCAGACCGTCACCAGCATCTGCACCCGCTTTCTGCTCCTTCTAGAGCCCGTGGCCTCCCCGCAGGTGCCCAGCCCTAGGCTTGGGTGGCCACCACTGCTGCTGGAAAGGGCACAGTTCCACTGATGCATAGCAGCAGATGAGGGGCTTTAAGGCTGTCCCTGTGCAACCAGGTGTCTGTGCCTTGGTGGCTGGTGTGCAGGAACGCTGTGTGCGGAGGAGCTGAGTGGTAATGCATGGGGCAGGTGGTGGGATGCCCTCAAAGCCAAGGGGTGGGGGTGTCAGGCAGGTCGTTCAATGCCAGCGTTAGTCATAGAGCTAACTCCCTGTTTGGAATCATCTGGGCCCCATATTTTCTTTAAATTTATGGAAGATCATTGAAGTGTGAGGATGAATTTACTGGAAAGACATGTGCGGCAAAGAAAGGATTCTAGAAAAGAAATGGTGTTTAGGTGAATTTTTTTAGTATTATTCTAATAATATAATAGGTTGCTGTGGTATTAAAATAGGAGGGGTATTATTCTGTCAAGTGCTCAGTCAGACTCTTTCTGTATCAAAACAAGTTCAGATAAAATGGTTTTGCTGTCCATATTCCCGATATTTAGTAATGCAGAAGTACTTTCGCATTGCAGTAATACTTCCACAGATAAGAACTGATGTTGTCATGAATTGCTTATGCTCATAAATCTTACTCATCTGAGGATTAATCGAAATATAAAACCTGAAAGAGGCACTTCCCATTTTCAGTATGAAGAAGAAATCCCACTGTGGAACTTTCAGGTTTGGACCTAGCAATCTTGTTCAGTTGGATTTGAGAGAGGAATTAGTAAGTGGACAAACAGCTTTTCTCTTACCTTAGTTTACTGTGTCTGTAAGTGTTATTTTTTTCCCCTTTACAAGCTCTTAGCAGAGCCCTCACTAGGGTGAAACACAGTTCAGCCTGCTTCACTCTTGCACTTACCTTGCATCTGCACCTGAGTTATCCCTGAGCCATCCCTGAGCCAGTGCTCTCTTCCTTTCCAAAGCATCAAGGAAGTGTTTCATGGGCTTCTGGAAGAGGCTTTTTAGAGTGATGGTTTTTTGTATGACTTAGGGTGAGGTTACATCCGCAGCTGAAAAGCTGCTGCAGGGACTCACTGTGAGACTGATGCTCTTGCGTCTCCTGCCCCTGTCTGGGCAGTGAATGTGTCTGGCACTGCCCAAAGGGTGGAAATACAGAGTGGTTCTTTTGGTTCAGCATCCATTGTGTGTGATTTTAAAATGCTCAATTACTACAGTTTCTTATCATGGTATAATTTGCTTTTTTGTTTCTAAGACTAGGAAGTAATGAGGTTGGAGAGCCCTGACCAGGTGTGTGGAGGGCAATGGCAGCTGTGGCAAGCTCATTGAAAATAACACATGTGCTAAGCTGAAAAGAGATTCTTTAAATATTGTTAAAATGGTTAATGCTTTAAGCATTAATACCTTAAATACCTTAAGTTTACATACTTAAAATCAATACTAATGCTAGTTTGCATTTATGAAAAAATATCAGTTTGCAGGGATGAAATGCTTTCCAAGCACTGATCAGTACCGCGTATCTGAGAAAGCACAGTTCCTTGTAAGAATTTTTAAGATCAGATCTGTACCACTGAAGAGTCTAATCTTGTGCAGGTAAGGCTAGATGTTTCCATTTAAAGCTCAAGAATGATGGGTCTTGAGCATCTGATGAAGACAGAAAACATGCACAAAATGAAAGGCTTTGGAGATTGAAAAGCTTATTGTAGGCTTATGACTTCAATCCTGTTAATCCTGTCATGTTATTTTCATGATAAAAATCTTGTGTTCAGTCCAATGTGATCCTAGAGTTTGAATAGTAACTTAGAGTAATGTGAAACTTGCTGCAAATAAAGTAGTGTGTTCTGTAATAAGACTGAGAGAGTTGGGTACTTTACTGGATTTTTTTTTTAGTGTGATTACTACAATGTGATATTTTTTCTGGACTGTAATAGTATGAATAACAAAACAGAGGAGAGGGAGCTTTTNTGCCCGCGGGGACGGTGGAGTGCTGTGGGGCGGGAGATGGGGAAGGGGGGCCGGGAATGGCATGGCGCGGAGAGAAACCCGTCGATGGTCAGCCCCGCGTCGCGCACCCTCCGCGGGCGGCGGAGCGGTGCCGGACGTACCTTGCGCGGCAGCCGCGGGGNTGCACCCGCTTTCTGCTCCTTCTAGAGCCCGTGGCCTCCCCGCAGGTGCCCAGCCCTAGGCTTGGGTGGCCACCACTGCTGCTGGAAAGGGCACAGTTCCACTGATGCATAGCAGCAGATGAGGGGCTTTAAGGCTGTCCCTGTGCAACCAGGTGTCTGTGCCTTGGTGGCTGGTGTGCAGGAACGCTGTGTGCGGAGGAGCTGAGTGGTAATGCATGGGGCAGGTGGTGGGATGCCCTCAAAGCCAAGGGGTGGGGGTGTCAGGCAGGTCGTTCAATGCCAGCGTTAGTCATAGAGCTAACTCCCTGTTTGGAATCATCTGGGCCCCATATTTTCTTTAAATTTATGGAAGATCATTGAAGTGTGAGGATGAATTTACTGGAAAGACATGTGCGGCAAAGAAAGGATTCTAGAAAAGAAATGGTGTTTAGGTGAATTTTTTTAGTATTATTCTAATAATATAATAGGTTGCTGTGGTATTAAAATAGGAGGGGTATTATTCTGTCAAGTGCTCAGTCAGACTCTTTCTGTATCAAAACAAGTTCAGATAAAATGGTTTTGCTGTCCATATTCCCGATATTTAGTAATGCAGAAGTACTTTCGCATTGCAGTAATACTTCCACAGATAAGAACTGATGTTGTCATGAATTGCTTATGCTCATAAATCTTACTCATCTGAGGATTAATCGAAATATAAAACCTGAAAGAGGCACTTCCCATTTTCAGTATGAAGAAGAAATCCCACTGTGGAACTTTCAGGTTTGGACCTAGCAATCTTGTTCAGTTGGATTTGAGAGAGGAATTAGTAAGTGGACAAACAGCTTTTCTCTTACCTTAGTTTACTGTGTCTGTAAGTGTTATTTTTTTCCCCTTTACAAGCTCTTAGCAGAGCCCTCACTAGGGTGAAACACAGTTCAGCCTGCTTCACTCTTGCACTTACCTTGCGTCTGCACCTGAGTTATCCCTGAGCCATCCCTGAGCCAGTGCTCTCTTCCTTTCCAAAGCATCAAGGAAGTGTTTCACGGGCTTCTGGAAAAGGCTTTTTAGAGTGATGGTTTTTTGTATGACTTAGGGTGAGGTTACATCCGCAGCTGAAAAGCTGCTGCAGGGACTCACTGTGAGACTGATGCTCTTGCGTCTCCTGCCCCTGTCTGGGCAGTGAATGTGTCTGGCACTGCCCAAAGGGTGGAAATACAGAGTGGTTCTTTTGGTTCAGCATCCATTGTGTGTGATTTTAAAATGCTCAATTACTACAGTTTCTTATCATGGTATAATTTGCTTTTTTGTTTCTAAGACTAGGAAGTAATGAGGTTGGAGAGCCCTGACCAGGTGTGTGGAGGGCAATGGCAGCTGTGGCAAGCTCATTGAAAATAACACATGTGCTAAGCTGAAAAGAGATTCTTTAAATATTGTTAAAATGGTTAATGCTTTAAGCATTAATACCTTAAATACCTTAAGTTTACATACTTAAAATCAATACTAATGCTAGTTTGCATTTATGAAAAAATATCAGTTTGCAGGGATGAAATGCTTTCCAAGCACTGATCAGTACCGCGTATCTGAGAAAGCACAGTTCCTTGTAAGAATTTTTAAGATCAGATCTGTACCACTGAAGAGTCTAATCTTGTGCAGGTAAGGCTAGATGTTTCCATTTAAAGCTCAAGAATGATGGGTCTTGAGCATCTGATGAAGACAGAAAACATGCACAAAATGAAAGGCTTTGGAGATTGAAAAGCTTATTGTAGGCTTATGACTTCAATCCTGTTAATCCTGTCATGTTATTTTCATGATAAAANATCAGATCTGTACCACTGAAGAGTCTAATCTTGTGCAGGTAAGGCTAGATGTTTCCATTTAAAGCTCAAGAATGATGGGTCTTGAGCATCTGATGAAGACAGAAAACATGCACAAAATGAAAGGCTTTGGAGATTGAAAAGCTTATTGTAGGCTTATGACTTCAATCCTGTTAATCCTGTCATGTTATTTTCATGATAAAAATCTTGTGTTCAGTCCAATGTGATCCTAGAGTTTGAATAGTAACTTAGAGTAATGTGAAACTTGCTGCAAATAAAGTAGTGTGTTCTGTAATAAGACTGAGAGAGTTGGGTACTTTACTGGATTTTTTTTTAGTGTGATTACTACAATGTGATATTTTTTCTGGACTGTAATAGTATGAATAACAAAACAGAGGAGAGGGAGCTTTTGTCACTGGCGTTGGAAAGTGAGCTTTTTGTATTTTGTCTTTAAAGCTGGAGCCTTGATGTGAACCTGTCTTTTTTTGTTACTCACATGCACTTGAAAAATGTAAGAAGTCATTTTTTGTGTTGAAGTAAGGCATCAGAGCAATCTTTCGTAATTGCTTTCTTTGGTTTATAGAGACTTGAACCACAAAGCTGGCTTACTTGATAATAGTTTTTAATTATACTGCTTCTAATTGTTTTTGTTCACACACAATTCATTAGTTTTCTCTTAAGCAAAATATGGTATTTTCAAATGGGGTGCTGGGGAAAAAAAATGCTTAGGACATTTTTCCAGAGGATGGCTTTCTCTGGGTTTTGACTGATGCTGTTGCATTGTGTGTTATCAGTAAATGGGCTTCAGTGAGGTGGTTGCCTGGGCCAAGTGCTTCCCAGAAGTTACACTTGCTTTCTGAACTATTGAATTTTGACCCAGATGAACTAAGAGTTGTAGAAGCTTCTAGAAAGTTTAGAGTTTTCTGAGGGGTTGAGTGCAGGTATCAGTGTTTTGAAAGCAATGGCAGGTAAAAGTAAAATACTTCAGAACTTTTTGGTGACAGAGTTCAGATACTATTTGGAAATTTTCACAACTGTCTTTGAGCCAAATACTTAAACTCCTGGTAAATAGCAGGAATTCTTTTTCTTCATTTTATTTCTTTTATTTCTCTTTTCAGCAACCAGTACTCATGAGAATGGTACTGAATGAATCAGAATTAGCATCTCTTCAGGATATAAACAATATGTTACAGAGAACATTTCTTAAATCATTACAGTATTTTCAAAAATACATATATTCACCTGCTGGAAATGCCTCAGTGGGAGGGAGGCCTGTGTTCTGCCTCGGAAGGAAAAGGTAGATTCCAGGATGCTTGGGTGATCTTTTTTCCCCAAATGAACAAATATTGATGAAAATTTGGAAGGGAAAATACCTGAATTACCAGGTACTAAAATGCTTCTTAAATTACGTGTGTGAAGTGTATTTCAGAATCCGATACCTCCCTATGTGTTTTGCTGCTTTGAATTTTTGCTACTCACATTTGCTGTAGAGAGAATAAATTGGACAGCTGTAATACTAAGGCAAGCCTGTGGAGGCAGTGAACCATGCTGTGCTTGGACTATTATTTATTTTGTGCTTTTCATTGATTTCACTGGAAGTGGCTGTTCAAGAAGTGATCATAGAATACGACATTTTGTTGCGGTTTTCAGGTGACTGAATGATTTTTATGTGCCTGTCTCTGCAGGTGATGACATAGCAAGTTGTGATGCAGGACTGTTCAGACTAGAGGGCAGTTTGTGTAGCGGTATTGCATGTGACAATGTAAATGTACATATCAGAAAACTTTGACATATTTTTAAAGTTGAAATCAACTTCCTGTCAACGGGGAAAGTCATGCTTATTATGCTCTAAAATTGGTCAGTTACTGAAAAGAAGGCAAAGATCAGGCTGGTGGGGGTTTTTTTGTTGTAATGGTGACATTTGGGAATATTTATTATGATGTACCAAGAGAATGATAGGGACCAGCATGATAAAAACACACATAGATTTCCCATTACGTTCTAAAATTCTGTGTTGTCCCAGAACACTCATAAAAGTATTAGTCACAGCAACAAAAAGTCGAGGAACCATTAGTGGGTAGCATGCTGGAAAAAAAGTTAACTTGGATGTCAGTTTGCACAAGAGATCCTAAACCAGCTAAAATGGAAGCTTTCCTTCCCCATTCGAATGATTTAAATTATTTTACCTGGCTTCTTTGATTACAGGAAGTTTTGCCTTGTTCAGTGGGAGCAGGTGAAAGTTGTCAAGTGGGAGCAATATATACACAGCCTTGCAGGAGCAACATTTTCCAGTCTCGTAGGCACAGAGTTAGATGTTCTTGTGCACAAAATGACATTGCGATGTCTGTGGCTTCCACCTAGGGCCAATTAAGATCAAGAGGAAAGAGTTTTTGGGAGAGTGGGGAGGCAGCAGTCTGCTGCAAGTGCAGTGCTCCCTCTCTCTTGTGTAGCAGCCATCTCAGGTTGACTGCCTTTGCTTCTTCCCTAGTGCTTAGGCTGAAAAAACACTTAAAGATGAACCCAACAAAAAAATAGGAATAAAACTTGTCTCCATAGGTTCTTACCTTCTCTACTTATTTATCCTAACCATTCTGTTAAGTGGTTTGAATCCACTTAATTACTAAGACAAGCTAAAACCAGAACCTGTAAGTTTGCAAGGGTTAGGGCTTGCCTGGTGGGTAGCTTGTTCCACAGATAGAGTTGAACATGGGAATGGAAATCAGTGGGAGACAGCTGACTGGTGAGAGTTACCTGATGAAAGTGGACAGTTTGCCTGCTGACTGTCAGAACTGGGAAGCATTTGAATCCTTTATTTATTGTGCTGGAGCTCATACAAGTCATGTCATGCATGAAATTCCCTGTCTTCTAAATTGCAGGTACAACACCACTGAGACCTATTTTGGGTTTTGGTGGTTGTTTTTTTTGTTTTTTTTTTTTAATCAGAGCAGTCAAATCAAAACACGAAATGATACATGTGTAGCTATGGTGCTTTTTTATTTCAGGTATTTGCTAAAAGTCCAAAACCGCAGGAAACAACAACTGATACACAATAGGCAGGGGGACAGAGTTCAACAGTTTTAACCACTTAAACACTAAAATAATTTCATGTTATATCTTCACCAACACATTTGTAGGAGCAGCAGAGTTGCAAATGCTGGCAAAAGCCGAACAACTTCAGTGTGGCTGGTGTTGCTAAAAGAACTCTTGGAAGGAAGTATCATCCAAAGGATTGTATCTAAAAAGGACACCAAATTATATCCTCCTTCAGAACAGTAAAATTTTTTTCTACAAGTGTGTAAAGCAGCTGTTTATGCTCCACATTTTCTTCTCTACATGTCTTTTCACTTTGAAATGCTAGCCATTGTGTAGCTGTGGTGTCTTTTTTTGAGGGTAATGTTTCGCTTGTGGAACATCGGTAACTACTTTGATGTATTAGAGTGTAGCACTCTGAAAAGCAGACTGTTTAGTTTCCATTGTAAGAATGAAGTTAGCAAGTCCTAATTAGTGAAAAAGTCTGTGTAGTCAATAGATTGTACTGGCCTTTCCAATATCTTCAGGTAGTTATAAAGATACTCTATGTATGATTTGCTAGTAAGAGGCTGTATTGTTTTTTCCCCTGTACTGCAGCAGAGAGATTGATCAATATTTGTAACTAAATCAATCCAGATTTGTTTTTTAGGGTAAAGGTTTTCTGTAGCATTACTTTAGTGGTGATCACAGATCTTCATTCTGTCATCTTGACAGGTCTGTGAGACTGAGCAGGTCAGAAGCTGGTAGTGTGTAGATAAGAAATTTTCAGAATGACTGAGGGAGCCTTCTCATTCTTTTACTGAGAGAAACTGGTATACTGGGAGTTATTTTGTCAAATAAATCAGCTGTTTTGATGTGTTTGTTAGAAGTATATCCTTTGATGCATTATGTTCAGGATGTGGTTGTATTAATGCTCTTCTCTTTTCCTGAGGGTCTTACCTGTCTATTTCCTATATTAAGTAGGCAGTTGTAAAACCTGTATGTCACATTAAGGTTGCTATTATGTATTTTAATTTCTTTTATATCATTAATTCTGAGCTGGAGTGTTAGCATTGATAATATCCTGTGGCAATGAATTCCATGGTTGAATTCCACCATGAATAAAAAGGAGTACTTTTAAATTAATTTTGAGTTTGTTGCCTTAGTAAATAATCCTTTGGATGGGAGAAAGTATGTATAATCACTTAAATCAACAACAGTGTAGTGTTCTGTTTACTCTAACACTTTAGAATAACATTTGTGAGCATAAAATCAACCATTAAGATTAGCTGTAGAAATTAACAACTCTGAGTTTCCTATCAATTGTCCAGTTCTGAAGAGAAAGGGATGAGGATTATGTAAATCTGCCTTCCCCATAAAAAAGGAGTTTCAGGACAGGATACCTTTACAATTTGTATAGACACAGCACAGTGTAGCTCTTCTCTTGAATTAATTCAGGTAGTCTTTAGTTTGGAAGGTGTTTTATAAAAGAAGTAAAACTTAAAGTGACGGTGTGTTTGTGAGTGGTAAACTAATCACTCCCTTTTGGGCAAAATATTCTAAAGCCTGGGACTGCAGACATTACATACTCTGTCTACTGTTTCCAAGCCACTAATTAGTTAATATAGCTTGACAGAACCATAAGTTAAAACTGAAGTACCAAGTGGTATTCAAGTGGGGATCAGTTCCGTCCCTTGATCAGAAGTTGCATAGGCGAGTGGAAAAGATTTCCTGAACAGTTAAGGGGGTGTGTTCTGGACTCCTATTGTGCTGAAGCATGCCAAATGCTATGTGGCTGGAGATGCTAAACAAGTGCAAGTGCTGTCTTTTTCCTAGTTGTGCTAATGCCACTCAAGAAACTGTATGTAAATTTTTTTTTGGTGGGTTTTTTTTTGTGGTTTTTTTTTTTTTTTTTTTTTTTGTTTTTTTTTTGTTTTTTTTTGTTTTTTGTTTTGTTAAAAGATGTGCTATTAAAGAAATTGGCTTCTGGGTAATTTGAGGAACACTAAAGTCCTTTTGCTAGCAGTAATGTATTCCAGGTTGCATGTATACAATAACTTTAGTTTAGCTTTTTTTAGGTGCAGATTGAGGTTGCAAAGGCTCGGAAGGGAATGATCAGTGAAACATACTGGGTAGCCAGTGTAACCCCTCCACTTTTGCAGTTTGATAGTAGGCCTTTATCCAAATTGATAAATCTCCAGCTGTGAAAGGTGATGTTGATTACAGCATTACACATCTCTGATGATGTTGATTTGCTTGTCAAGGAAATCCAGCAAACAAGTACAATGACACTTACTCTGAATTTAATTTTATTACATTCTCATATATTGGGAAATGTCTGGAACATGCTAAATGATTGCATAGAGGCTGTATCTGTGTTTGCTCTGCTTTTCTTCCCTAGTTATATTTGTGGCTTTTTACAACGTCTTTCAGAATCGCAGTTTCCGGTCACTGAGAATAGATTATTTCTTAAGCCAAAGGAAAGTGAGGGAAATTTGTCTCCACAAATCCTGATGTATGCAGAAAACTTTTACAACCATAAATAAATATTAGATCATGTTGTCATCTATGACAATATTGTATAAAGCAGTATTGAAAAATGTGTTTCAATTCATTGCTCCTTCACTTTGTGCTTAGAGTTTTAAAAACCTGCCCTATTACATTCCTTAATAACACTCTGGTTTTTTGACACAGTTACATACTTAAATACACTTCTACAAAACAAGGAGTTAAACACAACATGTTTTAAGCCTTCAAAACTTTGTCAGAGGCCAGACTTTCTGATGCATGTATTTTGAAGGGCTCTTCCTGTTGCAAGCATAGAATTGTAATTATTTTCTTTGTTTTTGCATGAGCCATTGACACCATCAACATTTTATTTGAGGGCAGTAATTGTATATTTCTGTATTGAAAGTCATAGAAAAATATTTGTGCCTTTTCTGAATCCTAAATAATAAAATTGTTTTCTTCAGGTTGTAGTGCTGTTGGCTGAAGACATTCTGTTGTGATAACTGTACCATCAGCTAGAAAAGCTGCGTAGTCATCTTGATTGTTCTCCTTCCTCCTCCTCCTTCTTTCTTGTCTAGACATTTATGACATAACATGTCAAATAACTGTAATTTGGAGAAAAAAGATCTGTGAAGTATGACCCAAATCATCTTCTTTGTTAGCTAAATGTGGGGCATGGGTATTTGCAGTATAGTGCTAAGTAAACAAAACCCACCACTTCCATAGCTTATTTTCTCAAAATCAAAAGGAAATCAATAACCAGCTTTTTAAAAAATTGCTTTAAATGAAGTATCCTTGCTATGTTCTTAAAAACAAACCATCTGGTAAAGACAATCAAGTTTACAACTTTCTTCTGTCATTTCAGAGTATAATTGGGCAACACCCCCCAACAAACCAGTGTAACACTGTGTCTATTTGTGAAAATACGTTTCAGCTGGAATCTCTATAGTTCATGGTTTTCACTATGCTTATTCTTATAAACCTGTATATAGACTTTGTTGTCACCTGTTCTCTTAACGTTGTAGTGTTTAGCTTGTTAGCCATTTGTTTTTATTGAACTGAGTGAATGAACTCCATCACGATGCTGTTGGTGTACATAAACAAGGCCTGTTTCTTGCAGCTTTTCATTGCCATCTGCATGTAAAGCTTCACAGTTGCTTGAAGATCTTGAAAAATATTTTTCTTGTTAATTTGCTGAAAGCATAAGTAAACATAATAATTTTATGTGTGTTTAAAAAAAGATCTTTGCAGTTTATTGTACCATGGTGATTTTAGGCATAAATTGCTTACTGATACAATAACTTTATGTGAAATAAGCCACTGTCAACTTTTAGCAGCCTCAATAAGCCTCTCCTGATGCCTATGTTTTTATCATAGCATGCAGACAGACTGAGGGGTACAGGACAATCCCACTGTGCTGTTTGGAGGGTAGAAATCAGAGCTGACCTTATAATTTAAGTTCACCCCTCCCTTTAGAGAACTCCATGTTAAAACAGAGAAGAGAGGCAATACTGAAAATCTTGTTTCCTACTACTTGGCTGCTGGGTGAGCCACACTGGCAATAGTAAGGAAATGGCAGAAAGTCCAAGTGGTCATTAGTGTGCCCCAGAGGATGAAGCAGTTGGAGTTGCTAGAATTGCAGAACAAAAGTATCAGGTTATTTCCTGCCTGTATTTACTGTTACTGTGTTTGGGGGAGTTCCGTTTGTTTCTTCCCCCTGTGGAGTTCGCTGTTTCCTGTTGCTCTTGGAATGGAATAGCAGTAAGATTGTTCCAATGCTACACAATATTGCAAACTGGAAGGAACAAGGATGTCCCATTACCAGAGTATCCTGCCTGCATAATTAATGCATGTTAGTTGTCCTTGAAATACTCAGATATGAGAATATAGTAGTTGTTTAAAAAAAAGATGACAACATAAAGAATGAGCTAGCCAAGTCACTGGATTGAGCCTCTGTTTTGAGGAGGAAGAATGATCTTCTGTGGGGCAAGTAATTCCACAGTTGTTTGGTTTGGGTTTCTCATGCATTCTTTTGAAGCAGTTGAGGTTGGCCACACCCCTGCCAACCCCTGCCCCAGGTTTCTGGGGTGATTATGAGAGGGGCATTGGTCAGTCTTTCTGTTTGCCTCCTCACAGCATCCCAGGCTGCGAGGCACCTCAGGAGATCTCCTCTTCAATCTCCAGCTCAACGCAACACTGAATTTAACTGTGGTTGCTCAGGGCTTTTTCCTATTTGGTGTTGAAAATCTCTGAGAACAGAGGTCTACAGCCTTTTCCAGTGCTTTGTCAATCTCACAACCATTAGGATTTAATTTCATTTATTTTCCTTTGTCTTTTATATCCCCCCAACTTCCGTTTTTAGCCATTGTATTTCAGTAGGCACCTTTGTAAGACCCTGCTGTTGTCTTTTCTATAACCTCCCCTTAGGTCAGGAGGCTGCTATGAAGTGACCACAAAACTGCCTTGTCTTGGAGCTGAATGAGCCTGGGTCCCTCAGCCTCCACTGTCTTTGGGACCCTCCCCTGGACTTTTTGAAGTTTATCAGCATATCTCATTTCCTGAGAGGGGCCAAAATTGCATGTGGTTTAATGATAGCTGAAGAAAGGAAGTAATCCCTTCCCTTGGCTATGCTGCGCTTGATACAGCCCAGGGGCTTGTGCTGAATGTCCCAAGGGACACTGGATTGGGAACTTTTTGACCTTGTTTGAGTGTGACAAAGAGAAAGTAGACATTAACCATTTTTATTGTTCCTTAAAAGAGAAAAACCAAACAAAAAGCCACCCCAAAACACAACCCTGAACTTTCAAACTGTCATCAAAGGTTCACAAGTAAAAAGAAATTGATGTTTGGATATTATATCTGAACAGTCAGCATTGCTACCAAGGCAGAATTTGTTGGAATTTTTTTTCCTCATTTTTCATTTAAAAATCTAATCATTAAGTCTTTGCAGTAAATCCTAAGCTCTCTCTCCTCACATGAAAGTAGATGCCTCAGTATGTTCTTCAAGATGTTCTAGCTGTGGCTTTTGAGTTTTGATCCTAAACTGTGTAGCAGCAGATCTTGGAAGTCCTGCTGGGAGGAGTTGTTTCTTCAGTCTTTGTGTAAATTCACTGGTACCTCAAATCTCATGAGAGTGCAGATTTCCATTCTTGGTTTTAAAATAGATTAATTACAGCCTATATCTGTAGGGCATGTTTGATTTGCTGTGTTTGAGTGCATATGAAATGCACCCAAAAGCTCAGAAAAGTTGAACTTGTGTTTCTCATCTGAATGTGCTGATTATTAATGAATGTTATTCTGTAACATTGGCACCATCATCAGTCACTGACTTGCAATGAATGGAATGATGAATTAATACAAGACCTACAAAGTTTATTCCCAACTTCAAGAACTGTCCAAAGCTGGCGGTTCTAAGGAGCTAACTAGCCAGTAAATTATTGGCATTATTTTCCCAGCAATCATGTTCACATACTTGAATATTTTTAATTAGTCAGTATTTCTTGTTATTCTGCATATCTTTGACAGCTAATTTGTTTTAAAACCACAGGAAAAAATCAGCTCTGCATATTTCTTTATTGCATTCTTTTCTCCTACATGACCTCCATCTCATGTTGAACTGACAAATTACTTTTCGCAGTAGTTATTTTACTGTTGGGTTGCAATTTTGAAACAAGTATTTGAAAAACTGGCTTGTGTTTTGGCCATGTGAAACACTTTGTGCTGATCATTCAAAGAATCTGTTGTGCTGGGTTCTAGAAATCCAGCAGAAGGAATTGTTTCCATTTTTTTTTTCCTGAAAACTGAAAGATTTATTATTAATTTCTTTGACTGTAGTGTTCAGTTAACTGTGCTGCTTTTAGAGGGCCAGCCCACTGTATACTGGAAATTCCCTTCCCTAGCCTCTTTCATTCTACAAGAAGCATGGGAGGAGTTACAGTTTAACCATATGAAAAGTTGAACTGTTTGTGGCATGTAGCATTTGATAAAAGGCAAGTTATTGATACCAAAAGTTACATGCAACCACTGTTTTCTTCTCTTGTTCTGCACAGGTGTGCCCTTGGGTGCTAGATGATTAAAACATGGAAAACAGTAATTGGTGTACTTGTAGTTGCCCAGATGACTTTTCTGAGGACTCTTTATGCTGTTGTAGTTGTGGGAAATAGACTCAAGTCTTTCTGTATCTTTTGCGTACAGTCTTTCAAATTTGCATTTTTCACTGTCTGTATCCATTGTCTTTTCCTTTCTTTGAAAGATTAACACCGCTCACTCTCCCATGCAGTACTGCAAATAAAATATGTACTATGTCATCTGTTGCTCAAACTGGTGTTTTATTGTGCGATCATCTTCTTTTCTAAATATAAGACATTGAAAAAGTAAACTTATATCTGCAGGGAAATATTAAAAGAGTGTGCATTTTTAAAATTGTTTTAAAGATACTGGTAATTTTAGCTTTAGAGTTTCACAAAGATTGTGTAACCAAAATGTTCACGTTTCTCCATTTTTCTCACTCTTCTTCTAGCAAGGAGTAGGTGTACCTCTCCTGGTATGTGAGAAATAAAAAAAAACCAAGGGAAGATGGGTCTGACTCCATATAATTTACTGAATCATGCTTGCTTGGAGGTACCCATCTTTTTTGCAAATCAGATTCAGCAAGTTTCCTGTTTGCACCCCATGTCTGTGCATAGGGAGTGAATCAAATATTAGAGGTGGGGAGGATGAGCATGCTACAGAATAGCATTTCTGAAATTCATATTACTTTTAACGATAGGACGGTAAGGTAAACAGACTCTATGTTCTTTTTTCCTTCAAGTAGTGAGTATTAAAGTATTAAATAGGCTCAGGTAATAAATGTATTAGTAACATTTTTTACAAGAATTGATACGGTTGTATTTTTTGACATGTTGATGTTGACAGCTAGGATTTGTTGCTTAATTGATTTTAAAATCTCACATTTCAGGTAAGCCAGTTCTTTCATGCATGATGCAAATATATATTTTTTAAAAAATTTTTTTTAAACGCCATAATGATTCCCAAGGCAATTGTCCAAGAACAAGGGCTGCCAGTGCCAGACGGTTATTTGGAAATGCCAGTGTCTGAATTCCGTGAATTAGGTAACATATAACACGCCATCTTCACAAAGCTGAGTAAATCAGAGGAAGATGTAGCACCAAATTAGAAAAAAACTGCTGTTGTAACTTCAGATAACTAATAATGAGCTTGTCATTCTCTTCATTACTGAGGTATGTTTGTGTCTAATTAGATTGTTCCTTACACTTAAAATAAGAAATAATCTGAGATTCAATCTCAAAGCCAGCAGAAGCCATCTGGTCGTGTAAGACCACAGATGATGTCAATAAATTAATGATGTCGTGGGTGCGCACAAACAGTGGAGAAGGAGACATTAAGAAAGTTTGGGCACAAAGGAAGGAAAACGTCTTGCATGAAGTGGTTAATCAAAACTGTACGTGAAGATACTATTGCTGTTGTTCACAGAGCTGTTGTTAGCACATTAAAGTTACTTGTTTCATGCTGGTTTTTATCAAAATCCTGGCAGAAAACATTGCCTTTCAAAGGCTCCTGCCACAAGCAGTAACATAATTGTCTCTTCTCATGAACATCGAAAAAAGAGTCCTTAGACTGTCAAAGTAGCCTATTCTGCTAGTGTTTTTTGCTTCTTTCTTCTTTTTTTTTTTTTTTTAATTGCTGCTCTCTGAAAACCAGATTCACGTCCCTTATGGATGTTGAGTGTTCTGAGGAAAAAACCACAAACAAATTGCCTCTATCTTTTAATATTGTCCTTTGCACTTTTCCTGCAAAAGGAAACTATGCAAAGATTGCATACTTCATGGCAGTTCAGCCCGGCTTCCTGTCAGTTTTATGTTACGGTATAATTAAAGCTCATTATATATTTAGATTGCTTCTAAGAGGTCGTGACTGATAAGGTAGAGGCAATATAGAGTAGGATAGGGTAGAATAGAACAGAATAATTTAAGTTGGAATTGACCTTTATAAATTGAGTGTTGACCTGGCACTGCCACCACTAAACCATGTCCCTGAGCACCACATCTACATGCCTTTAAAGTACCCCCAGGGATGATGACTTTACCACTGGACAACCCTTTCACTGAAGAAATTTTTCCCAATATCCAAGCTAAACTTCCCCTTGTGTGACTTGAGACCATTTCCTATTGTCCTGTCACTTGTTACCTGGGAAAGGAGACTGAGGCCCATTTTCCCACAATGTCCTTTGAGGTAGGTGTAGAGAATGGCAAGGTCTCCTCAGTGTCCTTTTGTCCAGGCTGAACAACCCCAGCTCCCTCAGCTGCAACCTGTAAGACTTGTGTTCCAGACCGCTCACCAGCTCCATTGCCCTTTTCTGGACTTGCTCCAGTACCTCAATGTCCTTCTTGTAGTGAGGGGCCCAAAACTGAACAGAGGATTCAAGGCGTGACCTCAGCAGTGCCCAGTACAGGGGACAATCGCTACCCTGTCCTGCTGGCCTCACTATTTCTGACACAAATGACCTTGTAGTATTTGAATCTTTGTACCTTGCATTGATTTCTTGTGAATTTTGAGTGTTCAGCATCCCACAGTAATCATCTCTCTTCTTATTTTGGAAATAGTGTTAGTCAAATATAGAATGGGTAGTGCTACCTGAAATATCTTATATTTAAAAATAATATGGCAAAGATGAGATATGATGGTTTCTTTGAGTCAGAATTGCTGAAAGTGGTAATATTAAACAATTATATCCTAATAATTTAGATGATGATCCTGTAAGAGAAATCAGAATCCTTTCCCAGTATTTAACAGGCAGGGGGAAAAATCAGACTTAGCCCCAAATACATTTCTTAGATATATGATGGTGTTTAGTTGACTTGAAAGCAGTTACTTTCAGTGCACTGACAAATCTGAAATTTGGCTTATGACCAAAAGAAAAATAATCTGAAAAAATGTAACTATATGAATTAGGTGTGAATATGAATCATAGTACAATGGTAACAATTTGATTTCATTAGGTAGCTGTGTAAGACACATTGATAAGACTGAACACTGAACTGATTGCAGTTTTTGCTGGCTTCCTAGAGAGTAGAAATAGAAGCATTTAGCATTCCAAAGATCTCTGTGAGAGGTTGTGCTAGAAAATCCAAAGATCCGGTGAAAGAGCTATGAGATGAAATAAGCTAGTAAAAATCGTAAAGAGAATAAAAACGTTCAGTGAGTGAGTTAAATTTACCATGGTCAAATCCAGAAAGCTGTGCAAATGATTTGCATGGTTCAGAACACGACCAGCCGTGCTGAAAACATCTGCTGGGTTGTGGGTCAAAGACAGCATAGCAGCAAATAATCACGTGGCATCTTTTGCCAATGTTCAGTGTCATCAGGCATAGTACCTGCCCAGACTTCCAGTGTTTGCTAAAACATATGTGTGGCTTCATGTGTGTTTCTTTCTGAAGATCTCTCTTTTAGCAACTTGTGAGTGACTTTGTCAGTTAAAAGATTTCAGAAGGTTTTTGCTTTCTTTGTTTGTTGGTTTAAATAGTGCCTGTGCAGACATCACCAGTTAAACTGCCTAGTTTATTGATGATGGGATGATGGTTCTCTTACAAAGAACAACATTTTGCAGAGAGAAGTCCAGTTTTATCTTCTGTGCAGTAGTAATCGATTATCTTGCTGATTATGTTGTCTTCATGGCATTACTCAGTTCCATAATGTGTAGTGAAGTAAATCAGCTCACAAAAATATGAGAGTGTAGATGTATTAGTTTTACTACATGAAGTGATTTGATTTTCTTTTGTGGTAAATGCTGTAAATCTGTAGCAGAGGTGCAATTTAATGATTCCACCAGTACTAGAATTGGTTGGTGGAGGAGTTTTACCCTGCATTATCCTTCCAGGTGAAAAAGTATGAAAATCCTATCCCTGGAACAAGACTGAGACAACAGAATATTAAAACTTCAGGCATAGTGGTGGAAACGGGCTTCTTTTTTATATAACTAGGAGGGTATGTGAACACACAAAGGAGGCATTTGAAAGTATATATAAAGTAGCTGGTGGGTGAATTTAAACTCTTCTAGAAAGAGATAAACAGATTTCCCTAGCCCACAGTAAAATACTGCCCACATTTTCCAGCAAAGAAGACTGTAGGGGGTTGACATTGGCTGGATGCCAGGCAGCCACAAAAAGCCTCTCTCTCACTTCCCTCCACAGCTGGACAGAGGAGAGAAAATTTAACGAAGGGTTCATGGGTTAAGATAAGGACTGGGAGAGATCACTCATCAAATACCATCAAGGGCAAAACAGACTCAACTTAGGGATATGAAATGACTTTATTAGTAACAAAATCAGAACAGGACAAAAAGAAGTAAAATAAACCCTTAAAAACACCTTCTGCCCACCCCTGCTTTCTTCTACATCCTGCCACCAACAGTGCAGGGAGATGGGGAATAGGAGTTATGGCCACTTTGTCACCTGTGGCAAAGTGTTCTGCTGCTCAGGGAGAGGAGTCATTCCCCTGCTGCACCATGGGGTCCTTCCCAGGGGAGACAGTTCTCCATGAACTTCTCTGGCCTGGCTCTATCTCATGAGCAACAGCTCTCTCTGAACTGCTGCAACATGAGTCCCTCTCACAGGCACCAGCCCCCTCAAACTGCTGCAGTGTGGGTCACTCTTCCATGGGGTGCAGTCCTCCAAGGACAGGCTGCTCCAGCCTGGGAGCAGGGCCCCTCTCTCCACAGGTCTGCCACAGAGTCACAGCCTCATCCCAGGCATCCATCCATGGGTGCCGGCTCCTCCACAGGCTGTGGGTGGATCTGTCCACCCCTGTGGGTCTCTGTGGGCTGCAGCTGGATCTCTGCATCCCTCTGGATATCAATGGGCTGCAGGGGCAGAGCTGCTTCATTGTGATCATCACCACATGCTGCAGGGGAATCTCAGCTCTGGGGTCTGGAGCAGCTCCTCTCCCTCCTTCTTTACTGACCTTGGTACCTGGGGAGTTGTTCTCACATTTCTCACTCTGCTCTTCTCTGGCCACAATTACAATAGCATGACAACTTTTTTTTTTTTTTTCCTTCTTAAATATGTTATCATAGAGGTGTTACCACTACTTCTAATTGGCTCAGCCTTGGCCAGCAGCAGATCTGTCTTTGGAACCACCAGGGATTGGCTCTGCTGGACATGGTGGAAACTTGTAGCAACTTCTCACAGGAGCAACCTGTAGCCCCCCTGCTACCAAAACTAGGCTATGGAAACCCAATACACTTTCCTTTTTGGAAACCAGTTGTCTTCATGTGGGAGCTGGTCTGCTTCTGAGCTTGTCATTTTTCCTGGAAAAGCGAGTCATGGTTTATAGGGATTGCTTTGGTGTGACTCCAGAAAAAGTCACCTTTATTGGAAGCAAACTGAATTACAATTGAAGAAATACAAATGGAGTGTAATTTACTGGCCTGCTGAATGTCACAGGAGAAAACAATTAATGAAGAAGATAATTATATAATAATGTGATTGTAGGGGAATTTGGTGCTTCAGGTTATTTTAAGCCCCAGTCCCCGAAGTGTCTGAAGGTAGGTAGATAAGGGCAGTTAAGCAAAGACCAGGAGAGCAGGCAGATGGAGTTTGAGGGCTGAGAGTACAAAGAGTAAGGAAGATGTTAGTAGAGTGGGAGATGGGGTGGGAGGTTTCCATAGAAAAGGGCAAAGAAATCACTGTCTCATTTGAGAAACAGGGAAATGAGTAGATGAGTTCAAAGAGATTAATGATGTTTGGAAGGAGGATAGGAAGCTGAAGAAGATAGCCAACTAGGCCAGCTGGCAGAGTGATAATAAAAACATCAAATAACTCTGTCAGTAGAAAATACATTAGCTGTGGTGGCCAGCAAGAATGTGTGACTTCTAGAAATTACAGGGAAGGAGGTGACAGGACTTCCATAAAAAACTGAATTAAGGGATATAGCAATAGAGAATTAAAGATTACATCTAATAGGCAGTGAAAACAGAAGTGGAAATTCAGACGAGAGACAAAGACTATTTTTGTCAGTCTTTCAGAGCACCTGTAGGCACACAAGAAGAGACATCAAAAGTGACAAATATGAGGTAGTGCTGAAAAGAGGGAGTGGTGAAGAATATGCATTCCAGAATGGAATTTGGTATTTTGGGCTTCTTTTTGATTTCAAGGGGTGAAAGGTGTTACTGTAAAGATAGTGATCTAGTTTTGTGAATATCTGCCTCTAGTGTGTTTTAATGTATGTTTCTCCCAGAGATGAGTGAAATTGTGGAAGGATCTGTGGTAAATATTACCTGTTGCAACTTGGCCAAGGTACAGACTCGCCTACTTTAGGAATCAACTGATTCTGGCTTGCATTTAAAAAAAAAAAGAACAAAATCCCCACCCAAACAAATTATTGTGCTAGTGCATTTTTTGTTTCCCCCTAGAAGCTATTCTGTGTCCTTGTTTTTCTCTCCATTGTGTGTCCTTCTTTGGGCTCTGTGGTTCACAGAGGTCTCTGAGATGCTCAGTTGTCTGCACTCCTGCTGCCATCCTTCTTCCTCACCCTTCCCTTGGCATAGGATTGTCTCCATGGTGAATGGTGGAGAGTAAAGAAGTGGCTGTGACAGTCTAGGATTGGCTTCTAAAATTTGACCAAACGGGTGGTGTGAGTTGCTCTGGGAGGGCTGACTTTAAAAAGGAAAGTAGAGCAACTGCCTGACTCAGACCACCTTGTGCTTCCCACATTGGGCTGCATGTGGACCCTGGGACATGGACCCATCATTGTATGTAGTGGGATGGCTCTGGGGCTTCACCAGCAAGAATGGTGGTCCCTCAGCTGACACAGGGACTTTGTGCCTGAGGCTGAGCACTTCTGGAGATGATGTGCATGGGTGTCAGCTCAGCAGAGATGGGAGTTTGCAGTCCTGGAGCAGAGAGCTTCCCCTGACTCAGGAGCCCTGGAGTCATTGGGCATGCTGGTGTGCAGCACAGAGAAGCTGCCTTCCTGCCAGTCCTGAGGTTGTGCTGGATGTCAGGGGCACGACAGCCCCTGCCACACTCTCAGCAAAGGGATCCTGGCTCCACCAGCTCCTGCTTCCCCTGTCACCGCTTGTGCATGGCCGCTGTTGAGTTATCGTGGTTTGCCTCTTAGGGCAGTGGTGGTGTCCTGTCCTTCCATCTTAACTGTATTTCACAGTGAACCCAAGGATGCAGTGAGCTCCGAATTAGGCACTCGGCCAGCGTAAAAAACATTCTCATTTTATGAGTCAGCGGCTCTGATTCATTAAAACCATGGTCAGGCAGCCCCAGTTAGCCAGTAATGGTGTTCGGTGTTCATTTACCCAGGAAGGGTCTGATCAGTTGTGTCTCATGTTCCTGAATTATTTTGTTTTTTACTTTAGGAGAAATATGTTCTTTCTTATGCTTCCTAACAACTTTAAAAGGAAAAACAATGTCATAACTGCATAGAGATGCTTCTTGTAAATTATCTGCATTCTTGCATTTTTCAGGAAATTTGATTTCTCTTGGGAATATTATTTTAGTAATTTCATGTCTCCCTGGGCTGTGACCTTGTATGAGTGCAGCAATTAGGTCTTTAAGTTTCTTCTTTTAGGACATGTAAAAAAAATTACGTGGTGCTGTCTACACCAATCTAAAGGATTCATACAAGTGCGTCTGTTCTGTGTTTTGTATTATATTACTGTATTAATTTATACTTAATAAAAAGCTGTACGTGCCTGAAAGTTAATTTCTTAAAGAATTTTTTAAAATTTGGAAACTAATATATTGTCATTTACTTTTTGTTTGTTCAGAGGGAGAAGACTTGCTTGTTTCTAAGGTCTTCTCTTTCACTTACTTTGTATGTTGTAATATAAAGATTCTTTATTAATATTTCAAAATAGTAACTTAGCTTTGCCTTCTTATTTCTAGTTTGGTTTTTTTAATTTCAACATTTTTAAGGCAAAACTTAAGGGCGGATTTGTTTCAGTGATCTTAGGAAAGGAGAAAACCTGCAGAATTTTTAAACACTTATTTGCTCTGTTTTTGAAAAATGGAACGTGTTTATCTGGACAACTGTGAAGTACTGAAATGAGATAAACTAGTGCAGCTTTGGCTGCAATACTCTTGGGACTCCTTAGCCTTGTCCCCACTGGGAAGCTGACTCTTTGCTAGAAATTGTTGTGGGTTTTTTTTAATATTTTTTTTTGTAGCTGTACTCATCTAAGAATTTTGAATGCTAGCGTGGGCTGATTAGAACAGCTTTTTGTAAACATGTTGCTTTGATTTGGTATATGCAGAACCTCAAACTGAATTTACATATAAACCAAACATAGCTCAGCAGGGATAAAATAATCACCTTAATTTTAGAACATACTGCATCATGTATCTGATGCAATCTGAGTTGGTCCTGGGTAACTTGACAGTAGACTTGCTGGCTGTTACCCTTTTTCTGGTGTAGAAGGCTGCAGCCTGTGAAAGGAGGGAAGAATTTTGTCCTGCTGTGATGACATGGAAAGTGTATAATCTGGGGCCAGATGTATGTGGAGGAAAAAGGGACATTTATAGTGAAGTTGAGAGAGAGAACATGAAAGTGAGTGCATGAGAGGAGTCGCTAAGTGGAGCAGAGACCATTTATTGATTTGGCAGGAAGAAGGAACAAAGCTTTGATAGGGAAGGATTTATGTAAATGGTGTAATGCATCCTCAGATCTGCTTGCTAAGACTGCCTCATAATAAGCTGTCTACAGGGTCAGGGTGCCTCCTCTACTGCTGTATCAATTTTTTGGATTCTTGCTTCTGAAAATACCAGGTTTTTATATGCAAAACAATAAACATCAGATGCAGATCAGCATTTGCTTGTTTTACTCATGGAAACAGGGTTAATATGTATTAAAGGATATGCACAGAACTGGTTGTGTTTTTGTGTGCACAAGTAAAGAAATCTGGTTTTGCAAAGCTTTGTGGTTATCAGTGGCTCAGTGACCAGGCTGAAAATTGTATTTGCATCTGTTCTTTTGTCATACAGTTAAGTTGCCATGTTTCTTTCACCACGAATAAGTTGCAGTCCTGTAGGACTGTCAGAAGCTGCTGTTCTTGCTACTTGTTTTGTCAGTAAAATAGTGACAGAAGGCTGGTAACAACTGAGTGCCCTTTTTGTTGGCACTCCAAGGAATACAGCGTGTATTAACAAGAAACAGCTATGAAAAATGCATGAAGTGCCAGGAACTACTGCAAACAAAGGTACTATAAACAGAGCCATCATAACCTGCTACACTTAGAGAGAGACTTTTTCTGTGGTAAAACATCAGCCCATCTTATTGCCAAAAAATAAAAAGAAAAAAAAGAAAGAAAAAGCTCCTATTCTCCCGTTTAGCTATCCACATGTGTTCCCTTAAAGTCTGTCATCTGTTATATGTGAGCTTACACATCAGCACTGCACTTAACAAGTAGTTAGTGAGAGCCCACCTTTGTCCACTCTCAGGTATGTCTGAATAAATTAGATCAGCTGGTTTCTTTAGAGACCTTCTGATTCATTAATGTGTTCTGCTTGCATGCTGCTGAGGCAGTATATGGTCTCCACACAAACACACCAAACTCCACTTAGAAATCAAACTTTTTTTTGCCCTTCTCTTCCATTCCTTGAGAATGTTTTTCCAGGCCTTGCATCACTCAACCAAGGGTAAAACCCTGTTAAATCCCAATGAAAATTCCTTCATAGCCAATGTGTTCCTTTTTATTGCAGTGCAAAAAAAACCTATTTCTTTAGCATAAATAGCTTTTGTTCTCTATTCACTCTTGGCTTTACTCTCCTGCCTCTTACATGTTTACAAACACCTGGCATTTTCTCTGTCTTTTGTTTGACTAAACAATTTGAATTCTAGGTCTTCTACTAATTATCTGCCTTACTTTGGATTGAAGGAGGGCATTTGAATTAACAGGTACACTCCTGTCTAGATATGGTTTTACCAGTGATTGATATAATTCCTGTGCCAGTGAAGCTGTGTTTTATTACACACTCTCTTCCAGTATAGCAATGTCATACTGGTTTTATTTGATCTGCTAATAGAGCAAACACTGTTGTTTATAGTCACTCAACCATGTTTACAGCAGCTTGTTTTGTTGGACTGAATAATTTTTGGTGTTACTAAGTGTATTTTGGTGTTATTAATTGTAATAGAATTCCTGTTCTTTCAGTCCTCAGAATCATGCAGTTCTGGAAGACTGATTTTCCCTCGTGTTAAGTGCAGCTCCCTGATCTGTGTTATTAGCAAGCTTCATTATCACTTGTATTTTAATTGCCAAGTCAACTGAAAAAACAGTAGTGCCCATGCCAAGATGTGTCCTTGAGGAACTCTGCTGGTGATCTTTCTGCAGCTGGAAAGTATTTCCAGCATTACTCAGATCACTTCTGTAGCCACTTTCGTTTTATAATTTTAATCCTTCTTTTAATTTGTTTCCTATGTAAAATATCAGTTACTTTAGTAAAGTTGAAATAGAAACAAAGACTTACTGCAATTGTCTAGACTGCTTAAGAACCTTATTATATGGGTCTGGTTTTGGTAAACTTGAGTTTTTATACCTTTCCATGTCTGTTTTTCTTGCGTTAGAAGCTGCTTGTAAGATTTTTTTGAATAGAAACCACAAAAGGTTCTTTACCCTATGTATTTGCACTTCTGTTCTCATGCTGCCTTTACTGATTGATGAGCTGATTAGAAGCTTTTCCATACTAAATGAACTTTATTCATGAATCCTCTCAGTATCAAGGATAGACTTTTGGTTCAAATAGGCTAAACATGTTCTTAAGTGTCCCCCCAGACCTCACATACATGATTTTATTGTGCTTTTTTTTTTTTTCTTTAGTGCCCAATGAAGATTTTTTTTCTTAACATTTATGTAGTTAATGGTTCAGTTAATTCAGCCATGTGTCCCCTTTTTTTTGCCAGAGGAGCTTTTTACCAGACTTAAATTATCATGCTGCCAGTAAAAATACCAGTGAAATATATTGCTGCAGAGTGGCTGAAAACTAGCAAGGCATCACCAAGTAGGGCTGTCAGGTGTGCATTACATAATTGCAAGCTATTTACTTGCTGTCACTGCTAACCTGCTGAATTGTGTGGCTGGCATGCTCCCATCTCCTCCAGGGGTAACCAAAACAAAGGTGGCACCAACATTGTGCACCTTGATGTGCTGAGAGCTTGCCCTGCCATTTAAAAGTAATAGAAGGTGCTGACAGATGGCATGAATGAATTACATTAGAAAAGCACCTGAAAAGAAAACCTTTCTAGCCACATTAACAATTAAAGAAATGGATGAGAAAAAGTCATCGTGCAGACTAATTATTTCTCTTTGTGCAGAGCAGTCGGGGTTTCCCTGCTGCAATAAAGGACTGAGGGGGGCCTATATTCTTATGTGTTTCTCTATGGATATTGTCTGATTGCTTCAAGGTCAACCACAAGGGTTGCTGGAGAGAACAAGTGAAAATATTTGCTCTCCCCTTCAATCTGCTTGGGTGGGCATGGTGCCTTTTCATAGCGTGCCCAGACCTCAACAGCCAGAGGTAACAGCTGACCACCAAACCTTGATTCTGTTTTGCGTTAGCTTCGGTTTATTGATTATCACTCAGGAGGAAAAACAGAAATTGACTTGAAAAGCCCAACAGCTTTCTGAGTTCCCCTCTGTGCATAAAGATAATGCAAAGGTGTCTCGTTGGAGGGAGGAAGGCTCCATCCATTTTACTTTGATGAGGAGCATTAAAGTAGAAGAGATGCTAATAAATGAAGTTAATTATTCTAAAATATTGTCTTCCTAAGAATTTACAGTATTGATGATATTTTTCTTTTACTTGTTTTCTTTGGTGCACTGTGAATAAATAGAAAGTTTTATTTTTCTCCTTCCATATTTTCAGTGTTATTTCAGTCCAGACTGTTTGTTTATCTGAGGTCAGGTACCTATGCAGAAAGTGAGTCTGTATGACATAATATAATTTTTATAGAGTTCTTTCACAGAAGAAAGGAGATTGAAGATGCATTTGAAAGAAAAGGCTAAAACATCAGAATTATGTTTGCAAGACTTGACATTCTAAAACAAGAATTGTTCTGTTCTATCATATTTACTCAGCAGAACTGTCATTAAATAAGGATTCCTGAAGTCCTCTTCCTTTAATTGAAAGCTCCTGAATGCAAACATTCTTAACTAGTGCATCACTAAACCAGAATTTATGTTAGTTTGGGCCCAATTTTCCATGGATATTTGCATCAAGACTAATGATTCTTCTTGATTATTTAAATCCCTTTTTTTACTGTGCATATTTTAGGACCATATAAACTTGATATTCATGTTGAACACTTAAACATATTTTCCAATCTTAGAGAAAATTTCCCATTATTTTCAGCTCCCTATTTAGAGATGCAGAATGAACATTCAGTGGATACATTACCAGAGCATTTGGGGGTGGGTTTGGAGGAGGCAGCAGTGCAAAGCTGAATTGCCATCTGTTTCTTTTCAGAGCATAATTTGCAGGTGCAGGTAATCTAGTGACTTTTCCAAACTACTTCCCACCTGTTTACATAGTTCCCTGTGGGCCTGTGACGTAATCTTTATACTGCGTGATGCAATGAAGGCAATTAAAAAGAAAGGGTAAAAAGAAAAGCAATGAAATTTTCACTTTTCTTTAACGTGTAAAAGTGGGGTATGTAAAGGTCTTCCAACTTGATTGCATAATGCTTTTTTTTTAGCCTTCCTTCATTCACAAAATACCTTTTTCATGGTTTCTGATGTATATAATCCTATTAGTGATTACAGTGGACTGTTATGTTCTATTTATTGCAATTCAGGAATAGGCTGAGGATACTGGGGATAATGTCCTTTGAGCTATGAGTTTTGCTACTGTCCTAGCTTTTCAGAAATCTTTTGCTTATTTTACAAAAATATTTATTGATCCTGAGTTAGTACTTTGACAATTCTTGTTGTGGTGGATTCTGTCCTCTAAGAGGATTTGTGCATCACAGGCTGATTGCCTTAATTGTTGTGATTATATTTTCTCATTTTACCTAGCTTCTAACCATCCTACCAAAAAGGCCCCAAAAATCCAAAATAGAAACAATTTTAGCCCTTAAACATACCAGCAAAGGTCCTCTGGCAAACTTGTATTGTAGGAAGATGCTAAGGAGAGAACTCCTGTTATCAGAAATGAAGATAAAATTTGTGACAATTCACACAGGACATTTCTTATCTCCTTCCACCTGCCCTATTTGCAAACATGTGCTAATGTGCAACAGATTACCATCCCAATATATAAATCGTTATCAATTTGAATTTCCCTGCTTTTTATGAGCCCTGGAAGTCAGGAAATGTGGCTTGTGAAGACTAAATGAAGCACACAATATTTCTGTTAGAAATAGGACAACAAATGATTCTTTACAAGTAAGGTGAACTTTTAATTTTGCATCATTTCTTAAACCGGAAAATGAGAATCCCAGGGCAAAAATTAATTTCCAGAGCACAGGGGTCTAAGGTTATAGTCAAGATTAGTCAACATTGACTTTCCTAGTGCCAAAGCACAGGTCAAAGAACATCCTTATGGATAAGAGATTAATGCAAAAAGCTTGCATGTATTAGAAGTTGAGTAAGTGGATTAAGTATCAACAGATGTTAGTTTAATTACAAGCAGGCTCCACTTGTTGTGGCTGAAATGATGTGTTTGCTGCATTACAGAACAAGAAAATAGCCTGGGCTTCAGCTGTCTTACAGTATATTCATCACACATTCCTAACAGACAGTGATAATTTGATAGCAAAGGCTATTGCAGATGACAGGCTCCTTCTTCCCAAAATGGTTCACCATCCCATCTTGAGACAGCAAGAGGGTGTTGAAGCGAGGGGGAGGCCCTTGCCTGGCACCTGCAGTAATTCCTGGGTCCCTGACATCAGTACAGTGCAGTCAGAATAGGCTTTATGATCTGTCCATAAGGGCTAAACTTAGAGGTGAACTCTGCTAAGCAAAATTGTTCACGTCCTTCTCCCTCCTTTTTATATCTTCACTGAATCGCCAAATTAATTCTTCTGTACAACTTTAGTTTGACATTAAATCTTTTCAGTGCAAGTCAATTAGAGGATCAGGTTTAATTTCTTCTAAAGGAGGATCTTCTACTTTTTCATATTGCAGTTAGTTATGAATGATTCATTATTCTGTGTCTTTGGGTAGATTACTGCTTCAAGTGAGGTAGGTAAGGTCATGAAATATTGACTGAAAATGCAATTATTTTGTCTAACTGAATTAATTCCAGGTTTAAGCTATCAAAAAGAACATGAAAAGCAGTTTCAGATAAAACATAAGTCTAGAAATCAGGTATCCTCTGTTTAACTAGGGAACAGAGGGACAAAGCATTTACAATACTTAGAATGCAGATAATATGTAATATTAAACTATAAACACAGATTTGTGAGCAGATGAAAATAAAGTGTTTTCATCTTTAATCTTAAGTATCAATTGGAGTAAATCCATATTAAAGTGTTTCTTTGTGTTATGGCATTTAGAAAACTGAGGGAAACTATCCTTGGCATTTCTGAACAGAAGTTGTCTATGCCATGTTTACAGAAGTATACAAATCTAAAAATGGACTTTTAGTTGAAATTACATATTGATGACATTTAGGAAAGTGGATGGTTAATTATTTTTCACATTACTTTTTATTTATTACATTGTCTACCAGTAAGTCTCCAGTGTGTATCAGTAATTGCTGATGTCATAATCGTCAAACATTCTATAGATGTTATACTTGCTTAGAGCTTCTCTTCATTTGAGACACCAACGTAATACTGTAGAGATTTTACAAGTCCTTCCAATTTATACAGATCTGTAGAATTAATCAGAATATATTCATATTCACAACAGTCATATTCATTAGAAAGAAACATTGAAATTGAAATAACATTAATTTTAAAAAATAGCTGTCCTGTAGGTGGCTGATGGTCAATATCTGTTACAGTATTTAAGGTAAAAAACTTTTAAATACCTTTTTAGAAATATCCACTGAAGCAAAACACCACAATGAATTTTGTTAATGACTAATATTAAAAAGGCAGATTTTGGACAGAGAAAGACTTATATATTGGCATTTGCAGACCTTTTGGGGAGTCAGCATGGGAAATCAAATGAGATTTGAAATGTATTCTGATTCTTTTAATATCCTTTTCAAAATCTGTTTTGCATCATATTCATTTTAATATGTGGCTGTATTAGTGCAGCTGAAGATTTTAAGTCATAATGGTGAGCCTTTTATTTTTAACTCAAGTTACAGATTAAGAAAAATACAATTAATCCTTGTATCTAGATGTTTGTCTTTCAGCCATCTGACATAACTCAGAGTATAATTTATTAGTAATAATGGCTTGTTTTCATTAAAGTTCTAGATTTCTGTTATATTACATTTTCAGATCTGGTTTCTCAGGGTTTATTTAAATATTCATTAAAAAATGCTAACGCAAAGTAATATTTGAATCCTTTTGATGGCAAGCTTCTAGCTCTGAATGTGGTATTTGAAATATTGGAAGCCACAAATGAGCTGTGCAGATACTGAAGATGAAGGCCATTTGCAGCATGTGCACCCACTTAAGTGTTGGTACTGGTTAAGGAGCTTAGATTTTGGGGTTGGAGAGCTGACTTAAACTAATGTTTCTCATGGATCCTGTTATGGAAATTCAGATTTTTTTTTTCCCCTTTCCTTATGTCTCAGTAAGGCCCACAGGGATATGCTCCACTTCTTCTGCCTCACTGGACAGAATTAGCAGGTTTTCTTGGTGGGTGCAGAAGAAGAGCATAAGCAGCTGTGGCATCTAGGGAAGGCAGGGACAAGATGGTGAGGTAGGGAGATGCAAGCAAAACTCAATTTCAGGGAAGCTTGCAAGCTTCCTGTGTTATTAATATAAAGGTAGGCTTCAAAGATGATTTTCTTTTTTTGGGGGCATTTACTGTTATCTTTTCTAGCTCTCTGAAATTTTATAGTCCTAGCTGTGACTCTTTGTTGACTCTCAGGCCATAGATGCCTGTGTAAGTCTAAAATACTGAAGGAAAAAAATAAAGTCTTTTCTACTGGAGACAGTGTTCTTAACACTACTACTGAGCATAAAGAATGTTGGAAGGCCTTTTACCTTGTATCTTTCAAGTTGCTCATATCCATGGGACATTACCATTTTCCGAAAATTTGGGAGTTTCCTGAGCTCCATAAAGGCTACAAGCTCTTCTACACCTTGTATTTAATTTTAGTTTAGGAGACTTGGGTTCAGAAAGGTTTGTACACATAAGGCAGTCATGATGATCTTTTCTTAAAGGTGCTTTACTGCCAGTTACCATTTAACCTTCATGCACACACCTCCTTTTTTACAAGGGAAGGAGGTATAAGTGGCAGGGGTAGCAGTCCTAGCTATTCCAAATGAGACATGAGGTGATGGATCTAGTGTAACTTTCCTACAGATAATGCCTTTAATGCTTACAGAGCTGCAGCCATCTGTCCTTCCCATGGCCTCCTAGCTTGTTTCCTTTCCTGAGTGCCTGGAGGTGCTGGATTCCAGTACAGCTGGACTAGAAAAGATTTGTGTCTGGGAAGGGGAGAGCAGGAAGAAGGAGGGAAGAGGACATTGTTTGAAGAGTGGGATTGGTTTAGGTTTTACATTAGATGTGCCAAGTGAGAAGGCAGTGATTGGAGTCTTGTATAGTTCAGAAGCGTAACTTTGTGAATTACTGCAGTAAGGTCATCCACGTTAACGGAGCTTATTCTTAACTCATGTGAGAAGTATTTTATGATACAGATTTTGAGTTAAATACATCCCCTAAATTTTTTTGGCACATGTATTACTTGTCAGTGTTTCAGCCTGTTTTCAGACCTTCTGTATGCAAGCACAAATGTCATAAAAGTACAACATAAATATTTGCAGATGGATATAGCATTGGGACAGATGTTTTTAATGAGCATTTTCTGAATACCCTCAAATTTCCTTTTGTCAGAGAAGAACACATGAATGCTTGGCTATTTCTCATCTCACCCCTACACACTGTGGTGAAGATTTAATTTTTCTTCATTCTCTAAGCTCTGGTTGAAGGGCAAGAAAAATATCTCTCTGGCACATAATAATTAAGCAAGGTCCCACTGTTGTCAGTGGGTTTGGTGACAAAGTGCATTGATGATTCATGAAGAGGTTCGGTGTAAGTCCAAAAAATTGCAGGTACTTGTACCATGTGATAGCAAAACTAGCTAGAGATTTTCTGGATGGCCTGTTCATACTAGTTAGCAGAGACAATAAATAATTTGGTCATTTTTTTCTAATATTCTTTGTTTAAAACTTTGCTAGACATTTTGTCACCTTCTAGCAGCTAAAAACTCGCGACTGAGTTCTTGCAGGGGAAATCAGTGAGGTCAGTAACTGAAGAATAGTTGGGCAAGTAGGAAGAGAAACTATATTAGACTCGTGTCTCCTAATATCTTTCAGTTACCTAGCTTGTTTGGCAAGCTGTAATAGAAACAGTTGTCTGTTTCACTGCAATTCTCACTCAAAAATAGCTTCTAATACTTTGTCTCAGCTGTACTGATCATTGTGTGAAATAAATTACTTTGCATGCATGCCTATTTTAGAGATAAAGGCAAGTAAATTATCATCAATGGTAAGTGATGATATCAATGTTAAGAAGGTTTTCTTAACTTCTGCCAGTCAAAATATGTGTTATTATCACAATATCATATCACCTGTGTGTTAATGTTTTTTAGGAGACAGGATAGTCCTGGAAAGTTTCCTGTTGAGATGGATGTGATATGGAAATAGGTCTCAGACCTTTATATTCTTTCTCAGAGTCTTAACTTGCTTTCACTTCCAAATATGGCTAAATTTCGGTGCTACAGGATTCAATTAGATTAATTTGTACGGTTTTCTGTATTCTTACAAATTCTGTTTCACATTAGCATGCTTGTGGATGATGGTCGACATTCTTGGTATTTCCTGCCTTGCTTATGGCCATCCTTTTAAGCTCCTTGTGAAGCAAATTAGAAATCTCATAAATAAACACATAATGGGTAGTATTTCATTTTTGTAATATGCTAATCATGATTTTCACAATATTATTCTGGGCAGTAATCTGTCCAAGTCTTTCTTTTAGCCATGTTGAAATTTGGACAAAGAGAGAAAAAAAGACTACTGCTTTTTCTTTTTTTAATTGTTGTAATTCCAGAAGAAGATTCTCATTTCAGAACAACTTAAAAATTAATTAATGCGGTAACAAGATATCTATGAAGCTATTACGAATTAATCTTTGCTTTTTTTTAACCACATGTAAAGACAGTGAATGATTTAATGATTCTCCTGTGAAGGAGTATGCTGTCTAGAATTAATTTCAAGTTTTGGTTGCATATAAATGATTGCAATTTACATAAATTAAGGAAATTAGTGATAATTTGTTGGTATGTTGGATGTATTTGTTTTGAGTGTTAGAATGATGGAGATTAGAAGTATTTTATTTGAGGGCTTGAGTTGAATTGCTGTCAACTTCCAAGACATGAACAAAACTCCCTTGTGTTTTTCTGTTAAAAATACCTTTAAAAACTTCTTGCTTTTGTGTAGAGAGTGATGAAATGTTTTCTCCCTGTAAAACATTTTATAATTTATTGCTTTCTTGTCATTAGGTGGTTGACATGTGACTTGTTACTGGAATTTTCATTTAGCTGAAAGCCAATAAGGCCCATTTCTTGAATAGTTATTGGAAAAGAGCCAGCCTGGACTAGTGTGCTCGTGGAAGGTGTCAGTGGCTTCCCAGTGACAGGAAAGCAACCAGGGTGGCACTGTGTGCCTGTGTCCCAAGGTCACTGAGCTTCTGCAGGTTCATTATTTTTTCCTCTCGGTTTTATTATGTAGCTCCAGCCCTGGAGCTGCCCTTGGATTACCCAGGAGGTGTGTGAGCTAATGAAGCCACAGGTTGGTCATTACTAACCTTTTGTGAGGGAAAAAAAGTAGTGGAGGAGTTTACAAGCAAAAGGTGAGAATGTTTGTGCATGAAGTAGCTGAAATCATGGTGCATTAGAGGGTAGGNCTAATGAAGCCACAGGTTGGTCATTACTAACCTTTTGTGAGGAAAAAGAGTAGTGGAGGAGGTTAACAAGCAAAAGGTGAGAATGTTTGTGCATGAAGTAGTTGAAATAATGATGCGTTAGAGGGTAGATGGTTTTTTGTTTGGTTGGTTTTGCTTTTGTTTTTACAAAATATAAGCCAAAACTTGAATTTGGTAATCGTATCTGTGATTTGGATTTACACAGATGTATAGAAAGAATAAAAAGCTGTGATAGCAGAGGATGCTGTGAAACTGATGAATCAGAATGTTAAGATGGTTTTTTGCCTGTAAGAGAAATTGTCACATTTGTAGAGGGTGCCTCCACTAGACTTTGCAGGTGAAAGTTGCTGAAGACTTGCACTCACTGATTTAAAAAGCATTAATGAAGAAAAACTTCACAGGGATAAGAGGAAGTAGAAAATGCAGGAAACACTGTAAAAGAATAATAATAGTAAAGAAGACTAATGTGGAGGCATGCATCTGACAGTGTTCTTAGGACTTGTATTTTCATTAAGAAAGGTCTGGAGCAATATGAATCATAGATTTTAATGCCACTTCTGCCAAAGACAGAATTTGATATTAAATTCTAATAAGCAGATACAGATTCTTATTTATGTTAATGTCCACAGATGGATCCAGATATTGATCTAAAGACAAACTCTTGTTAAGGTTTCTGTGAGCAGCATGTTTTCACCCAGCAAAACAAATCCCAGATGGGTATTGATGCACACATTCACTGTACTAATCATACAAATTACAGATGAGCCCAAACAGAAGCTGTGTCTGTGAGCTGTGTCTCTGTACACAGGGATGTTTGAGCATTAGAACTTGTGAGTTGCCGTATCTTTTTAATTGCTTCAACAGAAGACCAGGATTTCAGAGGTTTCAATGTCCTTATGCTCACTTTGAAGATTTGAGTTCTAACCAAGAATTCCAAATAAATAAACTTTTTTTTTGGTTTGTCTCCTAAATATGTATTTTCAAGGGTAGTTGAAATGTGCAGCCTGCCAGGAAGCAGGATTGCTCTTTTCATGCAAGCCAAAGTGAGGAGGTGATGTTTTCCTTTAGGAGCGTATCACTAGATTATAAGGAAATAATAGCCATTCCTTGTTTCTAAAATAATTTTAAATATTTTGCATTGAGTTAGATTTTTTGTGTGCCCCTTTCTTTCTTTCCTGTCTTTGTTTTATTTTGAGACCAAACTAGAAGAAATAAGAGCTGATTGCTTAATATCTATGACTTCATGCTATTTGGTATTTTGCCACTGAGTTTTCACACTCTGCAGGGATTAAACTATCTGTCATTGTGTGACAATTTACATTCCTCACTATGAATTAGGATAACTTGCTATGTCTTTGCTTTTTTAATTAACCACAGAATCAGAAGTCGAAGACCTGTAAGATTGCCCTAGTAAATAGAAAGTTCTCCTCAGATGAGCTAGTTGGGAAGTCTTCCAATCCAAATTTCTTCTTTTTGGGGAGATGTCAATTAGTTAAACAGATACTACTTCTACAAAGTGACATTCACTTCTTCATGCTTCTAATGAAGTTCAGGGGCCTGAACAAATTGGAAAATAAACCTGCTTTTCACTTAACAAGTCACCACTAATGTGAGTTCAGCAACTGTGTTTTGCAGACTGCTCTGGGTAAAGAACCTCCGGGTTCTTTACTCAGCTTTAGTTTCTCACTCCTCATTAGTCAACATTGATTTGGGTGCTATGGCTAAACCTGGTGCCCAAGCTGTGCTCCCAAACCTTGATGTAGTGGTGAAGCTTTCTATAGCAATTGATTTTGCTTGACAGTAAAGCTTCTTTTTCACATTCCTGAGGGATTTTACAGAAAATGGGAAGTCACACAGTGCCACAGAATTTCCAGTAATCTGCTCAAATGTAATTCCCATGTTCCTGAACAGCACTAAGTCCATCAGTAGCACACCTGGTATTGGTTTTTGGTGTGGGGTTACTGATGAAGAGAAAAAGAAACCCCTCTTTTTTCAATGCAGATGAGGTCAGTTCACTTAGTAATCCACTATGTAATGCACTCCCTCTTCCTGTGTGGTGTGTGCTCTGCCCTTCAGGTGTCTTTTTATAGAATCTTCCACTTTGACTCAGTGAAACAATTAATCTCTCTTCATCTTGACAGAGACAATTAACTTCTTTCCCCAATAATATGCTCTGTGAACTACCTCCAGTGTTTTGTTACTATTTTTGCAATCCAAAACTACGTGGCTATATCCAGACTCAATGGCACAAGAGATATTTACACAGGGCTATTGGAGTCTCTTTAACTGAATGCCAACTTGCATAAAACATGATTTAAATGTAAATAAAGTGATGGAAAAAGATTACACAGACCATGTCACAAGTTTGTGTTATGTAGTACTGATGAATAAACAGTATAAATATTTCAGAAGAATTCTTGTGAGGTTTTTTTTTTTTTTGATTTTGAAATGCTTATAAAGTTTATGTTGAGTACTTGATCATGATGCTTGCTTGGTAGTTCTGTGAAGAGAAAAGCAGTGGTTTGGGCTCTGTGTTTTTCTGGAGAACAAACTGAGAGGAATACTAACTGTGATTGCCTTGGAACTACAGTAGCTTGTGTAAGAGTAAAGTAGAACAAGATGACTAGCAATGGAGGTGACTTTTTTGCCACCCAAAATTTGTAGTGTTAATGTGTGATTGTGTTGCAAAGATAAGAATTTCTGCAAAGCGTGGGAAGGAAAGCAGCATGCTTGGTATCACAAGGTAGAGTTGGAAGAATAAACTTCACTTGTAACATGTTAAGTGACAACTTTTGATCTCCAAATATTGAGATAACCGATATCCCTATACCTTAGGGATTAGATATGCTAGGGTGTCCCACTTCCAGCCGGGACAGAGTTAGTTTTCTTCTTAATACCTGGCCCAGTGCTGTGTTTTCGATTTAGTGTGAGAGCAATGTTGACAACACACTGATGTTTTAGTTGTAGTGCTTACTCTAAGCCCAGGTATTTTCAGTGTCTCATGCTCTGCCAGTGACCAGGTGAACAAAGAAGCTGGTGGGGAACATGGGCAGGACAGGTGTCCTGAAGCAGCCAGAGGGATGTTCTGTGCCACAGGAGGTCACGTTCAGTCTATAAACTGGGGAGAGCTGGCTGAGAGCCACCAATCACTGCTTGGAGATGGGATGGGTTAGGGTGGTGAGCAACTGTGTTATGCATCACTTGTGCTTCTTGGGTTTTATTACTTTCTCTCTTTTCCTAATATTATTAGTGCTGCTACTGTATTTTACTGTCCTTCAAGTATTTTAAATATATATTTTATTATTACTACTATATTTTACTTTATTTCGGTTAATAAACTGTTCTAGTCTCAATCCCCAGTTTTCACCTTTCCTTCCAGTTCTTCTTCCTATCTCACCAGGGTGGGGTGGAGGGGTGGTGACTGAACATCTGTGTGGTGCTTAGCTACTGACTAGGGCTAAACCATGACAAAGGGGATGGCTGGTTTAATCTGGGGTGTGTGTAAGCATATGTACATGTATCACTTTTACAAAAAAAATTATTTTTATTAGAAGGATATTCTTTGAGTTTTGCTTTTTTGGTGTTACTGCTGCTTGTGTTTCAGGAACA
>VXBC01006901.1:67160-106496 GCA_013399945.1 Ploceus nigricollis | reverse complement strand
GAAAAAAAAAAAAAAGAAGGTTCCAGGAATAGCTAAAGTACAGCATTCAGAATTGATTTCTGCTTATTATAACCTTGATCCTCTGCATCTGTACATCGCTCTCCCCCCTCCAAAAAAAAACCACCCAAAATTTTTGCTTTAGTTTCTTTGAAAAGTAGTCATATGCATCTTCAAAGTCCCATGGGATAGCTCAGTAGTACAAACTCTGGTTTCCTTGATTATTCCTTCAGCTTTATGGACACAGACTGTAAAATTGCCTCTTGCCTAGCTGAGTTTGCATGATGGCATTTCTGGTGAGGTGTTTCATGTCTCCCTGCCTGAGGGAGGAGTCCTCCTTGGGCATGGAGAAGTGTCCACTTATTTTCTGTATCCAAAAGGGTACAAATGGAACCAGAAAAGTTGCTGCTTTCTGGTGATCAGGATTTTAACATGTGTGGTTTTCTGGGTTTATAGATAAATGGATCATATGAAACATATTAAGGCCAATACTTAAGGCATTTTTAAAAAATATCTTGTCTTTCTTGGTATTCCAGAGAATTATCTTTGTCCTTTTGTTGTTCTTAAGAGGATTAATAGTAGGGACAAAGAGGTTAGTTCAAGACCACTGGAATAATGGCAGGATTGTAGTGCTATTTAAATGTATTGTTCTCCTTGTTTTGGTGTTATAATCTTAGCAGACCTGACGCTTCATATTGAAATAATCCTGGGATAGAGTTTTGTTCTTTCTCCATTTTCACTAGAAGATGGTCTTAACTTTCAGATGAATAGATGTGAATTCAAGAAATGTGGTTAAATCCATTTAAATCTATATAAACCTAACAAAAAGAGAAGAACTTGACTTCTTGCTGTACTTTGGGGAATGGAAATTTGCCCAGGTTAAAGGCTTTAGGATTTGGCTCCATGTTTATTTTAAATCTTCATTTCCCAGACATAAACTGTTCTAATAGAAGCATATTCATATTCCAAAGAATATGAATATTGCAGAATATTAATATCTTGAGAATATGCTGCAGTGTATTTTTGCATGTTCTGGATGTGCTTTGACCAAGAAGAAATAGCAGATGTTTGAACCATGAAGTGTACTTTCCTAAGGCAAACCTTTCCCACATTGCAGGAACATGGCATACCTACCTGGTGGGTATACCCCAGGTATACCCCATCAAACTCATCCAAGTTTGAATACAGTGATCAAGCATTAGAGATACAGGCTCCATCTTTTTGCCCTATTTTGAGGTTAAATTTGTTAATCAAATGAAAAATGTGGGATTGAAAGGGTCAAGAATAAATCTCGATACTGAACTAAGAAAAAAATGACTTAGAACTACAGATATATTTTAAATTATTGTATCTGAGATGGCCTGCCATTTTTAGTACCAGGTGTAGCTTCTATAATCTTGCTTGTGGGTTTTTTTCAGTAAAATAAGGAGTGCAGGTGGCTGAGGTGGAATATTTGGGTACAATTAGTGCCCAGGTTTGGCCATGATTAAGGATTTCTTTGCATCCAGCAGTTCTGATCTTGAAAGAGGCATTGATTTAGAGCTCATATATTAATTCTTGGCCTATAAATCTTCTTTTTTTTTTTTTTTTAAATAAGCATAAAAATGCAAAAAACTTTTAGATGTTGAATTTGGAGGGAAGTGATATTTCCTCACTCACAGCATCTGAAGCTAATTTCAAATCTACTGATTCTGCTGCCTGCAAATAAACTAAAAAGTCTCATTCAACATCTGGGCAAGTATTATTTTTGGAAATCCTGTGGATGACTGAAAAAAAAATGGAGTGGAGGACCCACTTTTCTTTACTCCTTTGCACAGGATTTCTGGAGGAGAATGGAAGCTTTCTTCTGAAATGTCGAATTTATTATGCAAAGATCTCACAAAAAAGGGTGGGGGTCAGATTCAGATTGCCAACTTTTCCTAACCTCAAAACAGGATGTGCTCCCCTCTTTCCACTCCAGGACTCCATGTAATAATCAAACCATTCATGCTTGTTCCAATCTGCATTTTAATACTTGCTTTTTTTTTTAAGCTCCTCAAATATTTCTCAGCTAAAAGTTGATAAATGACTTTTGGCTTACCTGGTTGACATTCATCTCCTGGAAGGTGACTGCATTTTTGGCAGGAGAGATGAGCTAAATTAATAAAATGTATACATTGAATTAGTAGCCTGTCTCATGCATAATCACAAATATGTTTTGTGTGTTTTCTAAATCTCGAGTTAAAACTGGAACACTGTATGGACAAGCACGTTGGTTGCTTTGCTGTCTGTGCTCTGTGTCATCATCCACAAAAGCAGCCTTGTTGGGCTGTACAGTGCAGGGTGAAGTTCACAAAGCACTTCAGAGGTTAGAAGAATTCTTATCAAACTTGACTCTAATTGTCTCCAGACACAGAAATAACATTTTTTCTTTTTTGGGATATGTTGGACTACAGTTCCCATTTTCAGATGAGGCCATTCAGTATTTGGCCCCTTCTGGAACTGCTTTTTTTATTCCTTGCACTTTTGGCTAAAAGAGACCAATTTACCAGTGTCTTGTCTGCTGATTGAGAGAGTGAGAACATGGCATGCACATGTTGTCTTGCCGTGCCAGTAAATGGATTTGAACTAAAAATCTCTTTGCTTTTAAGAATTACACCCACAAACAAAGCAGTATTCTTGGACGTTTTGAGATTGTCACATTTTTTGCATCTGATATTGTTGGTTAAGGGTCGCTTAGCACAGTGCAAAAATATTTTTAAAGGACAGGTTTCTAGCTGGTTGTTCCTGTTTTCATGAGTGTGGTATGATGGATTTGAGTCACTGTGGTTGATCAGGTTACAGTGGTTTATGAGCAAGAAGTGTATTTTGTCTAAGGCACAAGTTCAGCTACTAGATTATGGATACCGGTGAAATTTGTGTATTCATCTGCCCTTCCTGAAACAGTCCTGGGAAAGAGGACAGAAATGCTTGTGTAAGGAGTGCAGGATGAGGGTATTACTGTGCTGATTTGGATGAGGTCCCTGGGTTTCCTGTGTTTCTTTGTAGTTCAGGTAAACGAAGCATCAGATTCTGTATTATTAGCCACTGAAGGCAATGATTAGATTGAGTCATTATACAATGTTTGTAGAAATTTTATCCTTTAAATTGGAACTGTTTTTTATTGGATTGCTGTGAATTTGAGGGAAGAGAGTAAGATGAAGGGAAACTCTAATATGACTCTATTAGTTTGGAAGAAGAAGAAGAAGAAAACCACCCAATGGTTTGGAGTTAAGTATGATTTTACTGCATCTATTGATCTTTTCTTAAAGGTTAATATATTATTTTAGTGATACCAACAGTTCAAATTTAAACCAACCTGTTGGCTTAAAACACAAGACCCCCCCGGAAAGCAAATTTGCCATTTTTTTCAAATATTAATAATGTTGCACTTTTTTCTTTGAGTGCCAAAAGTTGACGTGTTTAATCATAATTCAGAAATAAACATAGGTTTCATACAAGATATGGTTGAAAATTCTGAGGCATTGATGTTAGATTTATGATTTCCTGTAAATACATTCTCACAATTTTTTTCCATCTGAATGAAGGGATCTATGGCTACAGGGCCATCCCCCTTTAAGATCCCATGTAAGGCTGCTAATGAATGCATTTGGAGACAGGTTAGGAGCATTAAGACTGTCCTCTTGAAGGGTGGAAACAGTTTGGCCTCCCGTGCTGGAGCTGCATCCTTGAACTAACCTTTATCCCTTTACTACCTCCAGTTTCTAAAAAGGTGTGATTGTATTTGGCACATGTTCATTTTTTCCTGAAAGGTGTTCAGATGCTGCAGTGCAGCACAACATATTGTGACAAATGGAGTTACAGCTTGTGACTCAGTCTATGATGTTTTCAAACAGGAAGTGACACAAACAGTATGGGGAAATCTACCAGAAAAACAATGTGAATATGATTAGGGGAGAAATTTTGTGGTTTTGTTTCTCTTGAATAAAAAAAATACTAATTTCAGAGTAAAGTCTTGCTTGTATGTACATGCAGCACCCTTAGGAAGAGAGAAAATAATAAATTTTTGTGGAGTGGTTGTGTTCTTGGAACTGCAGCTTTAGGTTTGGGAGTTTGGGGTCACATTGCTACAGGGCTGTCATGTAAATGTGATAAAGTGTAGTAATATTCTCTGGATTGGTTTCTTACCTGTATAAACTCGGTAAGGATGCTTCCCTTTTTTCTGCTCTGGGTAGTCTTGTGCACTGAAGTTGTCTGCTCTGTAATGTTCTTTGGTAGTCTAGGGACACTGAAGCCACACTCCATTATTTGTTGAGGATTGATGTTTTTACAAGTAGACCGTGATGCCCTAAGCAAAGGAGAAATGTTTTCTAGTCATGCTCACTATCTGTTCCTTGTTATGTAATCACACTTAACTCCAGCTTGCTTTACCATATCTTGGTAACAAGATCCTAATTTATTTATGCTACCAATAAGACGATGGTAGGAATTTTCCTGCTGATATGTATTTATTCTGATCAAAGAGCTGCGAAGGCAGTCTTGGTGATTGTTTATTTATTTATAAAGGGTGCATTTTCTGGTAGCTGTAATTAAATAACGTGGAAGTTTTAGATAAAAAAAAATTAGTTGTCAAAATTGTTTAGTAATAAAAAGCAAGAAAATTATGTGGGAGCACTGAATATTCAAAATTAACTATAATGCCGCATGGAAGTTCTTTAGAAGTGGATAGCTAATTATGAGAGAGAAGGGAATCTTATATGAATGGATAAAGCAGGAAAAAATTCACATTTGCAGCATTATTCTCCCCTGATTTCAAACTGAGAAATTGTTTTCAATTTTCTTTGGTTAAAAAAAATGCAAAACAACAAACCAAAACACAACTAATTTATTTCGAAAAATCCTTTCTATAATTATTACTGTTATTACTCCTACTTTTAGGCAAACTTTCTCTTGCTTCTGTAGTAAATGAACTTTCCAATAACACGTCAACAGAACATCATTACTTATTTTGGTATTGCTCAAGCTTGTTAGTAGGTGCTATTTTTCTTTCTGCAGCTTTATCTTCCCACTTCCATCACTTAAGACCATGTAGCAAGGGATGAAGTTAGTTATTTTTCAAGCATGACAAATAAGAATACTCCTGAGACACACTCCTGACTGGCTCTTGTACATTGGTCTAACTGTTAATGAAGAGAATCCTTGTGTTTGAACAAACCCCAGTATTCTACTTATTCTGGCACTTTTCTGGAGCTATAAACTTCATCCAAGACTAATTTGGTCAGTTTGCTCATAAAGACCACTTTGAAATCCATGTTTGTGTTCTCAGATGGTATAAATTTTTTGGTCAGTTTACTGACAAAAATACTTTGTTAAGCAGATAAAAATTTCTTCTAATGGAAGTGCTCATAAATAAAGTCACAAGGATTATGTAAGTCTTTATTGCTGTTATCTTCACTGTATGTAGAACTCTTGTCTGTAAGGATCATTGGCTGCCCTGCAGAGATTGTAAAGAAAAACTTTTTTTTTTTAATCTTGAAAGACAGCTTGGTGTTTATATATTTCTTATATTTTTGGGATATGTTTAAATCAAATTTAATGTGCTCTTCACTTAGTTTTAATCCTCCAGGATGTATACTTTGGCTCTTTCTCAAGAACAGATCTTGGTTCTCAGTGGACTCATTTCTCCAAATTTGAGATCTTGCTCAATTAAAAACATGCTGGGTTTTTGGTTTGCCTTTTTTTTTTGTTTTATTTTGGTTTTCCTTAAATGAGATAAGTACAGTATTGTATTTTTTGAATGAAGATTCATATTGAGACCCTTAAATTTACTGTACCCATCTCCTTGTGTTCAGAACAGGCCTAATGATGACAAGTTTTTGTTCTCTGTCTTCCCCTGCAACAAAAAATCCGTTTACTTTGCAATTGGCTAAGTTGAGAGCTCTAGAAGTTCTGTAGTGGTGAGCCCAGGACCCTGATTTCCTTGTTGGAATGACTGTTTTATTTTTTATTCTGGTGGGATGCTGCATGATACTATTTGGTGTCTTCAGGACAGTGGCTTGACTCCAAAGAAACACGTAGTCAGACTTTATATTGAGCCTAGATATAAACAGATTAGAATTACTAACTGCGTGGGAAGTTTTCTTCAAGTTAAACTTCTTCTTCCCACATTCAAATATTCTTGGACAAGGACACAATGGTTTGTTTTATAAACATGAAAGGGGTATTAAATCATTTTGAATTTCCAGTCTTGCTCTTAAAATTTGGCTGAGAGCTTATCAAAATTCTGGGGGAGTTTCTTCAAAACATATTCCAGGGGATGAAAACATTGCTACAGATGCTGTACAAAAGAAAATTGACACATGGAAGAAGGCCTCCCGTAAGTACAAGAAGTTTGGCTACCTGAAGGGAGTGTCGCAGCAGCTCCATGAGTGTAGGGAAAGTTTCTTGAGAGATGTGCAAAGAAACAGATGCAGATGTGCCCTGCGCTTTCTGGGGAATGTTACTACTTGAATTAAATGCACAATTAAGACTTTTCTTTTCCTAGAATTGCTATATGGAGTAATTATAATAACTATTACTTTGCTGTATGAAAACTGGACAAGACTATGGTTCTGTTCCAATGGTAGGATTTCTGAATGATGTTTTTCATTCACTGTTCGATAAGTGTTGCATTTGAAACCCACAGTAAAATGCATCTGTCCCAGTAGAACTCTCCTGCAGAGACTGTGGTCATGTGCATGTGAAATTTCATTGGGAGTCAGATGGGTTTAAGTACTACTTCTCCAGAAAAGGCAATCTTAATAATCAGATTAGATTTGCAGATTATAAACAGCCTCCTAATATGTCCATGAGTTCTGAGACTCTTTCAGTTCTTCAGGTTCCTTTCCTGGTTCCGAGTTAGGAGAAATAGTTTGCAAGACAATTAGTGGCATTCCTAAGGAGATTCTTGTAGTAGCTTGAAACTTCTTTGCAATGAGAGAAAGTAAGCTCATGTATTTGTAAGGAGAGAGAGAAAGGCACAGTTCTTCAAACAAAAAGGGATTTATTATTTTGTACAAGGAACATCAGTTTGGAATAGAGATGTTTCAAGAATGAGGAGCTTGTATCTCCTTTACGCACTTGATGATATCCTGGAGTTACCTATTTTTAAAAATTCTGTTTCCTATGGTAAACATTGTGGCTTTGTAGCACTGTCTGAAATGCTCCTTCATCATTCAGATTTATAGCTTGCAGTTGCAATCCTCTGGGTCCTTTTTACTCAGTGATGGACCAAGAAAGGAAGTTTATCTATCTTTTCCTCTGCTGGAATAAATAATGGCAGAGTTTCAAACTCTGCATTCATATTTGTAAATTCACTAATGACACTCATATTTTTCAGTGTTAACACCTCTCTGATGTTTAATCATGTTTATGTTCCTCCCAGAAGTGTTTGTCTGGGTTAGTTTTTTAACATGTCCTTCATCTGACTCAGGGTTTTTTAGGACTGATGTTAGTAAGCAACAGATGGTGAAAAAAATTATTTGGTTCTTTCTGCATCTTATGTCAATTGGCTTATGGTCGTTTGTGTTTTAAATGTTTTAAAAGACGATGAGTGTGAATGGTGGTGGAGGAATGGTAATAGATGCTGAAATTCACACTTCCAGTTGCTGGAAACATCTGACTGGGCAGCTGTTCTGGGTGTCTGTAGCTTCTTAGCAGCTGTAAACGAAGGTCTCAGTCCCTTTCTGCTCATGGAGGTCTCTCTGTTACCCAACTCTCTCCACATCTGTCCCTGGCTGACGTTGTGTTCAGCAGTAGCACTGTGTGACATTTGATTGTCATCTGTGTTCTGAGTTTGCTGTTATTTTTAGTCTGAGTCTTGACAGAGTTATGCAACTGTAACAGCAGAACCAGACTACTGTCTCCAGATGTCCGGGGAAACAGGAACATGCTTTTCTCATCCCATGAAAATGAGTGAGGAGCAGAGTTATTTCTTTAGCTCCCAGTTACTTTCCTAGAGAGAGGAGCCTGGAGATAGAAGAGCTGTTGCTGAAGCAAGGGTGAGAATGCAGACAGTGTCCCTTCTGCAGGCAGCCACCTCAGTGGAGGAATAAAAAGACATCTCTTTCCACTTCCCAGAACAATAAATGAATTTGGTTTCAGTTGGCACTGAAATTGAAATGAGTTACAATGTGAAGTTGATCTTTTGAATGGGAAAAATACTGATGATGGTGTCCATCATGTTTTTAATTTGGAAATATTTGTATGCTTAATCATGGCAGTAAAGTGTATTGACACGGATTTGCTTGTGGAAGTGGATACAGCTTTAAAATACATTATTCTAAGTAAGATTGTGGTATGGTTATACTTGAGATCCTTTGTTCATTTTCGTGCTGTCAAATACAGCTGGGAAATACAGCTCCTGTTCCTAAGCGCTGAAAGAAAGCAGTGAACAAGGTGTTTTGTCTTCTCCTCCTTCTGATTGATTCCCATGGAATATTTGCCACAAAGTTAAAATCTGTTCCAGATGGTTTCTGATGGAGAGAGAGCTTACTAAAACTGCTGCTTGGAGAAAGAGAGGAAAGGCAAAAAAAAAAAGCAAAGGAAAAAAAAATTCCCAAGCCATTGCAAAACTGTTCACTGTCCAGCAGTTATCTCGTGTGATGAATGCTGACAGGTGCAAAAATGTGATTGTAGAAGTGCTGACATGAACCAAAAGCATCCTATTTATCTGTTTATCAAAGTGTTCATGCTTTTGGTGGTTTGTTGTTGTTGTTGTTGTTTGGATTTCTTTTTGGTTTGGTTTTTGGTTTTTTTTTTTCCAAAAACTAAAAGTTTTCTCTGTGGGTGTGGCACACAGAGCAGCCCCGTGTTTAAATGTTGGCTCAGGAGCAGGGTGGGGAGTGGTGTGTGTTAGCACAGCGTTATCAGCAGAGCTTTTGGATGTGGAGGGAGTATGGGCTGATGCAGGAGGGAACTTGTCCTGAGCAGATACAGTTCTGCACTGCACACCAGAGGCTATGACCATTATTTTGCTCTAAAGGGATGGTAAGATTACATGCACTTCACTTAACTGTCTTGCATAGCAGTGTATCATTCCAATCTCATCTGTCACAAGTGCAATTACTCAGAAGTGAGACCAAAACTATGTCAGGAGTTAATTCATTCTTCTGAATTTCAATAAGTAAAAATAAAGTAAATATCTGTGAGCTGAAGTTCCCTGGGCACTCTGCCTATCAGATATTTGTCATTCCGAGAAGGTATAGTTTTTGAAGAGGAACATTTTCAGTCACTATCACAATTTTATTCTTTAAAATAGGTTGTTTACAGAATAAACTAATTTTGCAATGTGTGGCAAGTTTTTTTTATTGTTATTGCAAAAAGTCTTGGAGGAAAAAGTTCTGAAACAGATTTTGTATTTCTGAAGCAAATTTGAAATATGAAGTGTTAGAAGATATGAAAAATAGCAATTTTTAAAAGTAGCCTTTCTGTTTCCGAAATTTCTGATCAAGTGAACTTAATTTTAATCTTCTTAGTTTTTTTATTTCTACTGCATTTGGCTAGTAACAGCTATGTCAGGTAAAAGTGAGGAATCCTCAGAAACAAGATTTGCACTTGTGACTCTGAGTTGAAAAGTCCCACTTGGTACCTTAACAGTTGTTGGCTTATAAAATTATAGTGGAGATGAGAGCAACTGGTTGATCATCTTTCTGGGAGATTCAGCTCTGTAGGTATTTAATACTGGGTCATTTTGTCCTGCCAACAGTAAATTAGTTCACTTTTTACTATGTTAGTTTGTAAAGCAATGCTCCTAGACAATATAGCAAGCTGTGTACAGCCTTCTGGGTCTCTGTTTCAGTGTGAGATTAGGTGGGCTTTCTTCTCCAGGACACCCCTGCCTCTGAGGGCAGAGGCATCAGGAACTGTAAGGAAATACTGGAGGGCAGTTTGCTGCTATTTGACTGTATTGCTACTGTGCACGTATGTGAGTTTTGGTTAAAGAATGCTGCATGCACGAATCTTTAGGAAAAGAAGGAAAAAATTCTTGTTCCATTTCTTCTCACATTTGCTGGTTGATACCAAGAGGGAGTGTTACCAGAAATTAAAGAGCCTTATACATAAGGGCTTTATGTAGAATGGAAGGAAACCAGACTTTTCTCACCAGTTTTGACCTCTCCTCTTTGTATCACATTATTGGAAGTACTTACCTGGCTGGCTAATAGAGGTGGGGTTTTTTTGTTGCTGTTGGTTTGTTTTTAATTTTTTTTAAACTCTTTTTCCTTGAAAAACATAATTTATTTCCAGTAGTTCTTATTCTGTAGAATTTAAATTGCCTTACCTCTTTTAACATTTACTTACTTTACCAAGCTCTTGTATAGTTCATGTAGTCCCTCAAGGGGAAGTGTAGGGCTCCATTCAAGTTTTTGGTGGTTTTCTCTGCAGCTTTTGTGCAGTTTTGGTATAATAGGCAATGAAGATGTTTAAGCCATAAATTATAACATTTCAGTCTCTGACAGAAGGCTGAGTCCTTATGGTCTAATGCGGGACCTACTTGCCTTGGTTGGGCAGCTCTTGATGTCTACTAAGATGCTTAGGGGTAAAAAAACCTAACCAACAAACAAAAAGCCTCCCAAACTTCACCAGTTTAGAACATTCCAGAGAATGTGGGAACTGGCTGATGTCTTACTGGAGAGCAGCACAAGTGGAAAGGCCTAAATAATCACGACGTTAGGACAGTGCCTTATTGGTAAGAGGGATCTTAACTGTATCTCTTCCTGGAAGAGTTGACAACTCATGACACACATTCATGGATTGTCACGTAGAACACCTTGGTTTGGAGCAGGAGATAGATTTGCTTCAGCATTTGACTTAGGCTGAGCTTTTGCACCAGGAGCTTTTCATCTGGGGTGTGTGCCAGTGTCTCATTCATGTTATACCTAGTAGCAAAAGCTTTCATCTGTAGCCTGTTTTAGTCATCTGAATTGTGTGGTAATTGGAGATTTTTTCAGAATAATGGGGATATAATGGATATTAACCGTGGGGTAACTAAGATAAATTACAGCATTACAGGCAGGAATCTGGTGCTAAGTTGTCCTAGCTTTGAGAGTTGGACACTTGGTCTCCTGGAGACTGAGACGTTTCAAAGGTCATTCAGCTGCTGATTCCTTTTCCCTTCTGTGTTTTCATCTATTATTTCAGATCAGCTGGATACAAGAATGAGTGAACAGCATCACCTCTGTCTTTTAGCCAACAACCCTGGCCTGCTCAGGGTTAGACATTTTTTTCAGCAGCACTTTTTCCAATTAATATTTTCACTGAATATATATTTTTTTGTGTTACTGGAAAAATAAGCATGAAAGTCAGGCCAAATTTTAGTCTAAATGTACCATTTTTAAAGAATATCATTGCATAACTTTCTTAATAATCTTGCAGCTGTAAAGTTGTTAAAACAGGATGCAAACACCATGCAATATCCTGCTGAATGTAGAAGACACATTACTTCAGTGTAGTTGGCTGAATTAATTTCTTCTCATGCTAAAGCACACAAGAGTCTGGATAGGACAACACTAAGAAGGATACATAATATTCTCAAAGCTACGGTAGAAATATGTGTAATATGTGGAAGAGATATTTTTACATATTTCTTGAACAGCAAAGGGTATAACAAGCAATACATTATTCTGTCAACAATAATGACAGTGCTTTTTTTTGCTAAAGTAAATTCAGAAATAGGGAGTGCATGGCTAATTCTGTCTTCACCTACCTCCTTGTTTTCTGTTGTCGTGGCTTTTGACAGAATTCTAGTTTACAAATGAGGAGTCAGTAGCCCTTTGGTACTACACCTGCACTCTTGAAGGCTGGTTTTTCTGAACATGTGGTTTCCACTTCTGAATTAAGTACTCTTAAAATTTTTGTAGAATAAAACTAAACACAACATTAATGAGGCTGGTTTTTTCCTCTTCTTTCCAAGTTCAAGCTTATTGTGAATTTCTTTATTGCCCCTCACTTTGCTCTCCAGTATTTTTTTATATAACAGGTAAAACACCAATTCTATACAAATTATTCTCTTTAAATGGAGGAAAGAAAACTGTTGGTATAAATACGAAATAATAATATGTAACAGCTGTTAGAATTCTACGTGTAGAAACCTGATGTGTCTATGAAGCAGTACTAAATTTTTTCAAAGGCCTACTCTGGCCAGCATAAAACAATGAAAAATAAATTTTAGAAGGACAAGGTTATCATGTGATATATGATTTTTTTTTTTGTGTTTCCTTTTTAATTTTGTATGGCACACACTGTACATACCTGTGTTAAGAACGCATTAAATTTTTTAGCTGTAAATCAATCTGTCCACTGCTGTGAAAGATGATAAAAAATTTTTAAAGGTTTGTACAACACCTTTTATTCTCTATAAATTAAAACTGAAATATTTTAAATAGTCAGTTATGAATGGAAAAGTCAGTCTTACATTTTATCTAGTGCTCTTTTCTTCCTGTCTAAGGGAAGGTGCTTTAAAGTACTTCAGGTGATACAAAATAAAAGCTAATTTGCTTCTAATTCTGTGTATTAATAGCTTTGCTTTTATGTCTTTTCCCAATTGTGTATTATTGCTATTATTGGGCTGTGAACAATAGCAGAACTTCACAGGTGAAAATCACATTTCTGAAATTTTGTCAGTAGAGACTGTTAGAAAACTTGGTGAGACGTGGGTTAAAAAAAAAGCCTGAAGAGCAAAAAGTGTGTATGGACTTTGCACATATGGTGTATTTTCCAATTTAAGCCTTTTTGTTCAGTGCTTGCTGTAGACAAACCCATCCCTTTAAATCTAAGAAGCTAAGGGGTTTTCTGGATGCTTTATATGAAAAAATACATAAGGAAAGGTTTGAATGGAAATGTAATCTCTGTTAGCAGTCCTGTTTATGTAGCAGTAGAGGGAAAAAAAAGCTTTTGAGTACACAGCTCTAGGAATAGAAAGCAGTAAATTTTGAGGTAAATATAGTTCAAGAAGAAGTAATCTGAAATTAATTCTGCAAATCGATTAGACAATTTTGAGAAGCAGTAACAAGCCTAAAATGCTAAAATTACAATAATTTTGATACTGCGAACTGACCAATGTATCCAAAATACCCAGAAATTTCTATCCCATTTAGTTTGCCGAGAAACTCATCTTTATAGGTGCTTTTTCTGTTGATGGAATTCCATTGATCTTAAATGGGACATTCCATTGTTTTGGACATCTGTGTACAGCTCCTTTTGCAGAAGGAGACCTCTGCAAATACCAGAGGGAGTGTAGATGGGTTAATTTGCTTTTTAACTAGATGGGTTAATTTGCTTTTTTGGGTCCTTTGTGTTGCATCGGTGACAAACTGAAGCTGATTTTATGCTCTGAAACTTTTTCTATATAGTTCTGAGTGTCAGAACTGAGGAATATGTATGTTTGGCAAAATAATAATGTAGTGCAGTACAAATATGTGATAGCAGTGCAGCTGCTGTTTCCTAATCTTTTATCTTGCTAAAATTATATTCAGTCATTTACTCTTGCGCCTTAGCTTGATAAGGCACTCATCTCTCCAGACACATATACTAGATGAGTGGATATAAACACAAAATAAAAATCGTGGAGTAGTTGCAGTAGGGAATAGTAAAAAATGTTGCAGCTAGGTTTTGGGGGGTGTAATTCAAAATTCTGAGCTCTTGCAACTGCTTAAATAAATACAGGTTTTCCAGGCAGTGTCTAGCCAAGTTTGCTGGAGGAGGCTTTGATATAAATAGAGGTTCTAAATATTTGACACAGACTTACTAGCAAGACATTCAGTGACTTCCAGCTAATGAAGTAAGACATTTAAAGCACACAGTTGCTGTTTTCTGTCTTTGTGCTGGGAAACGGAGTGCTAGGTGCTCTACAAGTGCAGCAAGCTCAGTCCTCAAGAAAGAAGAAAAGGAGCATAATATTGCACTTAAAATAAGTAAGCTGTTTAACATGATTAAAATCTGGTTGACACCATCACAAAAATAACTGGATAATAGTATTACCTGCTAATGTTATTGTTCTGCTACCAGAATGACTGAGCACATTGGGCCTTCCCGTTGAAATGGAAAAGCCTTCAGGCTGCAGAACAGTCTTAAACCACTGTCATACCTCTTCCTCTGAATGCCACAGAACTTGTTCCCACCCCGAGATTAAACTTGAAGAAAACCTAAAAGGTTGATTTATGGATTTGTCCTGATATCAGGAGTGTCCTCTTTGCCATTCTTTCCAAGAAGGCCACTAATGGCCATTGTACATCCTGTGCTCCTCTGTAGAGGACCCTGAGAGCAGGTGCGTAATAGCAGAGCTGCCTCCCTCTTCTCAAGTACATTGACTTTAGAGCTCTGATAATTGCTTGCAGATTTCCCCATGGGATAGGTCCTATTTACTCCATCTTGCAGGTTTTTTATAGTTGCAAATGTAGGTGTAAGTCTTCAGTTGGCCTTTAAAGGCTGTGGCAGTAAAGAAAGTTTAGTAGTGACAAGAGCAATTCTTACAGGAAAATGAGAAGCTGCTCTTAAGGATTCTGGATTTCACTCAGAAAAACCCTCTGTCAAGCTTTGGTGGATTTTGTAGTCCTTGACAGATTTTTTTAAGGCTGATTGTGGAATCATATCACTTCAGAAATAGAGAATAGATGTTTATTCTTCCTGCTTTCTAGGCACCCATGCATTTCACATGCTTCTTGGCCAACCTGCAGATATGGAGTGTATACCCAGAGTTTTCTGTCAGGGCTATTAAGGAAATTACATCAGTTATTCAAAACATTGGCTAGTTTGGGAAACAAAAGTTGTAGCTATTGTATGGGTTTGCTAATAGAGAGCCTTTGTAGTTTTGTTTTATAATTAAAGTGGACAGATGTGATCAGGATGAGGACCAATTAATGCATAGCTTGTTAGCTCATTCCCACTATTGTTTCCATGATATTTCAAGAAGTTGTATATGGAGAAACTTCTTTTCTTTTGGAATGCATGTTTCTGGCAGGGCTAAAGATGTATCTGTATTCCAAAACCAAGTAGTTTTGGATATAGCTGAGAAGACTTCGTTGATACATGTCTCCCTCACTGGGGATACTCCAAAACCCTCTTGAGGCAATCCTGTGCCATGTGCTCTGGGATGACCCTGCTTGAGCAGGGAGGTTGGGCCAGATGACCTACTTTGGTTCCTTCCAACGTGACCTAACCTTTGATTCTAAGATTTATTTTAAGCATAAACTTGAATACCTTTGAAAAAATAGCTTAAACACACTGCTACCAATAAGTGGTCAAAAACTGACAAGGTCAGTTGTAAACTCAAGCGGGAAATACTTTGTGCCATTGAATTTGATTTTATTAGGCCAATTAAACAATATGTTGTTTTTCTTTTCTCTCATTGCAGCCTGTGCTTTCCGTTACAATGGGCTCTCCTTTGTCTACCTCATCTACCTCCTGCTCATTCCTCTGTTTTCAGAACCCACAAAAGCAACCATGCAAGGTAAGAAGTTCATTGCTCCATTCTTCAGAGTCTGTGGTGCACAGAGTACATGCAAAAGCTTTGGTGTAGTAGAAGGTGGAGTCCTGAGTGTTTCCCCCTCATTAAGTGATCTGACTTCTAATACATGCTGTAAATTCCCTGACACCAGTCGTTTCACAGTATGCTGGCTTTGGTGCCCAAGGACTTCCAACCATGCTTGCCCCAGATTGCATCAGGGCTGTCTGATAGCACTACTGGGCTTTTCATGGCATTATTTCCTCTGGAATACTGATGTGGTCTGGGTGAAAAATGAGTTTTCAGAACCCTCCTGAAGCCATTCTATCATAGATTGTGCTCTAGGTCTGAATTGGTAGTTAATTATGAGAATTAAATTTGATACCAGATTTTTCATTCAATAGTATTTTTGGTACTTATTTAAACAACTGTCATCCTGGCATTATACTACTGCCTTAGCAAAAATAACTCGAAGGGCTTGCTGTTAGAGATGACAAATAACTGCAGCAGGCATTCAAGCATTTATGTATCACATACAGAGATGTGCCATTCTGCCTTGTCTACTGCAAGAATGTAATACTTCTGAAAGTGGTGGTTACATTCCACTGTAATGGGAGAGGAAAGGGGTTCTTTATAGGCCTACAAATAGTTTATATATTTTAAATTACAAGGCTTTGATTGGTATAATATCATAGAATGCTTAGGGCTGGAAGGGACCTTAAAGATCATCTGGTTCCATGGGCAGGGATGTCACTCACTAGATTAGGTTGCTCAGGTCCCCATCCAACCTGGCCTTGAGCACTTCCAGGAATGGGATATTCACAACTTCTCTGGACACACTGTTTTCAGTGTTTCACTGACTTCTGAGTAAAGAATCTTTCCTAATATCTCATGCAAACCTGCCCTTTTTCAGTTTAAAACCATTGCCTGTTGTCCTGTCACTATCTACCTGCATAGAAAGTCCCTCTCTCTCCTTTTTATAAGCCTTCTTTTAAGCACTGGAAGGCTGCAATAAGTTTTCCCTGGAGCCCTTTCTTCTCCATTCTGAACAATCCCAGCTCTTCNGTTGTCCTGTCACTATCTACCTGCATAAAAAGTCTCTCTCCCTCCTTCTTATAAGCCTTCTTTTAAGCACTGGAGGACTGCAATGAGTTTTCCCTGGAGCCCTCTCTTCTCCACTCTGAACAATCCCAGCTCTTCCAGCCTGTCTTTGTAGGTCAGGTGTTCCTGTCATGTGGTGGAGATCCATACCAATTGGGTGGGCTCAATTTATGTTGTTTGTGTCAGTAGCCAGTGGAACCAGGAAAAACAGTCCTGAAAAATAAATTAAGCAAGCATAAAAACTGGGAAATCCCACTCTTGGTGAGGCTGTCAGTCATTTTTACAGGGGAATATTACAAGGACAATGTAAACATGGAACATCAGTAAATGTCCAGCTGTGAGTTAGAGTTTCTCTTAAAGGTGCTGAAGGTATGAATCGAGAGGGAAAGACTCAATGGGAATTTGGTTGCAGCTGCTCCAATATTTTATTGCAGATAATATGCAATTACCCTATTGGTTTTGTGTGTTTTATTTTTGTTGCTCCTTCTGTGTGTGCCAGGAGAAGTGTTTGACAGGATAAACAGAGCCATTTTCTAGATGACAAGAGTGAGAGTGGAGAGACATACAAATTCTCTTCTTTTAGAATATAAAAAAAGTCTATTTGATTGGGACTAATTCCTGTGTGACTTAAAAGAGTAATCTAGTTTGCATCACTGATGGTAGCAATCTCTCCTCAGAGAAAAATGCTTTCTTAGGACTTTGGATAGTTTCCCTGTAGTGTGTATCACATTGCATTGCACTTCACCTGAATGTCATGTTATGTATGATGTGTTTGTCTGAATTAATTTCTTGTATAAATTTAGTATTTCTGAGTGTACCCACTTTGCCCACTGTCCCTGTCACATTTCTAAATTGTGTGCATGTGTGTGTAGGTCTGTCTTTCTAGAAACTGTTGAGGTTTGTTGTTTTGGGATTTTTTTTTTGTGTCCAGAAGATGGGAAAGAAAGAGGAAATATTTAAATATTTTAACTAAAACCAGCCAAACCACCAGTAAATCAGAGTCAAAAAAATAAATAAATTCAACTTTACTAAAAAAAACCCAAAACCAAACCAAATCTATGTTTATGTACTTTGCTTGTATTTTTCCTCTAATATTTCTGTCACTCAGATATTTTTTCCTGAAATTCTGTTTGTTTTGATTAATTTTTTTTATTCTTTTAAAATTTCTAGCTTTCCACTAATTTTTTCTTTCCTCATCATCTCCTGACACACTCAGCTCTTCAGTCAAAATCTCTGACCAACTTTACTGTGTCTTGCATTTTCATCTGTTTTCCCAGTTTGTCACCTTGCACTTTACAGTTAGTAGACTTATGAAGCTTCTCTCCACCAAGCTTAAGGGTTTTACAGGACATAGAATTGGAAATTATTCTGAAATGGATGATGTCAGTCTAGATTAATTTAAATTTTGATAGAAACTTAAAAGGTTAGAAACACTGGAGAAAAAATATACTTGCTCAAATAGTTCAGATGGTGTTTAAAGATTAATGAGTAATTTTTTTTCATTCTTGCCCCCTTAAATATTTAATCTTATTGAAAAGGTTAATTGCTAAGATAAAGTAAAATTAACCCTTAAACATGAAGATATAAGTCACTGTCTGTGTCTCTGCCTATGTTCGATGTATTAGTTTCAATTCTAACTGAAGGATTTGTCTCCTATACTTCAAAAGAGGTTGGTATTTCACCTGTCAGCATCTTAAAAGTAACCTATGGAACACAGGCAGAGACAACTGTGTATGAAACATTCATTGCAAATAACATCCTTTGTCTACAGGAGTAACTTAAAACTTGACCAATTTTTCAAGGGTTGCTAGTGGGAGCAGTTTTTGAGGCATTTACCTCTTTGAATGTGTAGTGAAGCCCTGTGATTTCAGCAGTAATTTTTCAATATGAATTATCTCTAAAATCAGTAACTGATTTGTTACCCCTTTCTCTGGAGCTGACAAATGCACAGTAAATTGTGCAACAGCCTAGTTTCTAATTTCTTTGATTGTGAAATTGTTTATATTAGTGATATTTTTTTTCCTTTGTGTCTAATGTCTACTGCAGTTATGTCTTCATCCTTATTAAAGGCTTGTACATGATGTTTTTATAGAAGTCATAAAACATGACAACATAGATTGGTCCAGTCTTGGGCACATGGCTCATTTAGCTGCACTAAATATCTGGTTTACGTGTCTTTTTTTTTCCCAGTCAGAGATGTGAGTTTACATTTAGATAGCTTTTATTTTACTTTATTTAATTTCATATTTTTCGATTAATAAGACTCTGTAGCCAATCATGATGTAAATTTAAAAAAATGAGGGAGGAAATCAGTTAATTTCACACATGGACTAAGTTTCACTCAGTCTGCTTATGTTAGTGGCAAAAAGAATGGGTTTGCTTCTGAATTAATTCACTGCTCAGGATGACAAAACCTGTATCTCTGTTGGAAAAATGAACTTGTCACAGCACTCAGATTAATAAAAATGATGTTTTAAAAATGTGTAGATTGATAAAATGATGAACTATAATAAAAAAAATTGTTCCGCATTATTCTGAGCATGGCTAAAATGATGATAAAGAAATGGAACAATGGAATTTGTTTTGCAGATATTAAAGGGTTTGTGATTTGCAATAATCTGCACAGAACTGTAAGATACAGAAGGGTTGCAGTGACAAATTTGGATCGCCAAATATAGCTGAAGGGTTTTCAGGAGAGAATTGATCCAAGTGAATATGGGAAAAAACTTTATACAAACATGATTTTGAGTTTCGTGTGAGAACAATGCCCCTGTGTGCACTCATCAATTCTACAATGCATCTGTTTTACTAGCAGTCTTTCTACACTCATCTGCACTCGGTTTTTTGAGTTTTGCACTAACTTTAAGCACCTGACTTGAGTTATCTGATTTAGATGTTCAAGGCAGGAATTGGGTAAACCTATACATTTACTAAACAGAAGATGGGTCCTGATGGTAGTCCTCAGATTTGACTATTTAAGCCTCCAGTGAGTCCAAATATCTTAAATTAGAAGCATAATTTTAGACCTCATCTATGCTGCAAGGTATTAAGACTTCTGGACAAAATAAGGAGCTTAAGTGAAAATTTTTATGTGATACTCATGAAAGAGAAAAGAGATGGTTAACCCCTTCATTGTAAACTCTTGCACTGAAAAAAATCACAGTTGAATGGATTTTAGTAGACAAGAAAAGAGTACTTTCTATTTTACTGAATCACCTGCCCTGACAGAGCTTCAGCTTTAGCTTTTCAAAATTTCCTGAGTGTTGCTACAGAACAAACTGCTGCCCAAGGTGTGCATGCAGAAAGCACCTAAAAATAACTTGAAAAACTCAAACCAAAGAAACCAAATCACCAGTTTTGAGAGTTTAACAGAATTCATCTCTCTCATCAGCCCTGAAAAAGATTCTTAAACTTCTTGATCTTTTCTATTTAAGCCAGCTCTAATAATTTTCATAACAACGTTATTAACAGGATTTGATGGAAAACAAAAATAATGTAGCTAATTTGGGGCTTTTAAACATTCTGTTTTTCTTAAATTATCTGCATACAGAATGAGATTCTAGGTTGGAAATACAGATTTTGAGTTTGGGAAGACTCTTTTGCATGGTTTTTTTTGCTTGCTTTGAACAGAAATTCAATTGAATGTGTATCTTAAGCTTACAAGTCTATTGCTGCATCTGTCCAAGGAGATGTTTTTAGCTCAAGAGGCTGGAGTTCATGACTCTTTTTCTCATAACGCTTATATCACCCACTATTAGTATATTCTTGCTGGGGCATCATAGTTAGACTGCTTCAGATAGAGGATAGCTGCCCACCTGGCTGCACCATCTGAAAGTGGAGCAAAAATAGAGATGCATTTTGTGCCTCTGAGGTGTGTGATTGAAACCCTATTCACCCCTGCAAGAGGCAGAACCTGTACCTGTTCACTTATTTCTGATAGTGTTGATGAGCTGTACACTGCATTTTCCTTCTTCAAAAGAGTTTTCAGTCATGTCTCCCAGAATGGGCATTGGACATTGACACACCATAGACGCAGTAATATGTTGATCTCATTATAAATTAAAATGTGTTAATTGGTTGCAAAGAGAAGGGATATGTTTTAAACCATGTTTAAAACATGTATTTCAATAGAAAGTCTTCATGGCTTTGGGGAGTACACCTTGAGTTTTGACCTATTCTTTGGTAGATTTATGATACTCTATGGTCAATTTATGTTTCGGTTTATGTGATTTGGAGAAGAGTTTCACCCACTTTTTACCTGCATAACCACCAAGATGATTTGTTCCTTTCTTGGAAAATTATTTATTACCTGTTATCCTTAGGTGATCAATAGAAAGTACTTTGGGCAGTAATAGAAATGCTGATTAAATGGGGTGGGAGAACTCTTTGGAATGTCTTTGAAACCGCTGAGTTTCTTTGTACTAGCCCAAAGCATCAGTATGAAGATATTTTTATAAGTTAGAAAATGCTGTTCAGCAATAACAAGTGGGATTTCTACTGGACTGGGCACATGTTTTCTTATGGAGATGTGCCAGGCTGCTACGTAAACATCCTTTGACTAAAACACTGCATCTCAGCTAGGTTTCTCAACTCCCAACATTATAAGGTATTCTCTTGGGAGTGAACAGTGGAGTGTGTTATTTATAATCAGTGGGCCAAATCCAATAAGAAGTACCTGTTCTTGGAAATTTTAGCAATGTGAGAGTGAAAATGGAGCCATATCTTTACATTAACCACCTTCACAAATGTTCTTGCATCTTAAGAGCCTGTGAACATTTCTGTTACTGGTACTGTGTGCCTTCTCACTATTTAGGACCAAAACATTTTCTTAGGAGATGAATTAGAACCCCCTTCAACTAAGTGAGAGTGAACTCACAAGAAGCATTGGACTGACAGTGTTGGGTACAAGAATCCTGTATCCATCTTAAGTTGTGTGTGGTAACAAATACACACTCGTGACTTTCTCACCACCTCGTAATGCTGTTCCCAAATGGGAGTTCCACTCTAAGAATGGACATTCCAGTGCCTGAGCTGTTTCACTTTTTGGCTTTCACACACTAGACTGTAAGCAGGGATTCCCAGTAAGTGGTTGATTAGACAACGTGTCACCCATTTTCAATGTCATGTTTTATATGAGTGCTGGCAATGTTTTTGGATCCAGGCATGGTGGAAACTCAGCAGCGTGTTGATTGAAGACTTGCAAGCAAAGCAGAACCATCAGAGCTGGGGCAAGAATACAGAAGTCAGGAGGAGAAAATAACTAGAGATTTTTTTAACTTGCAATTAACTACTGGATTCGGACTTTCTTGTGTGTGGTTATCAATGACATGAATCTTTGGAAAGATTCAAATGTAGAGAAGGGAAATGAGTCTTGGTAAAAAGGGCAAAAATTCTTCAGAGGCTTTTGAAATAAGGTGTTTGGAATTAAACTGGTGTGGGATATTTTGGATAGAGGTGGAAATCCTAAATTATACAAGAAAGAGATAGTTTAAGGAAGGCTGACACTATCACAATCTGTTTTCATTGTAGAAATGAGCACTTTTATAGCTTCATTAGATTTTGTATTATTTTATTTATTTTAAAGCAATATTTCTGCTGATGTATTAAATTGCATTTGTTTTAGGAAAAGAAAAAACAGTCCATTTCAGTTGATCTGAAAGTCATCTCTTAATAATAAGAAAGTAATCTCTTAATAATAATATTAAAATAACTATATTTTAATGTTTCAAGTTGATCCCAAGCCTATCCCCTGCCCTGGTGATAGCTTCAGACTAAACATGCCATAGTTTAATTAACTTTGTTTAATTTAACTCTAGCCATGACTAAAGAGCTAGAGCAGAAACCAAGCTTCCTTTTTACCCCAAAGAATAAGTAAATTCAAATTTATCACATAGAGAAGTAATTTAGAGGTGCAAATAAGGAATTTTTGTTCTTGGCAATGCGTTTGAAAATGTTCTTGCTTTTCCCCCCCCCAATTCATTAAGCTACATACAACACCTAATAATATCAATTTTACTCTATAGAGCTTCTGAAGGTTACTTTTCTAGCTGTCCTTTCTGTTCTTTTTTGAAATAATTGAAAATTAGTCAATTTTCTTCCTTTCCAGGAAGGATGTGCAAAATAAAACTTTTATTATTGTTGTATTTGGAAGGTGAAAGAGTGCAGAAATGGGGATGTAATGGAGAAACAGCATGGTAGATCCAGGGGAGTTTGCTGTGAGCTAGCAGTCCTCCTATCTAATGCCACTAAAGCGTAAGTAGAAATTTCTGCCATGAGTTTGGATGAGACAAGCACAGAAAATGTGGTTTAGAACCCAGCTGTGAGGTTGAGCACTGACAAAAGCACTTTCTTGAATGTGCTCACATTCTCAAATTTGGGATCTGATGTAGGCTTATTGTGGTTGTGAAAGGATTTTAAACTCAGAATGACCTTATGTCATGTTTTTAAATTGAGTTAAATAATGAACTTATGAAAATGTGTTTTATAAAATCATATGAAAATAGCAGCATCTTAGAATGTATAATATGATTGAGTCTCCGTCATGTAGTCCAGTAACCCTAGTTCTGATTAGTCAGGCCACACATTATGATTGAAAGAGGGTGGTGCTGGGTGCCAGGACAGCTAAACTTCAAGAATTTGTTCTCTCTTCTTTGTCCTGAAGCATGAATTTCTTAATCTTAAATTGCCTTTGTTCTTTGCTCTTTTTAGTGCGCTTTGTATGAAAATGATTAGAGAAGTGTTACGGTTCTTTTTTTTTTTNGAATTTCTTAATCTTAAATTGCCTTTGTTCTTTGCTCTTTTTAGTGCGCTTTTTATGAAAATGATTAGAGAAGTGTTACGGTTTTTTTTTTTTTTGTTTCAATGAGCCTTTTTTTTTTTCTTTTTTGGTTCATTGGCATAATTTGGTAATTTTATGTGCATTACACACAGCAGGAAGCATGACCTTCCATCCAAGCCAGGAACCTTCTCCCGCCCTGTTTTCCCCACAGCAGGAATGGACCAGCCCTTGAGGCAGCAAAGTTTCGTTGTGATGATTCTGAGACCTCTTGATTGAGCTCTGTCGAAAGCTGTGTGATACAGAGTTAAAAGGAAATTGAAAATGTTTACAGTGCTGTAGCTTTTTAGCTCTGTCAATGAGCAAGTAGATTGGAGAGAAATTGCAGGGATATTTTTGAATCTGCTTCTACACTAGAGTATTTTAAAAGTCAAAATTACATTTCAGGAAGAAGGTAGAAGGTTGATAAGATCTTGGCCAGATTCAGATAATACTAGAGGAGAAAATCAACATGCAATTGTTATGGTCTACTATAAATTAGAGGATGAATGATACTAATAACCATACAGCCAAATATTTCCCTAGGGCAAACAACTTCTTAAACAATTACTGACTTGTGAAGAGTCAGTGTTATTTTAAAATTGGGTTTGGAGGGACTACGGACGTCAGAGAGAGTTAGTCATCACTGTTCTTATGATCCAAAATTAACAGAAAATAATCTTTAAGGTTTTCTTAACCTGAAGTGCAACATAAGTTTAGGGAAACTAGATAGTGACTGAAGAGCTCAAGCATTTGGATGTGGTGACATTTTCTAGTAAAAAATGCAACAATCTTTCTAGAACTCCCATCTCAAGCACGGCTGGCTTTTAGAGGTGAAGTCCAGATCTAACTTGCTGACTAGCAACTCCCACAAACAACATTAAGAATAAACAGAGTTTGAAAGGAATGAGTAAAAGGGGAATAATCTTAGAGGTCAGAAGTGGTCAGATGAAATAGAATTTGCCAGAAGTCGAGCTGAGTTAAACTCTTCCAAGGAAACTGAAACAAGGAATAAAAATGTGTTTATCTATATGAATATAAAATAATTAAAAGTAAGGATGAAGTAGGAATTAAATATCATCTGGGTATGCCCAAAATTTTAGACAGAATTGTGTGCTTCAGTTTTGAATCAGGGCAATGCTATTAAACACAGAGACAAAGGCTAGAGCACCACCTGGGAAAGAGGTTGGAAAAAGAAAACCTACTGTATGTGAGGAAGAAGTAAGACCCAAGGAGTTTAAATGTTAAAGTTTTAAAGACTGCATAATCTCCCTCCTAAACCTGAGTGTGATACCCTGAATTGAAGAATGAAAATATTAGCTCAAATACAGAAAATAAGGGGAAATGCTCTTGCATGTGATGGTCTGTGATATGAACTCCTGTGAACTTGTATTTTTTCAAATTTTGGAGTATATTCATAAGAGAAGAATAAATAAATATCTTGAGGCTACTGGAAAAAAGAGATTAAATGAAAATGTCTGTTCTAAAATGGAGTTGTGCTAAGCAACCTAGATAATACTTTGGTAAGGTCAGTTCAGATTGAGTCCCAAGAAGCTGATGCTAATGTACACAAGTAAGAAAAAAACAATGCATCTCATATGTCTTAAAATGGATTTCCTACTTTTTCAGGCTGCGAAGGGAAATCGTCATTTTGGATTTGAGGAGAAGGAGGTCTTTTTGGGTTAAATGGGGTTGCTGGCACACCATCTAGAAACGGTGTATGCGTGTTGGACCAGAGAGAGTTTTCTAGGTTTCAGGCTTCTAATGAACAGAGTGAGCCTAAAGACCCATTTAACTTCAAAGTGGAATATAATCCTTTTATGAACCAGAATATATCCTGTGATGATGGGAAGTAGAATAACCCAGCCGATGCCTCTAACTTTGCCTCTAATAATGTCCCCACATTACTGAAATCACTTGCCCAATGTCTCCAGAAAACCTGTATATAAATGGTAAGAGTCAGATGGTTTGTCGAGGTTTTCTGTCCATGTTTTGAGTAGTTTGGGGAGGGTTATTTGGTTTATTTTACATTAGGCTGAATTAACAGTTGCTGACTTGAAACTGTCTGGTGGTTTGGTTACGGAGATGGATAGTGTTGGAAGATTTGGAGCGTTACTGTGGTCATCAGAACTGTTTTCAAGAGTTCAACAGTCAGAAGAACGGTATATTGTCGTAGGAGATTATGATTTGGTTTGGAAAATGAAAGAGTAAGAAGAATATAAAACACATTTTGGGCCTCCCTATTCTCATCTCTCATACTCCTGTATGTTAAGCAACAAAGTTTTACCACGCTTTCTTACAGGTAGGGTACAAAATCCAGTAAGCTATTAGGTAAGTTTTTTTTATTGTTATGGCTGGCCTGTAGGTGAGAGGAATTCCAATAAAATCAGTGCAGTTTTTCAAAAGCAGTGCAGCTGTTCCCATTCACTCCAATTCTATTGCCTTGTTTGAAGGCAGACACACTACAGTGAGTCACATCCTGAATCTACTACAGCAAATGATGTCTGAAGAAGCATTAAGAAGTGAGCCTTGGACTGTATTAGACAGCAAGGCAGGTGATGGCATTAGCTTGACTTCTCATTGCAGAGTCTTGGCACTAGCTTTTTGCTATGAATTACTCTCTGGAAGTACCAGAATTTGTCCACTGAGGTAGACACTATTTCTTTAAAATTCATACGTAATTTATTTTTCTTCTGTGTGTTCCCTTCTCATTTGACCATATTTCAAATAGATTTTTGTCAGCAAGAGATTTGCTCCTCAAGTTAAGTGCTAAGCATGGATTTTATTTTCTTTTACTGTGAATTTCATCCTCACACATGGAAAAATATGTACTTTTGACAGGAGCTTATTATGACAAATAAGCATACTGCCTTTAGAGCACAGTAATTGGTAGATATTAGGCCTCTTTTATCAGATGTCATAGCTAAGCCTGACTTCCTGTGGATGCTCCTGTGTCTATAATGGATTTGAATCCAGAGTCTGCATCCTCAGGAATTTGGGAAGCCTAAAGTAGAAATCTAGATTAGTGTTAATTCTCTGCAGATCAGCACTGTACTTTCATGTCATAGTGAGCTTCAGAGACAATCTCCACTACAAGAATACTGCATCTTCGTATTTTTCTTTCCTTCTCTTGAAGTCGTCTACCTTCCTTCCCACTTGTTAGTTGTATGATTTAACATTCCTTTTTTGTTGTCACCTAGTAGACTGATCTGTGCTCCAACTGCTTTGTTCCTTTGACGAGCACAGAACTACCCTTGCTAAGTGGCTGAACAAGAAACTAGGAGACACAGACACTGTTTATGAACTGCTTTTTTTTTCAAAGGGTTCAAGAGTTAAAGGAGAACTAGGTAGCAAAGTCCTGATTGTTCACCAGTTGTATTTATGTTTGTTCTGAGAAATCATTTGGTGCTGCAGTGATACAGGCCCTGGCAGCTTCAAGCACATCTAGACAAATGTCTATGTAGTTTGTGTAGATGTGGTGCTCCACTCAGCCTGAGGACTTGTCATGCCTTTATGGGCAAAGAGCAAATGCTGGATTTGGAACCCATTCCTGAAAACAGGAATATGGAGCTGCTGTTGTCATGGAATCATTTAAGTTTGAACAAACATTTAAGATCTTCCTGGATCTTAAGTAATCCTGGTTCTAGTGCCTCTAGGCCACATCTATCCATCATCTGACTGGAAGGTGCTTCTCTTAATTTCCCTGGTTTTTGCAGCACTGGTCACCAACAGAGGCACAACTGACAAGGAAGGTTTTCAAATTGTTGACAACCGGTAGGTGGAAGAAGAATGTCCCCTCCTCCTGCTATCTCCATTGTCTGAAACATATGCAAGCCGTCTGGAGTTGCAATCACAGGGGCTGAATTGTCAGCAAGAAAACTGCTCATTTACAAACTCTCACAAAGCTTGGATTAAGTTTTTCATGATAATGGCTTTTGTCACCACTGTTTATATTTGAATGACAGTAATGTGAGTTGGATTTTTTCATAAAGTAAATAAATAGTGTTCAGCAGGCTGCTCAGGGCTATGGGAGACCATGTGTATGTGGAGCAGGAGGCAGGAACAAGATGCTGATTCATTTGTCTTTCCATGCCAAGAGCAGCACCTAACTGACAGTAAGCCAGAGGTTGTCCATCAAATATTTATGATGTGGACATTTCAAAGGGCTTTTAAAGGCCCCCACATACATCACTGATCTGACAGAGGACAAAAGTTTTTGGAGTGTTTTCTTTTTTCTTTCTAATGATGTATGTGTGAAGGCTTATCCTGCTATTTCAATTGCAGCTCACTGACATTATGTTGAGAGTGAGATGCCACAAATACTTTAAATTGAGTAGGCTTTTTTGTCAACACAGAAGAATAAATTGTGCCTTCATAGAAAGCACCCCTTTTTCAGTTCAAGGGTATTTAGCTGGTCAGATTTTGCTCACTGCTTTGATTTCTGCAACTTCCGTAGATCTGGTTTATTGCATCTGTCTTAACTAAAGAAATGTTTTCTGGGAAATAAATAGTTCCATTACAAAGATGTATTCTAGTGAGCAGCTGTTTCACTGTAATGGGAGGCTTAATTGAAAGGATTATTGCAGCAAAATGTTTCCTAGTTGTTTGTCTTGGATGATGATCCTTGGAGAAGGATATGATATAGTAGCAAATTCTAAAGACGAATGATATCTGGTTTGCTTTCTGCTAGATTTTCAGGGTAGCTAAGCCTGAAGATCAGTTCAGTCCCCTGGGACCAAATCTGTTGACCTTATTTAGGGAAAACTCCCACTACCAGTGGGAAATTTGCTTCTGTAAGCAGTGCAGGAAATGTTCTGTAATATATTAAGAAACCAAGTAAGCCCATAAGAAACCAAACAAAAGGCATTTAAAAGCATTCCAATTACTCTTGGAGAGAAGGAAGCAGAAAATTAATATGCACATGCTCCCTAATTAGCATTTAAACCGTGGTCTTAATGTGATTTAGAGGGAGCTGTGAACTCTTGAAAATAAAGCTGTTGGTGCAGATGCAGAGCTAGGTGTGCAGTTTCTCATTACTCAAATGTTTCTGTTCTGCCTCCGGATGAAGCGGGGAACTTTAAAACACATCCTCCTCCCCACCAGCAGATTTGTTAACATCCTGTTCTAATTCAGAGCAGAGACCTAAATCTAGTTCTCCTGTATCCCAAGTGCTCTTGGCTAACAGCTCCTTTTTGTTATCTCTACTCTTCTTCAAATCCCTCTCCCTAAATTTTTGATTATTCTTGCAAAACGAAGCTACTACAGTACTTGGTGCCCTCCGAGCATCCCCACAGTCATTGCCTTCATCCAAGGGAGTTTGAGAATCTCAAGCTGCTCAAAGTTTTCTTGAGTTGTGTGACAGTGTCATGTACCAGGCTTGTGAACCTTGTGAAATAGTAGCAGCAACTTCATAGATACAGAGCTTTTCCCAACCCAGTCTCCAATGCCCTAGCTTTCCATCGTTCCTCATGAAATGTTCGTCATCATCATCGTCGTTGTCATCACCACAGTCAGTACAAAGACTGTGTCTATTAAATAGAATAATTTTGTTTTGAAGTAGTTAAAAAACTATTCAGGTGCAAAATACCAACTTTGAATGTTCCATTTTTTAAGAGAAAATGTAAACCCACAAAGCTTGTTTTATTATCTGGTTTTCATATGTAACATGCATGACTCAGTTTGGTGCTGTTTGTCATTGTAAGAAAAACCAGCATGCTACATTTAGTGGTTTTCTTATGATTATTTCAAATATTATTGAAATAACAGGGCTTAGTAGAGCTTCAGAAATCCTCACTTTTTCAGACCGTTTCAGTATGATCTTGCTTCACATAACTTGGCCTGCAAAATAAGTTAAATCTCCTCTTCTGAAATCTCTCAGTAAAGAAGAGCTTTTTGCAGAGCAAAACCCAGAAGGACAGGGAATGAAATTTTCATCACAGCTGTGCAGTACTTGTCTGGTATATATTCTATACATTTGCACGGAAGAACAAAATTAACAAGTTAAAAAAAAATCAGATTCAGTAAGTTTGATAAGCAAAACCATTTAAGAACTGAGAATGTCAATGAGAAGTCAAGCTAATGCCATCACCTGCCTTGCTGTCTAATACAGTCCAAGGCTCACTTCTTAATGCTTCTTCAGACATCATCTGCTGTAGTAGATTCAGGATGTGACTCACTGTAGTGTGTCTGCCTTCAAACAAGGCAATAGAATTGGAGTGAATGGGAACAGCTGCACTGCTTTTGAAAAACTGCACTGATTTTATTGGAATTCCTCTCACCTACAGGTCAGCCATAACAATAAAAAATGTTTTTAGCATTTTATTGCTATTTTCATTCAGTTTATGAAAAAAGATTGATTGTAGAAAGCAAGAAGTGGGAATCACAGAGGTTTCATTGTGTTAAGCTGGGGGAATAAAAAAGCCTGAAAATTAATGAAAGGACAAAGGAAATAATAGAATTTTTTGGCCAAAAACTTCATTTTTCTTTTTATTAAATGTTGTTATGGGAATTTTAATAAGTGGTTTGGGCTTTTTTAGGGAGAGTCCTTGTAAAGAGGAATTCTCTACCGTTCATTCTGATAATGTAATATGACTCTTGAAAGAAGAATCTAAATAAATTTATACCTACTCTGATTTTTTCCCTTTTTATTGAGGGAGATATAAAAGAAGATGCAGCAAAAAATAGTGGAGTAATTCAAGTCACACACAGAATGGTCTCTTGTAAATGAAGCTGTAAAATAAACAGTAGCTATAACACACAATCATTCAATTTTTACTTCATTTAAAAAACTCAGTCCTTTGTAAAAACAATGAATGGGGCTGCAAGGAAACACAAGATTAGTTAAACTTACCTTTTAAATCCTGTCTTTGTTAATTCATAAAATTCTGTGGCAAAGCTGCTGAGGTCATTGCCTTCCCCTGTCTCACACAGGGCTCTAACAAATTCTGAGCCTGTTCTTTAATTGATCTTTCTGGGTGCCCTGTGATTAAATTCTGGGAAATTACTGAACTATGAGTCACGTCATAAAAACTAATTAGTGGTTGGTTGACAGTTTGTCTCCCAGCTGAAGCCTCCAAGTTTCTCTTAATACCACATCAATATATAGGCTATTGCTGGCAAATGGCTTAAGTTTATTTTGTAGAAGAATGTTGTACAAAGTCACAAAGTTTATGTTGGATAGTGCTGCCACTAAAACAGCTTTGTTTGAATGGGGCACACTGTCCCTCTTGGCATCATTTCACTGGCCCTAACGCGTTGAAGCATTGGGGTGAGTGGAAAAAACAAGCTTTTGAAAAGAAGACTTTTTAAAAAGAAATAATTTACTATTGAGTTTTGGTTTTGATGCAGCTTTGTCCTTCAGCAGCTGCCTTTTGCCAGGATCAGAAGCATGGTAGAGGAATTACTTCTGCAAGGTGGCACTGTTGTGTGCTCGTTCAGGGCAGTCCCTTTTTCATTCTCCTCTCCGTGAGGACAAATGACAGGAGACACACTGCATGGATCCTTTGGGATCAGGTTCTGGTACACAGCAAGGGGAACTCCGAGCTGGGGAAGGAGGACTTTTATCCTGGATGGGCCTTTGACTTTCAGGTTAATGATACTGTGGTCCAATAGATTTGAGTGTTGCCTGGCCTGATACTACAGGTGGTATCCAGGTATTAGCACTCTAGTGGAGTGACCTTGCTATGTTAAAAGTGTGTATCTTTCAACAGAGAAACAGGGCTAGAGAGTTTGCAGTGGGAAACAACTTCAAAACTGAAGAAATAGCAAATAAAAATTTTCAGGTGAAGGGGGTGGGCAATTAAGACTTCTTTTATCCCCCCCCCTCCAGAAAGTGAGTGCTGTACTTCAGTAATTGCTAGTAGCATATTCCTGAGCACAGCACCTTTCTAGAGGAGCATTTTTAAAATATTCCCTCTGGGGGGGAAAAAAAAAAGCAAACAGCTTCTGGGTTTGAGGATTTTGTTTTAAATATAGTAGATTTTTAAATCATACTATATGTGAACATAACAATATAATTTATACATAAATTATTAACGTATAGATCAATATTTTTATGATAAAATTGCAGAATCCTCAGTTTACAGACAGTGCTATAAAAGCCAGTGTCCTGGCAGAGTTGGTCCATTATTGTTACTAGAGCAAGTCCAGTTTAGAAAGACAAGGGGCTGTGATGGCAATGAGTTATGTAAGCATAAAGCTGATCATGTCACCTAATGCCTCCCATTATGTAAGTTTATAACACAGAACAAAACCTTCTTTTAAAGTGCTTTCATTTGAAATAGATGCGCTGAATGTTACTTTTCACATTAGCTATGAGAAAATGATGTGACTGTCTTTGCAGCTTTTCTCTGAAATTTAGCTATACAGTTCTCTGCAATACAGAGGATATTTATATAAATAATATAAATTTTAGCTACAATATTCTCTGCAATACAGACACTCCAAGGCAGAGAGGGGTTGCCATTCACCATTCACATTGCATGAGAACCCAGGACAAACCTCACACTGCAGGGCTTGGGAGAGCAGAGAATGTCTCCGTCAATTGTTTTAGCTGTGAATCCCCTGCATACTCACTAAACTAAATTACTTTGTGGTTGTAGAAATGGTATCATTATGATATGATCTCCAGCTCCTCATCTGAAGCAGGCCTTAATAGTGTTTTGTTTTGCTGTGGCTGCTCCACGTGCGCTTGTCCAGCTGCTGGATATGTTAGACTGTTCCAGAGAGTGTAGTGCACCCATCACTACCACTCTACTTGCACTTAGTCCTATGTTTGTTTGGGTTGGTCATATATATTTTAGATTGGAAAAAACACTAAGCTTTTACAGTTCATTATTATTCATAACAGAGTTATTACGAAAATGTGTAAGGTGCTGTGCGGTCTCGTAGGCCAATATACTTTCTGCTACAGTCAGTTTAGTAATGAGATATAGTTGAGAACATCAAATTCATCACTTAAAGGGGTGTTTTAAATTCATCACTTAGAAAGGGTGCTTTTTGTTGGTTTGGTGCTTCCAACTGGATGTTTATGGATGGTATGCATTTGGGGTTTTAGGTTGTTTGCATCAAGTGCCCTGGAGGAAAGGCACAAGACATCTTTATTGGCACACCTGCATGGTTGTGGGACATCCGTAATGCCATAATATAGCCAGAAGTGATGATCACATAGATAGGTACAGATGCTTTCCTGTAACTTCCAATTCCATATTCCTTGCATAAATATAGAGAACAATAAGCACATTCTTACATGTGGTGTGTGTGCAATAAAATCTGAAGAACTTACTGGAGGAAACTAGTTAGTACACCAGTAACAAAAACCTGAACAGCTGCACAACAAATAAGATCCATGTGAGGAAGTACATTGCTGCATGCTTGGAGAATGCTGCTTGCTCTAAAACAAAAATTGTCCTTGTCCTGACTGTGCCACAGGGCTGCAGATGAACTAATTTAGGGAATCAAGGAGGCTGGTTTCAGATGGTCCTTCTGAGCTGAAGCTACTAAGGCAGTGTTTCATAGTGTGCAGATGCTTTGCTAAACAAAGTATCAATCTTTGTGTAAAAGGGAGATTGCATAGTTTTAAAGTTCTACCAGGAGAATTTCACTTATGTGTTTGTGTGAGGGTTTTTCGTAATAAACTAATCCCCAAGAAAAATCCATATTCCTTTTATTTCCAAATTCTTCAGGATACATGGATTGCTCTGTAGTCATTCCACTCTGGAAAGTTCTTCCACTTAAAATCACAAATGTGGAGCCACACGTGAGAGAAGGGACTATAGAAAGTGTTTTGAATTTCTCTTGCAGAGACTGTTTTGCTCCTCAGGTTGTGTGACTTTGTATATTTTACAGAGCGTCATCGAATTGGGAGGCTTGTGTTGGTCAGTTTAAGTCTCTTATTCTAGGTAAAAAATATAATAGAATCAAGCTGAAGTTCTGTGTAAATACTTTGGGACCAGTAGCAAAAGTTAAGGTTGCTTGCAGTCCACTGATGTTTAGAATATGTGTTTTTGCTGGTCACAAACCAAGCCTCACATGTTTGTCTTGGTTCACAAGATGCTCCTGTTAAAAAAAAAGAGAAAAGAAAATAAAACCAAGTCTCAGTAGGAGATTCAGATTTGTTTTTAATATTAGCAGCTTCTCTGCTTAGTAGAAAAGAAACAATTTGCCTCTGTTTGCAAGGTAAACGTAAAGGAAGTGCTGCATGAAACAACACATTCCCTCAGAGCCTTCTTCACAGCCCCATTCATTACAGAAGTATTTCTTGTGACACGGGTTAGGGAGGTGGCATTGGGCAGAGTGCTCTGGGTTACGAAGAGCTCTCAGTAGGGTAGGACAGGCCACGTCTGTCACTTTGTGTTCGTGTCTCCATGCAGGAGGGGTCCCAGGAGGTGTGTGCTGCACACTGGAGAGGGATAGAGGCTGCAGGGGAAGAAGGGCAGTGAGCTGGTAAGGAAATAGTTTTAGGACATCTTGAATTCCCTGTTGCTCCTTGCTAGAAGCGAACTTCACATGGGCACAGCTTCTGCAGTTTTGCCTTAGCCGTTGATGCCTCTGGTGCTGCAGTAATTACCACTGCAGTAATAATCAGAGGTAATGGTAACTTGTCTCACCCAGCTCAGTGGCCTCTTGTGTGCTTTGGGACAGATCATCAGGTTACAGAAACCTTCCAGGGACACTTGGTGGTCTGTGGTGAAAGGCAGCAGGGTCACAAAGTTTTCTTCCTTTTCTGGTTTACTAATTACCGCAAGCAAAATATCTGGTTTGAAGAGATTTTTATGTGAATACCTTCTTTTTTTTTTTTTTTTTTTTTTTTTTTTTTTTATNNTTTTAATTTTGATTATAAAAATTTCCTCAGGCTATAAAAGCAATGTGAAAGTATTTCATTATGTGTATTTAGTGCTGTGTCTTCTGTGGTGTATAATTTGTGACGGAGCCTGGTTTCAGTAAATTGTACTTATTTTGACATTTGGGTTGATGCAAATAAAGTAATATAAACACCGGAGCTGACCTCTATGAGTCAGATTTTTGTTGTGGACTACTCATAACAAGCAAGTGCAGCCTTGTTGTCAAAAACTGCAGCATAGTAACAATTTGCCTCACAAATAAACATAGTGATATATACCTGCCACGTTCACTAATGTAAACATGACCCTGGGATTTCATCCAGACTCTTTTTGTAGCTGACTGGTCAGGAAACATCAGGAAACATCAGATTTATATGCATTCTTTACTATATCCCAGTTGTCTCCCCCATCCTGTATTTCAAAACTATCTCTAGTTTCATGTAGTCTTTCACGATGATGGATTGTAGTGTGATGGGGATGAAGATGGAGATGAAGGCTAGCGTGTTGGTGTCACCTTGAAAGTAGTCACTCTCCTAGTCCTAAAGCATGAAAGTAGGGAAGACTGACTGCATTAGAAGACTCATGACTTGGTTTCCATAGAAAAAATAGTCCTGGCATTTTAAAGCTCTGTTCTGGAGCTTCAGGTATTTTAATTTTTTTTTTAATCATCTATAAAGCAGTTTTATTAGCCGTTCTTCCAGACCTTAAAGAGCAATCAGAAGGAAGTTGAAAATGCTAGGAAACACTCAGATGCTTGATATGGCGTTTTTGAGTTCACTGAAAGCATTTCCATGACATCCAGTTAGTACAGAATCCGGCACATGATAAATTATCAAGTTGAATTAGAAATGCCTGAAAAAAAAATGCACTTTAAGATAACAAAATGGGGGAATTTTTTGTACAGCACTATAGTCCAAACAGTTTTTTGATTTATACTTGTGGAGGCTCTGCCCTATACCATGTAGTACTCTCTCCTGGGTTCTTCACTTCATTTGTCTGTGGAAGGCTTCAATGCTGATGATATATCTTTGTCATTTCATTTCACAAGAAATTATGCTTACTCTTGGGTTTAGGTCTAGATCAAGAAAACAAAAGCTGCTATAATTTCTCTTCAGACTTGTAGAAAGGCACAGAAACTTGCAGTTTCTGAGGAAAGGGGCAGGCTTAGCCTGTTTGCAGCTAACATGAATGCCACATTTTTTGTCCATGAGGCAGTAGCAGGCATAAAACCAGAAGCAACGACCTTAAAATTCTGCTTACTCTGGAATAAAATCACTATTATTTATATCTTCTTTAATGACATAGCCCCCAGTTCAGTGAAGCAGGTGATTTTGAAAAAGGCATCCAAGGCTTGGAAACCGTGGGATTTGTCTGTCCGCTCATGATTTCAAGTATTTCTTCAATACCCAGAGTCAGATCTCTTGGTTAGAGCTGTTTCATGTGCACACATTCACACAGAACTGTGGGCAGGGAGTTTGGTGCTTGGGGCAATTTAATCTCTGCTTTCTCCCTTACTCTCCATACCCACTCATGTTTTTGTACAGTTTCAGATAAAGCAGAGGCAAGGTTAGGCTGTTATCTCTGTTCATTTATCAGAAATTCACCTTTGATTGTGCACTAGAGGTGCTGTTAGCAGCATTGCAGAGGGAGGTGTTGCTGACGTGTTGCGGAAGGAACTTGGGTAGACTCCCTAATGCAATGTTCAGGCTCTGTCTCTGTCTTTACCATAGTTTCTGTTGTCTGGAAAGCTGTGGTTTTCAGGCAGGGTGTTCAAAACTGTTTTGCTGTTAACTTTTGCTCACTGGATTGTTCACATTCTCATTCAGTTTCTTGATTTGAATATACCTATTTATTGATCTCTCTTAAATAAAACACTTAGGGGTAGTTCTAAGTCTGTCATTAGGAATTTAATAACCTTTAGACTGAGTAGATTTTTACTCCAAAAACAACTGAGAAATGCTATTAAATGTAGCTGTTAATTCTTGAGGACAGGAAGGATGCTACATATTTTTGTGAGAGACCACTGAATCCATTCCATCTTCCTGACTGAGTGATTATGTGTTTCTAGGGTTTTGACTGTTATGAAATAACTTATTTTTCAAGTCAGTTCCTATCTCACTGCTGATCTGAGTAGATTGGCTGTTTTTTCTTCTGCTAAACTAAAGAAATTCTGGTGAATTTCTTTATAGTTAAATCAAATACAAATATTTAAATGGAATTTTTTAGTGAATTTCATAGTATGTATATTACATCTGTTTACCACTTGCTTAAGTGCTTGACGTGAGCCAAATTTATCCTTGTCAACCAAAATTCATTCCGCTACCCTAAATATCCTGGAACCATGATAATTTTGTTTTGGCTGTGTTGATGGTAAGGAATGAATTTTTTGAGTACAGGGCTAGAAGTTTCCCTTGGTCTTAGTCTATACTGTGTTCAAAGGAGAGATAATTTGTGCAGTGTTCCAGCTTCTGTACCTGTGAGCTTGTAATTCTTATCTACTTGATAAATGGTATTGGGAAACTTAATTTCATACAGCCCTGTTCAGACCTGCTAATTTTGGTGCCTAAGTTTGGAGACTGGTCTTACACCACTAACCACTGTCTGGGTTACATCTGGGTGTGAACGTGGTCCTGACGTCAGGGAGCCAAAGAAGGATCAGAGCAGGTGAGCACAAAGTCAACTGGGTGTAAACAGGCAGTGTCTCTAAAATTATTTGGTTATTTACTCTGGTTCTCCTCAGAAAAAATAAACACTGGGGAAAAAAATTGTTCACTGAAGAGGTGCAGACTCTGGCATTATAGGAGAGTGATTTTAGTATTTTTTTTTGCATAGTCTGGGGCTGCATGTGCTTGGAGCATAAGTCACGAGAAAAGATAATTGCCATTTGGCAAATCTGGACATGAAAAATGATGATTCCTTGTCAAGGGCTATTAATTAACATGGATCACTCTTATACAGGTCTAGATTCTTTTTTTAATATATATTCTGTGTAGAAAAATCTGTCTGTTAAATGGGGCAGTTTGATGTTCCAGTGTTTTATTCTGTGACACTTGGTTTTTCTCAGACAATATGCCAGGTGTGGGAACTCAGAAAAGTGCTTTTGGATTAGGGGCTCTGTAGTAAAGAAGGAGAGCCTGGTGCACAAGCACTACCCTTTTAATATAGCAGTATAACTTATGTTTGATAAAAAAGGTGAAGTAGAGCATCTGTGTGATTCTCTAGTCACAGATTTAAAAATTTGTTAGGCCTGATGTCTGTCAAATGGTTCCACATGTGCTGAACATGGCATGCAGAGAACTGCTCTTAGGAGACCATTTACAGGGCACAGAAAGTTTCACTGAACTGACAAAAAGTGGTGAACAAGTCTATTGATTTCTTCAGTGTTTGGTAAGTAATTATGTGCATGCAGACATCTCTTTTATGGAGTGTTCCTAATGTTACCCTGATCAGAATAATCTTTCCAGAAAAATCTGTAATTTTGTGGTAAAAAGCAATACATAGAACACTTATCAGGTTTTTATTACCAGATTTTTTGGTAAGGCTTTTATGTTTTTGGCCAAAAACTGAGGATTTGATATTCAGGGTGAAAACAGTAGCATTTTGGCTTTCCAGTGAAAAGTGTCCTGAAGAAAGCAGACACTTACCATGAAAAGTTTTCATCTCAAGGCATCATCTGTATGAAAGTTTTATTAGAGAACAGGCATAGACAGAAATATTTTAGGCAGCAGTTTTACTCTAGCAGAGCTCTGCACAGATGGATCAATGTTGGCATTATTTTATGTGTTGACTGTGGTGTACGTTTCTTCTATATATTTTTAGTTCCTGTCCACGTGATTGATGGAAGAAAGCTTACTTTGTCTCACAGGTGAAACCAAAGCTGATGTAGTTTATGAGAAAAGCAGCATAAGCATGTGCACTTGCTGAAGATCAATACCTAGGGGAACTGAAGTCTGTCCCACATCAAGCTGGGCACTGGTGGTATCTACACTGTGGGAAAATGGGTTTTGTGATTTTTGTGATGTAGTCCTTCAACCTCACCCCCTGTCATACAGCCTGGGAAATCTATTAGAGCCCATTGCAGCTCCTTCCTTCTCTCTCATCTTCACATGCTCTGGGTTTTTCTTCTAAAGGAAACTCATGGAATGTGACAAGGATGGCACCTGCCTTGTGCTGTAGGCACAGCTGCTGGAGCACGAGAGGGTGAAGGGCTGTTAGGAGGCTTAATCTGTCTCTACAGACCAGTTTGCCATGGAATAAGCTGCATAAATGGAAAAATCATAAAAGAAAATCTACTCTGTCCTCCCCACAGGATCCTCAAGTGATAGGGAATGTAGGAATGGAGTTGAAAATGTGACCCTTACATAGTCATTTGTAGCTGATCTCCTGGTGCTTGAGTCTGGCTCCTCTGGGCCAGCTGCTGAGTGGTAGGTTAAGGCTGGCCAGTGAGTACAGTGTATATACACCTCCAGGGAATGCTCAGTCTGGTGAGTAAAATGACCATAATCCAATAATTCAGGTTAATTTACCTTCCATTGTTAAGCATGTGTGTTTTGTTAGCACTGGAAACTGCTATTTATAATCCTTAAATTGAGTTGTCTTTGTTCTTCTTCTGTGTAATTAATCCCACAAGTCTTGTTTGAAGAAAAGAGATGATATTTAAAATGATTACTGAGACTGTGGTGCCCAATGCTCTTGGTGGACCACTCTCCACCCTGGTATTTGGACCATATCTAAGTCTTCTTGGTGGTTGTGGAGCAGATGGGGTAAGGGGTGACCATTTTTAAAAAGCTTCTATCTATATGATAATATTTTTTCACATTATTTATCTCAGGGTTTTTTGTTGCTTTTTTTTAAAAAAACCATTATATTCTGGGATGATGAATTTTGAGAAATATGTAAAACTATCTAATTTGTGTCACACTCCTTTTCTTCAGATTTTGCATATTCCACACCATTCCATGGTTCTGTGATTCTAGGTAGAAAATACAATAAGCTTCACTGATTTTTTTTTTTCCTTAATTGGGCATTTTAATAGGCTGCATTGTTTGCGTACACTTGCATTCATCACTTGTGAGCCATGGCAAGGAGAGAGAGCCTCTCCGTTTTTTTGCTTTTCCCCCTTTTCT
>VXBC01006901.1:0-59045 GCA_013399945.1 Ploceus nigricollis | reverse complement strand
TGAAATTAAGTAAAGTTTAATAGTAATTACTGTCATTTTAGTAATAATAATAATGATGACAATAATAAAAATAATAATAATAATAATAATAATAATAGTAATAGTAGTAGTAGGAAAGGAATAAAACCCAAGAGAAACAAGTGATACACAAAACAATTGCTTGCCATCTGCTGATTGATTCCCAGCCTGTCCCCAAGCAGCAATCTGTGTCTTCTGGCCAATTCCCTCTACTTTATAAACTGAGCATGACATTCTGTTGTATGGAACATCCTTGGGGCCAGTTTGGGTCAGCTGTCCTGGCTGTTCTTACCCTCTGAAATTTCTTGTGCACCTGCTCACTGGTGCACTAAATCCAAAATGTTGCTACTTAGAAGAAAAATTACCTATCCCAGCCAAACCCAGGAGAAACAGCAGGGTGTGTTTTGAACTGTACTGTTATTCACAGNAGGTTTGATTGCTGACTGTTCAGTGACACTCATCCTAGGCTACATACTTAAAACTAAAGCCCACCTGGATTTCAGTGGTGTATTCTGCCACAGCATTTGTTTTGGTTTTTTGGTTTTTTTTATTTTTTTTTTTCATGTACTCCTAAGGGTGGAACAGCATTGTGGTTTAATCTAAAACCCACACTGCTGCTCTCTCACTGTAATGCATCACCCTCACTCCAGTAGGGAGGAGAATTGAGAAAAAAGGTAAACTTTGTGGATTGAGATAAGAACAGTTTAATATCTGAAATTAAGTAAAGTTTAATAGTAATTACTGTCATTTTAGTAATAATAATAATGATGACAATAATAAAAATAATAATAATAATAATAATAATAATAGTAATAGTAGTAGTAGGAAAGGAATAAAACCCAAGAGAAACAAGTGATACACAAAACAATTGCTTGCCATCTGCTGATTGATTCCCAGCCTGTCCCCAAGCAGCAATCTGTGTCTTCTGGCCAATTCCCTCTACTTTATAAACTGAGCATGACATTCTGTTGTATGGAACATCCTTGGGGCCAGTTTGGGTCAGCTGTCCTGGCTGTTCTTACCCTCTGAAATTTCTTGTGCACCTGCTCACTGGTGCACTAAATCCAAAATGTTGCTACTTAGAAGAAAAATTACCTATCCCAGCCAAACCCAGGAGAAACAGCAGGGTGTGTTTTGAACTGTACTGTTATTCACAGTAGAGTGCCTTGAAACCTCAGCTGAAACTGATGCTACTTCCTCAGGCAGGAAGCCTACTCACACAAAGGCATATTCAAAGCTCCAAGCTGCTTCCTTACAAATAGGAGGGACAGAGCGTGGGGTAGGAAGCAGAAGGTTAAACACCACGTCAGAAGTCAGTGACCTGCTCAGATGTGTGTTCTGTACCTAGCTGACTCTCAGCAAGCTTAAGTTAGGGAAATCATTAAAACTGTTGTGCTTCATGAGGGAATCAAGGAATAAGAAAGAGCCTGGTAGTTATAGTACTGTGATGAGCATTACAGGAAATATGAGGCTTGTAAACACAGACAGGCAGCCAAGAATATAGGCACATCTAATGAAAGAGGGTTGCCAAGTATTTGGGAACAATACTACTTTAAAAATGTGCACCCAATTCAATTTTGTCCTTGCACTTAGCTACTCACAAAGAACAGATTTTCAGAGATGCCATCCCTGAGCTCTTGGAAACAAGAGATTAATTGAGAACAACTGTCTGCTCTCACCTGCAGCTAACACTTGTGTTTATTCTTCCTCCTCTCCTGCTGTCCTATTGAGGCTCTTGATTGTCCCTCTGTGCTCCCCTGTTCCAGAGTGCTCTCCTGTCTGTTGTGGTCGTGATGTGGATCAGAGATTCAGAGTCCTGCTTCCTGCACCGCTCTCCTGCTGCTTGTATTTGCAGGACTTTGTACATTTTATAAGTAGTTATTGCCTGACAGGAAAATAGGATAATTATAGACTTTATATTTTTAAAAATTATTAGAATTGGTGAGAGAAGCTAGGTCATTTGCAGTCCTGGCCACATTTATTATTTTGCCAAGACTGGACCTGTGCAATTCAAAATCTGACCCTGGTTCCCAAGCTGTTAATGGTGGGAGAAGGAGATATGCTATTCTTCTAAGCAGTGACAATATGAACCTCTAGGACTCAGGGCAGAGCTGTTAAGACTCTGAAAGGAAGGAGGCTGTTGAAGTAGCAAATGTGGTATTTGCTTTTAGAGGTATTTTACTAGTTAGTTTCTCCCTTATCTGAATGTCCTGAAGTTTAAAGGCAAGTTGAAGGAAATGCTTCCCTGCAAAAACCTAAAGAAACTCTTAGAACTAGGGTTTTTTTAAGTGAAAGTGTTCCCCTTTTTAAAATCTTACTGAAGTCTGAGAAAAGGAGCATACAGAATGGTAATGAGACAGACATAAAATAGGGCATTCCAACTCCATTACAGAATTCATCCGTCTTTCCTGAGTCCATCTGGTAGTTAAAGATAAATCAGTTTTTTCAGTGGAAAAGCAACAATATTTTTGAGCCCACATTGGATGTTTGCAGAAGGCTACCTTCTGCCAAATTTTGTCTTCATATTACCAACAGAGGGTTGTACAGAGCCATTTCATTTATGCTCTTGGACTGGAGGTGAGAAATGCAGTCTGACTGGGATGTAAAATTTCAGCAGAATATTGGGTGTGTTTGCTAATGCTTGTTTATGTAAAACAGAGCATTGATTCTCATCCTCTTTGAACAGTGTAGGGCAGTTGACTTCAATGAAGCAATGCTGATTCACACCAGCTCAAGCGTTCACCCTTCACATTCAGCTTTACAGTTCATTTTAGAAGAGCTGTGCCTGTTAAATCTTAAATTAATATATTGAGGTGCTTCAGTCTAGATTAGCTGGCTGATTTCCTAAGCCAGTGTATTATGTTTTATTTATAATATTCAGATTTTACATACTGTGGAGGTTTTCTCTTTCAGAAGGTGATAGATTTCAGTAAGAGAAAGAGCATTTAAGTTCTAGAAAATAAGGTAGTGTTATGTCTCATTCTTTTTGTATGGTTAAGCAAGCAACATTGCATGATGACTCAAAGTTTCCCTTAATTGTCTGTCATCTCTTCAAAGTAATTTTGGATGGCAGACAACACCTGTTCTGGTTTTTAGGCCCTTTAAGCATATTTCAAATTCCAGAATGTTTCCCTTCTGCGTTCAGTAGCCTGTAATTTCCAGGTAAAAAAAGGTCCTTTTAATTTACCATGCCATTTCTTCTGCATGACACAGATCTGTTTTTACCTTCCTTTCAAAAATTTATTTATTTAAATACTGTGTTTTTATTCAGAACTGGTTTCTAGTACTTAATTCACCTTTCCAAAAATGACTTAGAGCCATTAGCTACTGTTGGTTACTCCATCTTTCTCCTACATTATTTCTGCTGCTGGAATCTGGGGGGAGGAGGAGGTAAGCGCACATACATGTGCATGGAAGATTTTCCTCCTTGTCTTGCAATCCTTGAACCTGAAATACACTTCTGCAGTGAATGACTGCATTCCTGGGATCTTTTAATAGCCTGCTTCTGTACAGACCCTTTTTAAACTGTGAACATCACTGACTTTTAACAGCACCATGTCGGGTTACTTAACATACCCTCTTAACATGCCTGCTGGTACATTTACACCAGACAGAATCTTTCCTAAGTCTCTTCTTCTGCATTTCCATAGACTTTGAGACTTGGCATCCCTTCTGAATGCATAAACCCCTACAGTTATGGTAATACTTCAATTAGCATGTTGTTTGTGATCAGACAATACACTAAGGATGTTCACGGTATCCGTAATGATCCATTTGAGAGGTGCTGAGGTTATTAAAGGAAGAATTATGATTTTTTTTTAAACTTTCAGTAATGCAGAATCTAAATACTTTATAGAGTAATAATCTGGGACCTTTTCTGATTTCCAGAGTTCTGCATGTATTTAATTCTAGATGCTTGTGAGGACCTAGACATGTTTTCTTAAACGTGCTTCTATTTGGAAGAGCAACAGTGACACATCATTAAGTGTCTATGAAAGCTGCTGATCATTTTCAGAAGTCAGAATTTGGCTTTGTGACTTGTCAGTCATTGTTAAATTTGAGGGTCTTTTGAATCACAGAATAGCTTGAGTTGAAACAGACCTTAAAGATCATCTAATTCCAGCCCCCTGGGATGAATGATTATGCTGATCACATGGAGCTGCCTCTGTCCCCTGACTGGCCTTAGTAAGACTTCAGGAACTATTTAGGGTACTGGGAGTAATTGAGAGACAGATTGTAGATAATGATTGCTGAATATTTTTCAAAATATGAAATAATTTCTTTATTATTCCCCTCCCTTTGTCCAGATGCCAGCTCTAGAAATTTCTGAGCTAATACAGGGCTTACGGATTCAAAGAAGAGTTTGTGCATTAGAGATATAAGATAAATAAGAGTAGCTGTGAAAGGAAACATGTGAAGTGCTAAGACGTTTCTGAAGGAGTTTGTGGAGAGAAGGTAGAATTCCAAGAGTAATTAGATGCCTAGTACTGCCTAACCTCCATATTAGATGTCCAAATAAAAACACTGCTCCTCAAAATCTATGACCAGCTGCCAGCTGACCTCAAGTATCTCAAATTCCCAACACGATAGCCATCTCCAGCAATGTTCCCAGTTTGGCTTGGCAAGGTTGAGTTGTCAGGTATCAGTGTCACAGCTGTTGAAAGATAGGGATTCGTGCCCCTTGGGCTGTGCCCCCCAAGGACAGAAGCCAGTAGGCTCAAAGACAATGGCAGGGTGCGGTACTTGGGTTAGTGGTTACTGCATGGGAAAGTGAGGACAGCTGTGATCCAGGACTGTGGCTCATCTGGCCATTGGAGGGTGCCTGCTGGATCTGAGCAGGCCCCTAGGTCTGGGCAGGCTCAGCCAGCAGCCTCTGATGGTGGTGCAGTGGGTAATAGGATATGAATCCCCTTAAGCAAGGGTAAAAGGTGACACTGAGTTGCCATGAACAAAGAGCTGGATGCTCTGATGTCCCAGAGAAGATTCCTGAGCACTGGCAGTGGGTGGAAGCCTTGCCTGAGAGCCCTTGCACAGTTTGGTTTGTCATCTTCTTGTGGAGCACCCTCTATGAACTTATTTGTCCCCACAGTGTTGTCCTCCCTTTTTGCACATGATTTGATACCATTGTCTTACTGTCAGCAGCAGTGGGAAAAAACTAAAAATTGCATGACAGCACCCTGGCATGTAAATATGATCAGTGAAACACTTACAAATAAATATTATGGAGGATTGAAGTGACTAAATGAGGGTGGTACTGTCGCTGCAATTGACTCAGACACCTGCACTTCCATAAAGAAATCCACAGAGGATTGTTGGTTGAGGTGCATCACTGCTGTAACATCTTGCAATACATCTGTAATTATTACCAGTATTCTCTGGAAAATCTCTGTATCGTCAAAATCACCCAAATTCTCTGTAGACATCTTTGGGTCTCTAAAAATGTCATCCTCAGAATACTGCAAACAGGAACTTTTTACTGTGTTCCAGTCTGTTATCCTTTGTGTTTTAGTAATTAGGTATTAAATCAGTCTAGGAAATTAATATTGGTCAAACTGATACTGGTTTGTACTAGATTTTTTTTTCATTTTTCCTAAGCAAGAGATAATGGTAGTGTGAAGGTTAAGCCAGTATTGTACTAATTATGTAAATCTCAAAAACATAAGTTCAAAATTAAAATTTAAAGGAGTCTCCTTTAGCTTAAAGACAGAGAAAAGTTTGGCCAAATGTTATTCATACCTAACGGAGATTGACTCAGCTGTAATTAAAATAACTAATGTACTTTGATCTAAGCCAAAGTTTGCTGTAATGACTTAAATATGTGGGATCATGTCTTGCTGATACGTTCACAATAATTTCATTACAAGATGGCAAGGATACGCTACCATGAGGTGGCTACATAGAAATGTGTTCACATATGAGCAGACAAGGCTGTAAATAAAAATGTTCGTTCCTTCTGGGAGTCACTGTAAAATGCTTTAAAAAAAGTAAATAAAATTTACTCCTTTTCTGAAGATTCATTACACTTGTCTGGAAAGAGTACAGTTTTCTGTAACTAAGGAACAGTTGACATACACAAGGAAACGTGGTATAATAATAAAGGAGAATACTGCTTCTCCCAGTGGCTGAGGAGAGCAGGAACCAGAGAGCTGCTCAACTACTGTCATGGCAGGCTGTCTCACTCCCAGTATTTGTGTTGGGCAGCAGCGGAGGGCCAGGGAGTGCAATATCCGTATTACACTGCTGGAAACTCAGCTCACGTTGACAGTGAAGCAGAGCCGAGCTTCCAGGGGAGGGCATGCATGTCCCTCGTGGGACGCCGAGGTGGAGCAGGCTGGTCTGGTCCATCCTCACCAGTGCTGGGCAGCGTGGGCAGCAGGCAGGAGCTGCATGTGTCACTGCAGGGTGCCCGGTGCAGCGTTACTGCACTGGAGCCAAGGTGGGGCGGTGTTTAGGTTTTAATACCCCCGCGTTTGGGTGTGGTTCAGCACACACCTGAAGTGATGCTGATGCAACTGTGTGTGCCTGAGCGTGCTCGGACGTCCATGCAGAGAGAGCTGTCCATTACACGGAGAGATCAAATGTTGCCGTGGTGGTGTTTGAACACAAACATGGTTATTATAGCACGTGTTTGCGAGGTTGCATCATTTACATGTGGCAAAAAGCCCTGAATGTGCTCCAAGCGTCGTCCCCAGCAAACGGCTCTGAAACATTTGTAGCAGGATTTTCTGTCATCTATTACACAAACCCCATGCTTGTATGAAATCAGTCAGTTTAATCCTCCTTTGAAGTGTCACTAGCACTTCAGAGGATGCATGCTGATGCTGTGTGTTGTTGCTGTTCTTTCCCAACATCCTTTCTCTTCCTGCTATTTGGTAACTTTCTATGAAAAATTCCTAGTGAATAGTTTTTAATTCAGAGGAATATGCACTGTAACAAAATCAGATGTTTTTTTTTTTTCATGAGGAAATGTTGATATTTGCCAATGTGGAAATTCTTCACTTTTACATGTGGAAAAAAAATACAAAGAAAATACCTAAGCTTTGGTAAGTTCAAACTAAATAGTTTTATTTTTTATTTCTTGAGCTGTACAGTGGCATTTCATCCTTCTTGCCAAGTGTTGTAAAAGTTCCTTTAGCAACCTGAATTTCAGCCTGAATTTTTTAACACTGGCAATCAAGAATAGAATCAGACTTCCACTTTCATGAGCTTTGTGAACATTGCTTCATATTAAATATTTTAAGTATGTTGTAGATTGCGAAAAGGTCTGAATTTGTCTGACTGGAAAATAGCTTAGGCTACTGACTGTACTGAATACAGATGTGTTTTATTACAGGAGTATATATCTGTAAGTTTGTAGGGCTGGTTTTTTTTGTTTGTTTACACTGTATGCCAGGGTTTTAGTTAGGATGCTGGAGTATAACACCAAATACACATTTTCCTCCTCATTAATAAGTAAACACTTTTTGAATTCTAACAATCCTACAAAATTCACAGAAGTATGATTTTTTTTGACACCTCACTTTATTATACACTAACACATCATGTTGGAATCTGAATTATTTCTTTGTAAACACAGTTATACTTTAGTCTTACAGACCAGTAGCAAAGTATTATGTATGAGAAAATGGAAAACATGAAAATATTTAAAAGCAAGACTAAATTTTAAAGTGTTTTCATTTTCTGTTAAGTATGTGGAAGAGCCAAATGACATTTACATTTGATTCTGATTGTGATATAGAGATAATGCTGTATGAAGCAAAATCTTTCCTTTTCTAGTGTCCAAAATATGCCATGCTGGAACTGTAGAAGGAAAAGTGGTTCTTTATAAGTCTAAATCTAGATGACAAAATGGATTTGGTATAGTTTTCCCTCCCAGCATACCAGTAAGACTATTAACTGTACTGGGGCTGAGAAAAGATTGTCTGCTTTACCTGTCTCTATGTGACCAATATATGTTTTTTACTTCTGTATGTACACACTTTGTATATACATATATGCTGCTAAACTGAAGCATGCCCATTCTTGTCTCCATACAAATTTCAAAAGCAAGCTTTGTTTTTTATTTCATAACAGTACTTTTGAGGTTATCCAAAAGTAAAACCAATCTATATAAGTGAACGTGCTTCAATCTCAATACTCAATCTCTCCTTATCCTAAAAATAATTAAGAACTTTTAGGAATTTTTTTTGTGGAGTCTTTCCAGTTTATTCATAACAAGAGTAGTCACAATGAGATTATGCTAATTGCAGATTAGACTTTACACTTACTTCAGTGATGTCAGTGCAGTGATTTAGAGGACATTCAGAGGTCACATAGCCAAACAGAGCTTCTTGCCTTCCCCACTTGAATCTCCATGTATGACAGATAAAAATTAATTCTTTGATTGCTTTTCTTTTTGGAGAGATAGACAGACATAACTCAGATTGGACCCAAGCTCAGGCTATCAGGGACTTTTGAAGACTGAAATTTCTAGTGCCCTTTAACATTCAACAAAAGGTACAAAGTGCAGGATCACAGGGATCTTTTTGCTCACACTGCATAGCAAAGACCTGAAACTACTTGTTGTAAAGTTGTAAAGAGAAAAGAAATATCTTCACCCTTTATATCTGGCATAGTCTCCACATTTTTTGCCTCTAAATGATCCCTTTGTTCATTTGGGAGGTTTGGTTCTTTGTTGTTTGTTTTTGATGTTTTGTCTGCAAAGGCAACACCAGTGACCATTTAAAAATCATGAAACCATTTTAAAACCATGAAAACAGCAAGCTACTCTGCTGCACTTCCTTGCTTTGTAGAATGCTAAAACTATACTCTGTAAAACATGGTAGTACACACATTCCATCAATCTTACATACCCTTTCCGTCTTGTTACTCTCGCTATATGTTGACTTTTTAGTTCCACACCTATGTTTCCTACCACAGGAAAAAGTATTTAAAAGTGGTCCAGTAGCAACCCTTTCTAAAAAGCAGCTACAAGAAGAGGTGTAAATGGTGCAGCCTTCTATTCTAGTGATTCTTGCAAGAGTTGTCTGAGCTTGTTGTCCCTCCTTCTGTCCAGGGGATGATTCCAAATCCTTCTACCAGAAAGGCAGATGTGTGAGAAATCCCAGCTGAATTGCAGTGATGTCTCATATACCACTGCAGAGGCCTCTTGGATCCTGAAATGCTGCTTGGACAACAATTGAGCTACATGTGTGCAGAGCATAGATGCCAAATTCAGCTTCAGTGTTGAAGCAGTTTTACTACCTTTGGCTGCTGGGTTCCCATAATTTTTGCTGTACGTGAAAGAATGAAACTACTGATCCTTTTATGTCTACCCCAGTGAACAAAATGCCAGACGTATAAGATCTAGTTGGACACAAGCATTACTTAGCCAAGGTCTTGCAGTGAATGCTTGTTAATTGGTTAGCCTTTGAAAAAACCTTGATAAAATCCCAGAGGACTGTAGAGAAGCACTCAAGTATTTATCTTAAAAGACTGCACATACTTTCTTTTGGGTAGTTTTAAATGTGTAGATTAAATAAGTTCATCTATGACAAACTTGTTTCTTTGTTAGGCAGTTGTTCTTACTGTAAATTCCAGGTACTAGAATAGATAAATTGTGTTTTGAGATAATTTATTTATTCAGAAGCAAGCAGATAAAACTTAAAGTCTTTGAAAGTATCTGATGTGACAAGAGAATTTTGAAGGATATTTCCTGTAGTGGAGATAGTTGGAATTTCCAGATAAATATCACGTGTTTAAGAGAGCATGCATCTGGTAACCTTTATACATTCAGTTGCATCTCTGAGGAAAAAAAAAATTATGATCCCTCTAGTCAGCGAATGCAGTGGTTTCCTTTTACCCCACTGGTATTCTTGTGGGACAAGTGTATAAAAAAGTAAATTTTAAAAGAAAAATAATCAAATGTAGAAAAAAACACTGGTCACTGGGCTGACATTAGCCCTTAGGAATGCAGTCGAGGGCTTGTGATATGTGGGTCTGTGGAAACATTACTTCAGAGCCTCAGCAGATATTAAGAAAATAGATGTGAACATAAAGGAATGAAATGGAGAGTGATTAGATCTTTGTGCTGCTGTATAAAGCCATAAGCTGGCTGTGTTTTGTAGTAGTAATGGTGCCCTATCCCAAAAGGACTGTAGCAGAACTGGAAGAGAGTTCAGGGATGGTTGACAGGGATAACTAAAGTATATGCAGCAGTGTCTGAGGAGCAGCTAAGCGTGATGGGGCTCTAGCTGAGAAAACATGCACATGGAAGACTGTATGATTGGGAGGTAGAAATTGATGGGTGATGGGGGAAGGATGGATAGTGACCAGTTTCTCTTTTTATTATAATGTGAGAATTGGGAAGCAAAAGGATGTTCTTCATAGAGTGAGCCATTGACCTGTGGCAATACACACATTGTGTGTGCTGGAAATTCCCATGATTGAGACAGGGATGGGGGAAGTTCGCAAGGGAGATGTTTACTGAAAAGATCTGGTTCAAGCAATCTGAAAAAGATTAGAGACTTGGAGGGAGTATTAATCTTCTCTTATGCTTACTCTGGACAACTGTTTACACTGCTGCTGATTACTTGGTGAAAATGGACTTTTGGTTTGTATGGGTATCAATACAGATGTTCTTAGCTTCTTTTATGTTCACAGTTTCTAATGTTTTCACAGTGGGCTGCAGGATGATGGATATTTCAGATTATGAGTTAGTTCCACACCTGGCTTGGTTTTTTCCCACTTTGACATGTCACTCTTTTTAGTTTCCTTTTCATGAGTTTTACTTTTCTCAGAAACTGAATTTTTTTCTACCTACTTAAAAATAGTTACGAAAATTTTAAGGTAAGCATTCTCCCATTTATTCTAGGGTTAGTTAAATCCGTATAATTAAAAAAGTCAATAAATTTCTTTGACCAAGATTTGTGTATTAATGTGCAACTCTATCTTTCTTTTCCTCCCTTTGTAGTATCAACCATTCATTTTGTTCAGCAAAAGGCAATTTAAGATTTCATAGTGTCATTGCCTGGTATGGATTCTATCTTTTATCCTGTAAGTGTCTGGACAGTTGCCACCAAATGCCTGGCCCATGGTACCAACCATCCTAAGAGGGAAGAGCGTTACTGTTCATTCAATACACAACTATACATTTATCTGAAAGTCAGCTTGCAGGCATGGGCTCCACTTACTGTAATGTTGGCCACTTTTTTCCCATTATGAGAAACAGAGTAGTAGGGTCAAAATGGACTGTTTGATTCCCTCTGCAGTCATTACCCAAAAACTACAACTGTTACTTTCATATGGAAATATGATGGTTCATTTATGGTCCTGAGCTGTAGCCTGGTAAGGAAATTCATAGGTAACATTTTCGAGTTGAATGTGGTCGATTGGTTCTGAAAAACTGCTTTGTCTGATCTACCTAGAATCCAACAGACTAGATTACAGCTATGTTTTTACACACAGAAATATTAAGAGAGGAGAACTGTTGTGCATGCATACATGGAATTGATATAATAGAGATAATACAGATGTAGTTGTTGTTCTCTGCCTGGTTTGCAGGGTGTTTGGATGAATGGCTTTTGCATGGCTTTTGAAAGAAAACACTAGTGGTGTCACTTAGGAGTTCAGTGTTTCACTGAGCCTCGCTCTTCCTTAGTGAAATATTTTGTGAAATATTTTTGTGAAATATTGTGAAATATTGAGCAATGCAGTGATTTCTTCTCATGAAAAAATCTAGTATTTCTGTAAGCACAGTTGAGTTCTTTGTTGTCTAGATTACGTATATATTTATAGACCACTCTCATGGTTTAACCCTGGCAGGCAGCTAAGCCGCACCCAGCCACTCACTCACTTCCCCACTGTGGCATGGGGCAGAAAGAAGAGTAAAAGTGAGAAAACTTGTGGGTTGAGAGTTTCACAGTAAAGCAAAAGCAATGTGCACAAGAAAAGCAAAACAAGGAATTCATTAAAATGGGCAGACAGGTGTTCAGTCACCTTCAGGAAAACAGGGTTCCACCACATGTAACTGTGACTTGGGCAGAAACCCTTTAACTCCCAGTCCTTCATCCCTCTTCCCCCAGCTCCATATGCTGAGCGTGACACCATTCAGTGTGGGTGGCCACTTTGGTCAGTTCAGGTCAGCTGCCATGGCTGTCCCCCCCTCCAGGTCCTTGTGTACCCCCAGACTTCTTGCAATTGGACTGAAAAATAAATCAAAAGTTACCATCAGCCAAAGCTGATACATCCCAATATGTTGATTCCTCTATTCCCATGACAGAACATTTCCTGTAAACCTTTGTCAGAAGGTTGTTCCTCTGAAGTACTCACCTGAATTTTATTGAAAACTAGGTTTCCTGCATTGTCTAAAATCTCCTTCTAAACATTTTCTCTGGTTTCCATAAAAATTTCCAAGCTTTGGTAGGACTTACCATTGTCTATGATAAGGACCTGGACACTCCTGTGCCTGTAGTCCTTACCTGACTGTCTAATTATCAGCTGTGTTTTAGTTTTTACCAATTTTNGAGAAAACTTGTGGGTTGAGATAGTTTCACAGTAAAGCAAAAGAAATGTGCACAAGAAAAGCAAAACAAGGAATTCATTAAAATGGGCAGACAGGTGTTCAGTCACCTTCAGGAAAACAGGGTTCCACCACATGTAACTGTGACTTGGGCAGAAACCCTTTAACTCCCAGTCCTTCATCCCTCTTCCCCCAACTCCATATGTTGAGCATGACACCATTCAGTGTGGATGGCCACTTTGGTCAGTTCAGGCCAGCTGCCATGGCTGTCCCCCCCTCCAGGTCCTTGTGTACCCCCAGACTTCTTGCAATTGGACTGAAAAATAAATCAAAAGTTACCATCAGCCAAAGCTGATACATCCCAATATGTTGATTCCTCTATTCCCATGACAGAACATTTCCTGTAAACCTTTGTCAGAAGGTTGTTCCTCTGAAGTACTCACCTGAATTTTATTGAAAACTAGGTTTCCTGCATTGTCTAAAATTTCTTTCTAAACATTTTCTCTGGTTTCCATAAAAATTTCCAAGCTTTGGTAGGTCTTACCATTTCCTGTGGTAACTACCTGGACACTCCTGTGCATGTAGTCCTTACCTGTCTAATTATCAACTATGTTATAGTTTTTACCAATTTGCCAAGCATGTGAGTCAGATTTATTGGTCTGTGGTTCTCTTACTTCCTGCAACCTCTTTCTCTACAGAATTTTACAGAATATACAACATAGTTAGACTCTTAGGAAGTTTGTATTTTAATTTTCTTAGAAAAACACCCAATTTTGGTGAAAGGAAAAAAAATTATGGAAAGCTATCAGGTTCTCTTACATTTGCCCACTGGAACAAGCATTTTTAAGGTAATTTTATTTTTTTCAGAGAGAAGAAAGTGTCATGGCTCGGGTGGCATTCAGGCATCACAGAATGTTCTCAAACACCAGTAAACTTTTAGAACAAAATCTCTTAGAGAACTAATTTGCTTTTCCATCTTTGTGCTTCCCTGAAGCATCTGTGATAAAGGGAGGGAATGATGCTATGCCCTTGCATAGGTTACTTCAGCTCTATGATGACAAATGTTAACATTTTTGAATGCAAAGTTGAAGTTGAAATGCCAATGCATTTCAACTCAGGGGCTCTTCAACTGGGTCATGAGCACAAGAATGTTGTGCTAGAGATATTGATGTTAAACTATTTGCAAAACTTCTTTCTGAGCTGGAGCAGCCTCTAGAGCTTCTGGGAGAAGTTCTGCCAAAGGTAGAAATTCATACCACAGCTTCCACACCCTTGGGAAAACATCATGGCGTAGGGTTTGGTTTGCCATTGTTGTATCAGTCCTATTTGCATAGTTTTCTAGCCTTCCTCTCTCACTCTGCCCTGCACCACATTTGTTTACTGCTTATGAACATATGTCGGTAGGTATTCAAGAGAGAAAAATATTCTCTTCCTAGTAAGTACAGATTTTTTTTGAAAATGTGGTTGGTTCACCTCTGTAGCACATGCCCTGCTGCCATCTCCCATTGTTTGGGAGATGTTTGGCCTCTCTGTTGTTGAGATAACTACTGGATAATTGCCTGCTCTTTATGACAGTGATAGAGGAATGAAGAAACTAAGTTGCAAGCACTGCTTCTAACAGACAATAATGACTGAATTAATTTGAGTTCAAAATAAATATTATCTGTTAGCGGTGAACATGGAGAGGCTAGTTCCTCAAGGGAAGGAACTGGAACTCTGTATTAAAATTCTCAAATCCTCTTGTGAAAGAACAGCTCTGCCTTAAATTTCTCAGTTCATGTGCAGTAGTATCTGAGATCATGTTTATTTCCTGTATTTAACTTGGTGCAGCCACCTGTCAAGTTATGAAGCAGACATCAAGTAGCTGTTATTTGCTTTGAAACCTTATGAGTATCATCTGGAAAAAAATGAATAGCCAAGTCCTGAGTCTTGTCTGAAAAAATATTTTGTTAAGAAAATGGGTAAATTGCCTGTGTAAACTTGCAACTCAGAGATTATGAGTAGCTTGAACGATGGTATTGTCTATTGATGCAGAGGATACAGCTCAGTTCTAGTAGAATTCTGGGCATGAAAACTTCTAGGAAAAACAGGAAATCCTGCAAGAAGTTAGAGTAAGGAGACATTTATTATGCTATGCAGCACTTTTATGTTTTCATTTCTAAATATTTTTTTTTAATTACACATAGCATTTTTGACTGTGTTTACCCAAGTCTGGTTGGCAGTCCTGCGAAGCGTCTATCTCTAGAATAACTTTTTTTCCTTCTTAGAACTCTGTAGTATTTTTAAAAGAGAGAGAAGCAATGTCTTCTCTCTCAAGAGAAATGTCAGAAAACAGGTTAGTGTATGAATAGTACAACTGAACCTGCATTTTGTGTGCAAATACAGAGCCTGGAAAAATGTCTCTTATTTTACTTTTCAAAGTAAGGTAAAATTTTCAGTTAATTACATATCTTGTGATAAACTGTTGCAAATTCATGTGGCTCCATCATCTATGTAATATTCCAATTTAAAATGCAAATGAATACATGATAGTACAAAGAGCTGTTTGAAATTAAGGAATCATGGCTTTTTTGTAAATTTATTAGAAAATTTTTCAGTTGGTCACAGTTGTACATTGTGACATTTGGCTACACATGGGAATAAGGGATACGTTCAGGAAAGCATGGACAAAACTGTTCAACCATTGCAAAGCTTTTGCTGAAAATTCTGAATCTACAACTGTAATTCTATGGTCTGGATTTCAGTGTGGCTGATTGAACGCACACATTTAAACATAGCCAAAATAATTGCGTGAAGTCTTGAGCTGTTGTTTGTGGATACACATTTTGAGGTTTGGGTCTGGATAGCTACAGAATAGACAATGGCATTAGTTGCTCGATATTTTTGTCTTGCTGCTGGAAATCCAGTGAGTAAACCAAGTGGGTTTGTATTTTTGCAATGCTGTCTGCCCACTTTAAAGGCTTTGGTAAGCTGACATCCTCTGGGTAGAAGAGGATGTTGAAATATAAGATACTCTTTGGGGGGGAAGGGAAATATTAATGCATTTTCTATTAAGCTAAATATAGATGTACTGCTAACTGTGCAGTTGAAGGATGGCAGCACTTTCAGTAGCACTTTTTTAACCATTCAAATAACCCCTGGCAGCTTCAGGATGATTTAAGCATTGTCTTTTTTGAGTCTACTTAAGGTGTTCATGTAAGACTTAGTGAATAGGAGCTGATATTCAGATACTTTGCTTGGTGGATCAATGACTTGACATTGCACAATATAATTGCACAGAGTACAAGGCACACCATTATCAAATTTTATTCTTAGAATAGTCCTTCCAAAAAATTGCCTTCCTCTATCCATTGTTGATAGCTTTTCCCCATTGCTTCAGTACTCAAGAGGCCAAACCTCTAAGCACAGCTGCATTGTGCACGTAGAAATACAATGGATATTTTACATCTGGGAAACATTGTTTAATAATAGGTGTAACTGCCACTGGCAAACATTTAGCATTGTTCTTACAGAACCTGAAACTGGAAGCCATTGTCTGTCTTCACATCCAAAAATGCATGAGGAGTTGAAAACAATGAGATTATGCCTACGTGGAAGGAGAACTAGAGAAAAGTAGCCATTAGAGGCATCTAAAAGGATTTGGCTTCCACTGACTTGCAAGTTGTGTGCTTTAAGGCTGGGTCACATCAAGTATCGATACCCTAAGAGTGAAGCACTCAGCCTTATTTTATGAACCTTTTATGCAACACTGAGAGCCCTTCAGTCCCTGTCCACATGCTCAAAGACGTGTATATGTTTAAGTGCTTTCTAGGACAGGGCTAAATTGCTTTGTGCCTTGCAAATGTAACCCTGTAGTCATCTGGAAATCTCAGCTGAGTTTAGAACTCATAATTGAACCCTTTTTTCATCTTGCATGATCATCAGGAGGTGTCCTGCTGCATTGTCAATTAGTGTGCAATAGTAGCAATGAATTCAGGAAAGGTAACTGGCCCACATTCTTCGGTGTTGCTGACTGCCCATACTGAAATACAAAGTTTTCCTTTCCAGTGCAGGATGGATATCTCAGTGCTTGTTTCATTCTTGTAAACTTTCCTTGGTGTGTAAATTTAAATGTGTGAAGTTGTGTTTGACACTTGTGGACAAAGTGGCTGATGTTTATGCTGAACTTAGTGATGACATTTTCCTCATGATTGTCTGGGACCAGCTGTATTTTTATTGCCTCTAGACCTTTGGCAGAAACCAACTTCAAATCAGAACTCTTTTCTTGCATTTATGTCAATAAGGTAGTTGTGGTATCTTGAGACACTTAAAACCAGAGCTGGCCAAGGGTGGGATTTCTTTTATATGGGAAATTATGATGCTTTGATTTTTTTTCTTGCAGATCATATTACTCCAAAACTTCCAGATTTTTCCAAAAGACATGTATTGTGAATGAAATGTTTTCTTAATTTCCCACCCCCAGCTGCGCCAATCTATAGTTCAGATGATGTTGACAGATTCCTCTTTGGAATCATGGAGCAGGAGATTTGTCTCTGTACCCTGGGTCTATCTAGGCTCTAAGGTGATGTTAGGTTTCCTGATGGAAAGTCAAGAAGTTAAGATCAGTTGCTAGTTGAAACAAATTCTTTGGGACTGTGTCTGTGTGTGCTGCAGAAGTTTGAACTCTTTAGATTTATGTTTGTCACTTACTGATGAAGAGGTTTATGGAAAAAAAGTCCTGAATGGCTGTAATAGAGTATTTTTATTAGATGAAGTGTCACTAGTTCAGGAGATAAATGCACATTAATATTTATCATTCACTGATATTTATCATCACTAATATTTATTATTCACTATCAGAGACTGTTGTATGAAAAATGACTTTTGCTTTGGTATTTCATCTACTGTGATCTGAATAGACAGTGTTGTGTAAAAAAAATCCCGAACATAGCTATTCAAGAAGAACTGAGAGTGTTATAACAGTTTGGAGTACAATATATGGCTAAAGAGATGTTGGAAATATCCCCAGATGAACAAAGTTCAGAAAACGCAACACTAAGGTTACATTTAAAAAAATACCTATGCAAAGTAATAAAAACTTCAAATAAGACACTGAAGCACTTAACTCTGCCATTTAGGTGAAGCCATGCAGCATATGTGTGATTGTGATGATGGAATTACACTGTTGGAATAGTAAACAGTCCTAAATTAATTTTTAAATTCCATTTTTTCTTCCTCTATTCTCCCTTTTCTGATAACATTACCGCATTCAAATGGATACAGACCCTTTGAACTTACCAGCTTTGCACAGAGATACATAGAGATACATTTATTAAAAAATCAAGATAAATTGTTAGCAGTATTATTCACTTTCTTAGAGATTCAACAAATTCTTTGTCATGCCCCATAAATAGATCAGAATGAGAAAAAAAAAGCAGTGTGGTATGAAAATGCACCTTGCAAACAGTTGCCATATGATATGATATGATATGATATGATATGATGATATATGATATGATGTGATATCAATCATATCAATCATATCAATCATATATCATATAATAGCTATCATATCGTATCATATCGTATTGTATCATATCATATCATATCATATCATATCATATCATATCATCATATCATATCATATATGATATCATATCATATCCTTTGTAATAGCCTAAGGCTCATGGCCGTGTAAGACCTAATATATGTGATTTTTAAACAGGTCTCAGGGACAGCTGGCCATTCAGTTATTCCATGTCCCATTAGCACATCCTTGTGGTAGAAGCTCTGAGGAAGTTCCAGGTGTACAAAAAAATTCTGACATACTCTTGCTGTTTTGGGGAAGAGGGTAGCAAAAAAGATCAGAGGACTACCTGTCTAGACATGAATGCAGAAGAATTTTTCATTGTTGTTGGAAACAATGTGGGTAGCACGCTCCAACTTCGTGTTTGTCAATCACATGTCAAGAGGTGCATGAGTGTGTTGGAGGCAGCAGTCCAATTAGAACACATTCAAATAGTTGTACTGAGGTTACATGCCTGTGGCTGGGGGGGACATACCATTACTAATCCAGCTCTTGGCTGGATTACCTTTGAAAAATAAGATTTTGATTCCTCTTCCACATTTGAAAAGTTTTTGGCCCTCTTGAGTCCAGTTTAATGTTGCATCTGGGCTGAAGAGAAAGAGGGTAATGAAGCCTTCACATCCTGTCTGGCTTCCTGCAGGCTTGATCAGAGGGGAGAAAGCCCTTTGCCAGGAGCTTTGAGACATGCTGGGGTACATTTCTAGAGCTACATGCCAGGTTTTGGTCCCACTGGGTACCATTAGAAATGACACCTGCAGTGACACCTGAAAGCAAGCCCACTTTTCTCAGTCTTTCAGCCCAGTTCTGAGACAAATGTTCTCTCTCCTTTCTGTCCTCCATAGTTTTCAGAAGTTGTTGGTAGAGTGAAATCAGAACCCAGTGCTCAAGCTCCAAACCGAGGTGTTTTGCCATGAGATTGTTCTTTTTTTATTCTTGTTGGACCTACAGAAGCCTATACATTTAGGACATAAATGAAGGAATTGATATTGTGAATTTGGTATCAGCTGGGGCAATGTTCTCTTGCACATCTGTTCTGTCCACACAGCTTTCTGAACAATATGTATCTCCCTCTCTGTGGGATGTTCAGCTTCCATTCATGTCCCAAGGATTTTTACATTAGGGCAACTGAACAGCTGAGGTATGTTTTAGCAAAGGAATTGTAAAATTGTGAGTGAATTAGAATTTTAAAAAATCCAAGGAAGAAAAAAAGGTCATTCTTCCTCATTGTAAGAAGCTCTGTTTTATTTCAGTTGTCTCTTTTCTCACTGTCCCACTTCTGTACACATACAGTTAATTTTTCCTTTGTGCCATTTAGAACCAAGTTTCCAGTAGAAAGAGAAAAATATAAGTAAAAACATAGTTAAGTGGGTTTACCCAAACCCCACTATGACTTGAAACTCATCCCTTTTCCAAATCTGTCACTTCTTCTTCCTTAACATAAATTACGTATTCAGTAATTCACTTATTTTAGCACTCCCATTTCTCCCAAGTTGTTGATGTAGCTCCAAACTTTTGAAATCCGGGTCATAATATTTCTTACTTTTCTCCAAATACTTCTAGTTTCCAGTTTCTAGTTTCTGCTGGCACAGATGAATGTGGTGCAAGCAAAGTGCTCCTGCTCAGTAGAATCTGATGGTGGTCCTGTCCCACTGATGGCCGTGAAGGGAGTGGCCCTTGAGGAATGCTGTAACCTGCTCTGAACATACTTTCCTGCCTTCCAGATGTGTGTTTATCCTGCCATGTTTACCAGTACACTGAGAGACTATTTATTATCCTGAGTATTAATAGTCCTTTGCATTTTTTCCTAGCTTTGTGCAGAAGGAGATCTTTTTTCAACATTTCCATCTATTTGAAGAAATATATTTTCAGATTTTCTACAATTATTAAAAGGATGACAGCTGTAAAAGAACTTTTTTTAAAGAAATGGTTTGCTCATTTTAAATTCAAAGATATTTGTTTTCAAACTTGTAAGAAGTGAAGTCTAAAACTGAGATATATTTTGGAGTGATACAGAAATATTGAAAGATAGACCTGACAGTTTGGTAACTGAATGTGCATTGACTAATTGTATTGCATTTTTTCATGTTTGGATGCTGACTCAGACCATTCTATCAAAAAATTTCAAATCCACTTCCACGTGAAAAATTTGTTGCTTGATATCTATTAACTCCCAAGCACTGAGAAGAGTTTGTAACTTAGAGCTTTATAAATCACCAGACTGTCTTTGAAATCTGTACATTTGGACACACTTCTGAAGTCCACAACATTTGTATTGTCAAACTGTCTTTCTCCAGCTTTGAGACAGGTTTTTTTTAGTTATATTTAGTTGTATTCTGAGGGTATGGTGCTTGTAATGCCATGAGCCTGGAATCTGGTAATGAAGAAGAGAAGCATCAAATACTGAAGTTTGCAAAAGAATTGTAAAATACAGCAGTCCTTGGACTACTTTACATATGACATCGTATCGAACAAATTGTTTAATAATATGTAGCTTGTCATATATTTGTTCTTCTAAAGCTTTTGAAATATTACCTATTTTATTGTTTCTGCTTTTATAGTGCTTAGAAGTCGTTGTCCTAAGACAGGACACCAGGCCAGCTTCTGCAGAAGAAGAAAGACAAAAAGTGGCCCAAAGATTTCAATATCCAGACTTTTTGATGCAATGCTCTGGCACCCAGGTTGTCTCCTTTCTGTGTGAACTCTGGTGACAAGTGAATAGATCATACACAGCGTGTATCTAGCAAATGCATTTTCCTTTTCGGATTGCAGAAAATTCATACATGGGCTCATTCGTACCATTTTAATTATTTTTGTAAAAATTATTTACTATATTTAAAAAAAGAACAGGGAAGTTTATTACAGACATTTGGTGTTGTATGACAGCAATTTGATATTCAAAATCTGCACTCAGGATAGTGTTATGACAAAAATTTGAAGTCTGATGAAGGGAGATAGTCTATTACTTTCTAAAATTGTTGAATCATGCTTATCTCATTCTTTTCTTTATAAACTACTATTTAGGCCATTAATGACCTATGCTTGAACTATAAAAAAATCTAAAATTAAATCTGGTTTATTGGCTAGATACAGAATGAGAACCATCATCTTCTTTCTAGTAGTTGCTTGCAGACTAAGTATGAACAAAACAGGCTGCATGTAGAGTGAGCATTTCCTAGGTATATTCTGCTAGTTCTGCCCTCCATAGCCTTGGCTTTATTTACAGCCTTGGATAAGAATTTCAGTAGTGCTGTTTTTTAGTCTGTAAACTAAAAAATTAATCTCAAATGCATGAAGCAGGTGGTATAAAATGTAGGTATAAAAAGCTTTGGAAGTAGAGTTGTTACTGCAGATAGGTCAGGTAGGGTGATATTTAATGTTGTTTTTTATCAGCAATTCAATTTTGTCTTGAAGATGCATATTTCCTGAAATACTGATGGTTTACTTTATTTATTCATACCTTGCAATTTTGGCTGCCTGTCATTAAGGCATTAATCGTTTCCTAGACGATTTATAAGGCATTTCTAAATCTTCATAAAAAATTTTCTGTTGACTTTTGAATAGACGTCCAGTAAATCACAGAGGAACTATGACCAAATGTGCCTGGCACAGGGTTCTTTAGTGTATACTGAAAATTATGTTTAAAACTTCTGAAGGAAGAGGGCAGTTGGCACAAAGCAAAGCATTCATTGGAAGTATGTCTATACTCCTGAGCCAAACTGAGGTTTGTGTTTTGTTATGCCCTCTGCCATGTAATAATTTTGTAAAGAGAAATAAGATTTACAGGCTTTTATGTTCTCAAAAGTAGAAGTATCATTCATGTTTTGTGTAAGTACCAGGTAATGTGTTGGTAAGCATTGTGATGTTATTATTATTTATGTAAAATTGCTCTCTGGAGACTTAAAAATCGTTTTTATTTAATTAAAATATTAAAGGAAAAATTTGGCAATAGCAATCGCTGTGGTTTGTGATTAAAGAGTACTGAAAGAAACTATAAGTGTGATTTTTACTATAATGTTGACCATAGGGGACAACCATGATTATGTGGAACTGACTAGTAGAAATATCCTTGGTCAGGATATTTTTATGGTTTTATGCTGAAAATCTTTAAGCAATGTTCAGAAATTCACCTATTATATGCATGTATATTTTGTCTTTTAGGGCATACAGGACGATTACTGAAATCTCTGTGTTTCACCAGTCTATCATTTCTGCTGCTGCACATCATCTTTCAGATTACAATAAACAGTCTTGAAGCTGCAAAAACTATTGAACCTGGTTTTAACTGTGAGTAAACATCTTAGATTTTATTAGCATTTTAAATGGCCAAATGCTTCAGTGGTTTGAAAGGTGAAGGGTTGATAAGAAGGCACTTAGCTTTGTGCTCCTGTGGGTTTGCAGCTTGCTCTTGTTTTCCAAGAGCAAGCTTTTTACCTTAAAAATTACTGTTAGTAAGGTAGGAAGACTAGAAGGGCTTAAGAAATAAAAGAAATTTATATATAACTATTATATGTGTATATATATATAAAACTATTTTTTTCCCACTAGAGATACATTTTCTTTGAGTTTACCACTGACTATTGTTATGACTTCATCTTTTAGGCTTTCTCAAAATCACCTCAGAACCTGAGGAAACTATTAATTTCTGTCATTAGATAATAATTCAGTGAATTAAGAGTAAAATGAAATAAAGTAACAAACCTCCCTCTATCCATGTATTATGCCTCTCTCTGGCATAACTCTCTTTAGTTTTTAATTTAATTTAACTTTAAATATTGATTCCAAAACTTATATTTCTAAACAATATTTGTCTCTTTCTTGCCTGTGTTGTATGGAAGGAAGGGTTTTAAATTTTTATTTATGTGTAAGCTCTACTTAAAATATATTGCCTGACATTTAGTGTCTTCCTCTCTCAGGAAATGTTCAATACTTTAGAAAGCAAACATTCTTTATTGTGCTGAAGTTAATTAAAATATCTATCCTGTGATTTATATATGTAACCTCCAGGTAGAAACTATTTGTACTTGTCTTACCATGCTTACATTTAACATTTAAACCTGTCAACTTACTTTTGATAAATGTCCATTTAATTTATCACAAGGTATGCTGCTGCCACTTGAGTAAACAGCTGTACTACAATTCAACACAAGAAACCTTATGTGATGTAAAGGATTTGACTGAAATGATGAAATCCTAAGAAAGCTTGAAGTGAGCATTACCATTTCACGTGTAGCTTAAACCATTTCCTAAAGTAAAAGGCATAATTGTGTTCATGAAATACCAGTTTCACCTGGAATATCTTGGACTCTGTTGGTTCAAATCAGGCCTTCAGAGTCTAAAAACATACTTTCTTTTTTTTTTCCGAAAATGTATATAATTCACTGGGTGAGCTGGATTAATTGTTTTCCATATGTGTTTAATGTTCTTATGACTACAAAGACATAATTTTTACTTAGATTGGAGGAATTTCATCTAGACACCATTTGTATGAGTAAAGAGTTCCAAGACAGAGTTGCACCCACTGGCTTTTTCCTCCTCTTATGGTGGGAACCAGGTTCTGCAGTGGGAATTAAAATAATTATTTATCCTGAAAAGTCCACTCATTAAGATGAAATGCACCATTTTTTACTGTTTATTCACATTTGTTGAGTGCAGCAGCTCCTCTTTCAGCTGCCATCAGTAACGATCTCCTTACTTGGGGCCTCTCAGGGCAGTGGGTATAGCTGTAGGAGTGCATTAAATGTTATCAGACTGCTCTCTGACACCAAGGCCACTTGACATGACATTCCCACACACTCACCATTAAGCTCTTTTTGCCTCCTGAATACAGAGGGTGGTTTGAAGTTGCCTGTTGGGAATGTTATTTGTCCCAGAGGGACACCCCAAACTGTGCCCAAGTTGTTTGGGAAAGAAGTTGGTTGACCAAAGTTGTTCCAAGAGTTTTTAAACTGTTTAGCAAGATGAAATATTCAGCTGTTGAATTTCAGTGCCTGAATACTGAGTAAACTGGCACCATTTTGTTTACTTTACAGTTGGTGAGATCCAGGTGAAGCCAATAAAAAGGGCAATCTGATACTGGCATTGCTGGACCCCCAAGGTGCTGAAGGAGGAGTTAAAGACTGTTGTAAATGTAGGGGCTAGAAAAGGCCAAAGCATTTACTAGGTCAGGGAATAAGGTCAATTATTGTAATTTAATGACACTCGAACTTGATGTTCCTGTGGGGGTGAGAAGAGGACAGAATTCCCACTCCAGAAAGCACCTTGGTAGTACTTCTGCTTGTAACAATTCGGTGGCACAGCCCCACTGGTTTCCTGTTCCCCAGCCATATGAGGAGTGCTGTACAAAACTGACTGCAGATGTGGGCTAAGCCGTGGCTGGAGAAATGACAGCGCTTCGCCCATGGTGTCTTCACAATGTTATGATCTCTGCATTTTAGTCTTGCTGTTAATGTTTTTCCAACTCTTTTTGCTCAATAAGAAGTTCAGAAGTGTAGACTGGAAGACTGATGTGTTCTGTTTCTCCAGCCAGACCCAGATCCACTATTAATAAAACATTTTTTTACAGCTACAGTCTTTTCTGATGCTTATCATTAGGAAATTTTTGTTCCATTAGTCAAAATATCCTGTCTTCATCCTTCAGCCTGATGTGGAAATGGAGAAAAACTTTCCATTAGTCTTTATGGTTACCCATTTTGTATTTGAAGGCTGCAGTCATATTTGTCATAGGTACTCTTTTCTGTCATTCTCTTCTATTTACACAACTTCAGCCCCTTCGAACTTTCTTCATGCATCACATTTTCTAGGAAGGAGGTTATTGTTATTGTTGTTGGTCCACTTCTGTTTTCTCCAAGTTTTTCAGGTATTTCTTGAAGCTCAGTGCCCAAAGCTAGGCACTATTTCAGCTGAGAATTTAGTAACATATACTAAAATATAACAATTACCCAAGTGTCTGCAAGGCATACTCCCTATTTATAAATTACTGTATGGTGCTTTTTGCAATGGTCTCACACTTTTTATTTCTAATTCACTGAAACCCACAAATCCTTTTCTTGAAAACAGACAATTTTTTTTTCAATCCCATGTTTATGTAGGTGAATATTCTTATAGTATAATGGAAGTTCATGTTTGCCCCGTTTTTTTTCCAGAAAGTTTTTTTATCAAGACTGTTCTATCTCCTTGCTTGGTAGTGGCTTCTCTGATAGGGGCCTTCTGCAATAACACCTTTGAAAGCTTTTGGATAAATACATTTTTGGGTTTTCCTTTCAATTTAATATTTGTTTTGGTTTTTCTGGATTTGTAGTATGTCCTCAAATTTAAGTAAATTAAACCATAAAAGGAGCTAGTGGATGTTATGGCAGGTCCCCTCTTATTATCTACCAGAGGTCATGGGAGTCTGGGGAGGTCCTCACTGACTGGAAGCCAGACAATGTTATTACAGTTTACAAAAACTGGCATGAAAGAAGGTTCAGGAATCTACAGACCAGTTATTCTAACCTCAGTTCCTGAAAAAAGTATGAAAAAAGGTTATATTAAGTGCTATTTAAAGACATTTAAAGGACAATGCAGTCATCAGGCACGGTCAACACAGATTCACAAAGGGGAACTCCCGTTTGCCTAATTTGATATCCTTCAATAGTAAAGTCACCTGCCCAGTGGATGAAGGGAAGGTGGTGGATGTATTTTTCCTGTACTTTAGTAAGGTGTTTGATACTGTCCTGTTGGAAAAAATTGTTCAGTAGGTTCAAGACATGCTTGGATGAAGTGGCTGAAGAGCAGGGCTTGAAGGGTTGTGGTGAATGGGGCCACAGGGCCCTCAGGGCTCAATTCTAGGGCCAGTCCTGTTCTCAATGTATTTATCACCAATCTGGATGCAGGAGTTGAATGCAGCATTAGGAAGTTTGATACCAACCATAAGCAAAGTGGGAGGTGTTGTCTGGGACAAGATGCCTTGCAGAGATCTTTGTGTAGTTAATCTAACTCCTGGCAATTTCAGAAATAGGTGAGAGGGCAGGATAACATTGTCTTCAAATGCTGTAGGTTAGTTTATCTCAATATTTTCTAATGCCAATTTTCTGAATCAAAAGATCATTTTCTGATTTTAGTTTTTCTTTTCACACTGCTGTTTAAAAACCTCTGATAATATTTTCATTTTGGCAACAGAAACACTTGAAAAATGTTTAAATTAGAGGTGTGATAAAAACTATTACCTCTTAAACCTTATATAGTTATAGTTTCATTTTGGAAGAGAAGAACAGCCATCCTTTTATATCTATAAGCAGTTTTAGTTGAGCCATTGGCAAATACAAACCAGACATACGGAATTTCAGGTTCATTTCAAAACATTCTGCTATTATCCTGGACTTATGTAATTCAAAATCAGTTTAGAATAATTCCTGGAATGTTTCACTTCTTTGGTTTGTTATCTTTTTCATCCCTTTCCTCTTTTAGAGTTAGCCTTCTCTTTCAGGATGGCTACAAAATGCTACAGCATTCTCTAAATTATGTTGGTCTGTTGATAGAGGTGTTTAAAAACATTTGGCCAACAGAAGGTTCTTGTTTCTTAAGAACCTTGTGACTATTGCCTAGTACTAATAAAATTTTGCTGTTAGTAGTCTTTATTTAGCTTAATGAAAGATTTCTGGTTAGCCACAACTTCAGTATGTGGAACTAACATTGAATACCTCCTAGATTTAGAAAGGAAAAGAATTAATACAGAAAGGGTGAGCCGGGCTAATCTTAAGCCATCAAGAGCTACATAACTAAGCTTGTTTCACTGATATCTCCATATAATAGCATGATTTTGAAATATAGCAGTATTCATGCAGTAATAGAATTTAGTTATTAAGTTTGTATTTCTGATGGAATAAAGTTCTGATTATTAGATTAGGTAACGTCTTTTGAGTATAGAATCTGTTAGGCAGGCAATTGAAGATTAGACCACAAGGTAATAGTTGCATTCTCCAGTATGCACAGTATGGTTCTTTCCTAGGACTAGTTTTAAACATCTTTAAAAATGGCAATACCACTAGCAGGAATGTTTCCCACAATGTTAATTTTAAACTTTACTTCCAATAAATTAGTGCAATTATTCATAATTCATATATAATAATATGCTGTAAGTGTATTTTCTTGTGTTTAGTCAGCCTTTGAAATAAATCTAGTTTCTTTTTCTCTTAATTGTAGTGATGTACATCCATTTCTTATTTTGTGTTCCTCCATCATCTCTTGGTCTTGACTTCTGTAAATGAATCTACTGAAATGCTTAGTCTCTGGAACAGTATTTTTGTTCATGAGAAATGCAACTTAGACTGCTTCAGCTACTCACTAATTAAGTTTGTAGTCGATGTTTGTAAGAATACCAAAAAGAGCATTTAAGATATTTCTGGATATTTTTCTTATACATCATATAAATAAACGGATTAAATTTAAATAGGTACCTTTCTATGAATCTTTGTTTATTGTGCATACTTGGAGTGCTTTATTTACAAAATGGTTATATGTAGAAAAGGGGAGAATAGATTTAAAGCACCAAGTTGCCTAGATAGCTTCTCTGTTAGATCATGGGAACTAAAATCAGATAATTCTCTGTCTCTGGTATGCCATGGTGAATGTCAAACAAATGCATGCCACCATTGTGGAATCATAATAACTTTCTGCTTTAGATAAATTTTGAAATGATTTCTTGGCTTAAAAGACCATCCTGTGTTTGCATTACTACCAGCATGTCCCTGAGGTATTTTGTTATATTAGGAAGCAGCAATACCCAGTACAAATAAATTAGAGTCTCACGGTGTATTGAAAGCTCAGGCTCAGGACTGAAGCTGACCTTTCATAGGAATGAATAATTACTCTTTCCTATGTACCTGGTGGGATTTCATGCCTTTCATACCTTCCTGAGTATATTCCTAAGGTTGTGCTGATTTTGTAAAGTACTGCTTTGGTAAAGGTTGTTGTTTGTTGCTGGATTAATTAACTCACTGGAAGTAAAGATGCTGCTTTTGTTTATAAAGGGAAAAAAAAGTTTAAAAGATTTCATACAGAGTTTCGTATTTCTATTTCAAAGGTAGATGAATGCCAGTCTTTCAAATACCATGATTTATTGGCCCAACTCCTGTCTGAGGTCTGAGTGTATCTCATGGCCCCTTGTTGGCTGTTCTGACACATCATTTCATGGGAGACTGCCTTGAAAACACATATTTTGAAAATATTGAAAATTTGAAATACTATGTTATGATATTCAGATAATTTCCTATTAGTTGTCTTGATAATTTTGGCAATTTTACTTTCAAAAATATTGCTTCACATGAAATGAAATTAATCTAAATGGCATTTAAAAAACTAGTGAGTTTATTGTAAGATGCTTCTGAGCAGAAGTCATAGCAAAGTAAGCATCTTTATACTGAAAAAGTCATTATGTCCTCTCCAATGGTTTTGCTTACCAAAATAAAAGCTAACAGTTACCTTCATTAAAGAGTGCTCAAGCACTTGCACCCCAGGCAAAACAGCTCATTATTCCCTATCAAACACATCCATATCTCAACCAGGCAAATGTTTAGGGTGCTTTCCAAACAACTGATTTAACTGCAAATTTAAGATCTTCAGTGACCTCAATTGTATGTGCATCATACTCTTTCTTTTTTGCTCAGCGAAATCTATATTTCAATTTTTTTTCCAATAAGAGTGGGCCTTGTCTTGCAGAACATCTACATTTTAATCATATCTTTGTGTGTCATGTAAAAGATTATAATCTTGGCCAAAATCAGAGCAAAATATAATGCCTTTAAACATCTGAGAAACAGTTTATTCTGTTATCACAGAAGTCATCAGATTGTACTCGTGTGGTTTCTGTACAAGCAGCAAGAAGGTTCGGAAATGAACTCTTGTTTCAAGAACAACTGTGGAAGGTCCAGTTTAGCAAAACTATTGTAGGGTGAAACAACCTTCTCTAGCACTGCAGAAGAATCAGAGTAACCTTGCATTAAGAATCCTCTTTATATATTTTAAACTCGAAGTTGTCTGAGCCTGTGATGTCTATGACAGCGAATAGTACAAATTTAGTCCAGACTTTTGGCTAGATGAGTTCCAGAGTGGTGAGTGGTGCCTCAGTGGGAAAAACAAATTTTAAACCAATATTTTAATAGAAGAGATTATACAGGTTCTTCATGCTGCCAGAAAGACTGATAATACTAAATTCCATAATATAAAAGTCTATTTTTAATGGAATTTAGATGCCTACATATTTTTGAAGTCCTGAACTACAGTTGTTATTAACTGTTAAATCAGTACAGACAGCCAGTTGCCTGGAAAGTCTATTTGTTCAGGTTTTATGAAAGACGAGTGCTGTGATTTAACCTCAAATGGCAAGTAAGTACCACACAGCTGCTTGCTCCCCCTAACTCCCAGTGAGATGGGGGGGAGAATCAGGAAGAAAAAGGTAAGGAAAAGCTCAAAGCTCATGGGTTGAGGTAAGAACAGATAAATAGTTTAAAGAAAATAAACTACTACTACTACTGCTGCTTCTACTAATTTTACTGAAAAAAAAAAAAAAGAAGAAAAGAGAAAAAATAAAAGATGCACAAGAGACACACAGAATAGAATTGCTCATCACCCACTGACCAATGTTCAGCCTGTCCCTCAGCAGCAAACAGTCCCTTCCAGCCAACTCCCCCGTTTATATACTGGGCATGACAGTCTGGGGTATGGAATATCCCTTTGGTCAGTTTGGGTCAGCTGTCCCTCCCAGCTTCTTGTAGACCTCCTCACTGACAGAGCATGAGACACTGAAAGGTCCTTGATTTAGGGTAAGCACTACTTAGCAACTACCAAAACATCAGTGTCTTATCAACATTATTTTCAAAATAAACCCAAAACACAGCACTGTACCAGCTACTAGGAATAAAATTAACTCTATCCCAGCAAAGCTAGGACAGTCAGTTGCTTCTTGTGGTTTGACTTTGTGTTATGTCCTCAGCAAACTATGTGAAGCTTCATTGCTTATATTACTAGCAGGATGCTAAAGCCTGAGCGCATGAGAAGCTGAAAATGTTTGCAGAATGCAGGTTAATAGAATTTTATAAAAATCAAAGCTAACTGTGGAAACTTCTTTATTAAAAGTCAATATATGGATATTGTCCTTCTTATCCAAAGCAGTTAAGGCTCTCTTGGTGACATCTACCCAGTGCCATGTGGATTGAAAAAAAAACTTGCTTTGACTTGTAAATTCCTCTAAGAAGAAGGTTTTCCTCTTCTGTTGTTTGTACCCCACAGCCTGTGGCAGGAGTCAGCTGGGTGGCTGAGGGGCCTGTGGAAATACCACAGTTTACAGAATAAGGAGAACAGGATTTCTTCAGAGCTTCCCTCTTGTCAGCCACTATGCCTGCAGAATAATGAGCTAGGAAGCAGCAAATGGCCATTTGTCCAGATCTCCACTGAGACAGAAAATCTCAGAATCTCTGTAGAGATTAGTAACAGTGGTGCTTACAAGGACTGAAGTAGAGCTAAAGCTCCTGTTATGCTATTTCACATGGCAAATACCTCTGAAAACCTAGGAAATGACAGAAAGGCTGGAGATTTGACTTTAAGGAAATAATATTTCCTATCACACTCTGGTTTCATCATGTACTGTTTCTTGCATAGGTGATGTGCAGTGTCTGAGTCAAGAAATATAAGAATAATAATAAGGAACTTCTCTATGGAGTTGTGAAGAGCTTGAGACTAAAAAGAATATGCTTAGCTGTAAAAACTGCAGTGAGATCCAGATGTGGTGGCACAAATATGATCATTATATTGGGTCCTAGAAAGGTATGTGATTGTATTACCAATGACCATTTCTGACTGTCATTTCAATGATTCCAAGAGTTAAGAATGTTTAACATGTGGAACACATCCAATGAGAAACTTTTAATTAGTCAAAGGTGTTAGCATGCCTTTTTGTTCTCAACAGAAACTTAGAACAATAGCTTATTCTGTATATGAAAGTTAATTTTACTTTAATTCAGTGCACATTGGATGTTAACGTTTCTTCAACACTTTCCATGCAGCTTTACGTAGCCAGGAAATTTATGACTGGGGAAACAGAAGCTTCTGTAATTGCTTCTTAGGCATGTATGATAAGTCCTGCTTAATTTCCTGCTCGGTGTTATTACTTAGCAGTTTAGTTCATTGTACTTATGGAGTCTTTATTTCTGGACTCACAGGCTGCCATGTGAAAACTGAGCAATATTCTAGGGAGTCACTTGGAGGCATGGTACATGACTCCATTGTACAATGTATGTGATTCTGCCGTAATGACGTTGGCACACTCGCTTGTGTTCAACCGTTCAAGAGAACCTGATGTAGGAGATCACCGTTCTCACTGCCACTCACTGTTTCTGTTTTTGACAGTCAGAATTGCATTGGGGAGAAGACCTGGGGAACTTCTGGGTGACCCATGGGGCTGTACAGCTTCTTTCTGAAGCTGGTGGACTTTGGAAGGTATTCCCAAGGCGCACCCAAGGAAGCACCCAATGTACCTGCTGGGATGCAAACTGGGACAGGTCTCCTTTTAGTGTCCCAGTTGTAGCTAGGATGACTGCAGGGTAGTAGAATAGAAGTGTGACCATCACTGTCAGCTTGTTTTAGGGCTGTTTGTAGGAGAGATAGAGCAGCTGTTTTCTGTCTCCCTCTGTCCTCTTAAAGGAAGAAGCAAAAGTAGCAAACACAAGGAAGAAATCAAGGCCAGCTGTGAAGGAGAAGGCACTCAATAAAACTTGAATAGATGAGATGAGAGCAGAATGTATGTGTGAAGGAAATAAAAGCAGAAGAGAGCAGCTGTTTGTTGATTTATACTCGGGGTTAGTGCTGTTAGTAAATTAAGAACCAAATGTGCAGAGTAGGCTTCTACATTTTTGTAAGTAGCCACTCGCTTGCTTGTCCCCTGGTTGTATGTTTAACCTTTGTATGAAAAGCTTATCAGTGTACATTGCCAACTGCTTTTAAGTTCCAAATTACTACAAGACCTGTTCTCCATATTGTGAAAAGTCCTTGAAGACCAGAAAAATCAGAAACTGGCTGCTCAGATGATCACAGTGAAAAAACTTGTCTAGAGGGTCAGACCCTTACTCTGACCCCAGGTTATCATGGCTCATTTGTCTGTAGCAGAATGAGGTATGTAAGGACAGCACTACAGTGCTTTAGCAACCAACATCTCTGGGCTGGTGTAGGGACCCTGTTAAAATGTTCCCTTGTTGATCATTCAAATCACTGTAATATAAATATTTTACTGGGGAGTCTTACTGTAGTATTACTATTCGGGAGTAGGAAACTATATTTTTGTGTGTTGGACACTGTTTAGACAAATACTTTCCATTGAGAATAAATATTTCACTTTATTTCTGGGGATCTGTCTCTTCTGTTTTACATTGTTATATCGTTAAGGCTGTTTACATCGTTAAGGATTGCTCTTCATCACGTAATCGTGTTGAGTATTTTTAGAAAACCTGATTCGTTAGTGTGATGCTGTGAGCCTTTGCATGTGCTCGTGCCCACACTGCAAGTTTGAGAGGGGTTGGTCCCTGGGTCAGAGCCCTTAGGCTTCATCCTTCTGCACCTCTTGGTGATTTATGTCAGCAGCTGGAAAGCAAACAGCAAATCCAAGTTGACATGATGACAGCCACTCACCGCAGCCACTCTGCCACGGCTGGACCACCAGCTGGGCATCTCAGCTGCAAAGACAGGTGAGGTGTTGTGTCTGAGGGTGGCAGCTCTGGTGGGCCATCCCTGGCAGTGCAGCACCCCAGTGGGTGGGCTTCCCTGGGCAGTGTGGGCTAGGGGCTGCTCTGGACAAAAATGAGGTCTTGAGTTGAGGTTAACCTCTAATTGAAAAGGCTGAGTTCACTGAGCCCTTCATGGAAGCCATGATGTAAAACAAATCACCCTGTAAAACAAAGCAAAAAACGTTGCTCACATAAATAGGGCTTGGAGCCATCAGGAAAAAAAGTGTTTTCTTAATGGGGTTGGACTTGAAATGCTTTGGTGGGCTCTCCTGCATCAGTGTGTTAGAACATAGTCCTAAACCGGGGTCAAATACAATTGGAACTTCCATGCTTTGAGTTTACTTCCAAAAGGAAAGTCTGTCTCAAAATTCCCTCCAAGTTCTGCCAGATATACAAGTTTAAATCAGTAACCACACAGGATGCCAGAAAATGCTGTGCCTTACACCTTTTGCATAAACGATGTGCAGCACATCTCTCAATGCTTACTCTCAACAAAGGACAAAATAACTAAGAACAATTCCGTAACACTCACAAAGGGTGAAAAATGTCCTTTACATCTCTGGAAGGAGGAGAACTCTGAATTTTGAATGGTAGACTTGATTTCCAAAGTCATAAACATCCCCCTTTTGTTTCATTTCAACTCTTGCATTTTTCCTGATATCTAGTTCTTTAACATACACATATATGAATCCATATATACTGTGTTTACTGCTGAATTTAATCATACTACATTTCTTTAGGGGTTTGTTTAAAGCAATCAAGAAACTGGATTTCAGAGATGTTATAGTGATCATCTAGACTAAAACCAGGAAAATTTTCAATAGCATCAGTGAAAGGTGTAGTAAATGAAAAATATTCCATGAAAAAACTTTAATCCTGTTTTTATGTGCCTAGAAATAGGGAGAGTAAAACATGGTATCTTTCAAATGATTAAGGGAATGAAGTTGATTTTCATGTGTCATCAGATATCATTGAATGCAGATTTTAAAACTGTAAGCAAGTTTAACACAGTTTTCACACTGAAGTAGTGTAAAACACTCAAAAGCATGCACTCCAGCCAGTAGCTGTCAAAACCTTTACCAAGCTTTTTGGGGTGTAGAACAGTGAATGGAAGTAGTTCCTGAAGGAAATCAGGAGTAATGTAGTTCAGAGTACACTAATTAGTCATTAATACCTGTATAACTGTATATTTAAGTATATAGTCCTGCATTTTAAAAGACAGCCAGCCTCCAGTACGGAGGACACAGTGATAAGAACTGATATATACATATAATAGCATATTATATTTTTTTCATGTATCACCTTACTTACAGTCACTGTGGTTAAAAAATAAATAGCAAATTGTTTTCCATGGTGGCACAAAAATTCTTATTGGCACACAAATTCAGAATGTTGAAATGCAAGAGGATGATTTTTAATTCATCCTTTAGAGCCAGCAGACTTTGACCTCGTCATGGGATTGTGTCCATGTGGTTTGTTGGTGATGCCATGGTTGGCTACGTAGCAGGTTCCAGGAAATTCCTGCTTTTTCTAGACCCCACAAATTTGTCTGCAAATAATACAATATTTCATGAGAGAACTCGTGTTCTTACCTTCGCTGTAGACATGATGAAAGACTCAAATTACACCCAGGATAGGTCTCATTGTAGAGTCTAGCAAATTACCATCATTCTTAAAAATACAGTCCTTAATTTAGGTGCCAAACTGGATTTTAATCCTAAAAAATCTTACATACTCCTGGAGGGTGTGCTGGTCTAGTGGTAATTAAACACAGCTGCAGTGTGAAACTTGTGGTATTGAAAGACACAGTGGTGAAAGTCCTATAAGCACCATCCCTGGAAGAGTTAAAAAAACCATGTGGATATGGCACTTGAGATGTGGTTTGGTGGTGAACATGCTGGTAATGTTGATGGTTTGACTTGGTAATCTTAGAGGTCTTTTCTAACCTTATTGATTCTATGAATCTGTGATTCTATGATATTCTATGACAAACATGGCAAGAATAAAAAATAATTGGAGCTGATGCTGTTGTGCTGGCAACAATTCCAGCTTCGTAAAAGTCATTGGTCTCCCAGTTCTCATTATTTCAGAGATGAATATTTACATAGTTGTCCTTATTCTTGACTATCTGATGTTTTATGTTTGACTAAGAATAAAGTACAAGACTGGCAGAAATACTAACAATCAGTGCTGTGTGAAGGGGACAAGAGATGCCTTTATCAGATTGTGCTCAGTTTCTCTCTGTTTATATAAACACATATGCACATTTTCATCTTGAGGGGGCTCATTCATTACAGCAGGAACTTTTTGTGATTATTAAGTTTTAGTACTGCACAGCAACCTGTGCAATTTCAGGAGTCAGGCTGATTGAATTACCCAATTAGACAACCTTGCTAAGTGGGGGAAGAGGACATTTCAGCACCATTTTTTCAATAATAAAATTCCACAAAATTGTCCAAGGTTTAGAAAGTTGTAAGTACCAACAAGGAAGGAAAATGTGCTCTTGTGGTCAGCAGAATAGAAGCTCAACTTCTTTGGCTCCAAGTAGGGGGCTTCCAAAAATACGCACAGACCAGGCAAGATCAGAGGCGATGTCATACTTTGAGATCTAACAGGAAAAAAAAAGGCAGGGGTCTTACTATCAAAATGGAAATAATGTTAGTATTGTTATCCACAGTACATGGATTGGTCACACAGTAAATAACTGTTTTCTGCAGAATGGAGATAGTGAGCAAGGGTGATTTGTTGAACTTGCACTTCTTGGTAAGATGCTCAGGAAGTATGCAGGAGGAGTGGATACGTGACAGCAGAAGGGAAGGTCAGCAGATGGACATGGATGTTCAGAGTCCGTGACTTGGACTTGCTTTTCTGAAGTCCCTGAGGCTGCCACTCATGCAGTTGTTGCCTCAGCAAGATTTTGGGGGAGGGAATAAATAATTTTTGGCCAATGCGCTGAATTAAATAAAACCTTCAATTTCCAGTAGTACTTGTAAGTGCCATTAAAAAACTTTATGCAGCTTTTAAATGAAAACTTTTGGGAATTGGCAGAGATCAGGTTTGTCCTGCTGGCATGTAGATGTGAGCCATGGTTCTGCCTGGTGTAGCAGTTCTACAGCCCTGCTGGACTGGACCCTTCTTCTGCTACTGTACTCTCATCAGATCATAATTTTATGAAGGCTTCTAACCAAAATAAATTTCAGGTCATGAAACTGCATTGCCTTGAGAGTGAAATACCACCTGTTCATTACAGTCCTGTTCTCTCAACAGCCTTTCCATAAGTTAGATTACACAACACCTATGACACATGAATTTTGAGATTTTTTTTATGACTTTTCATATCCCCACTGAAACATTGTCAGTATTCTCTCATATGTACGATAAAAAGGAAAATCCTGAGCAAGGAAGTTCACAGAGTCCACATCCACATAAAACAAAGTCTGGAATGCTGATAGAGTTCCATGAACATCTGGAAAAAGTCAAAGATGAGTTTCCATATCTATTCTATGTCTTTCTGGATAACAGTAAGAAAATGATATCACATTTCCCTTCATAGGTCACAGTTCCTGTTCTTTTTTTTTTTTTTAGCTATAGTAAAGAGTGAAAGGTTCTATAACAGCGGCTGCAGGATAATAAATATTGCATTTTATTGGTGGCTGATGTATAAAGTCAAAAGGCAAAAATCAGCTTCTGTGTTTTGCTATGTAATTTTCTCAGAGAAAAGCAGAAGATTTCACATTTTAGGTAGTGGCAGCTCTTGATTTCAGAGATTTCTCAAAATTTCAAAATTTGTTTGAAATAGGGTTTTTTTAATTTTGTAAATATAATGCTGAATGCCAGCAATGTAAAATTCACTTTTTTTTTTTTTTTGCAAGAGTTAAATTTTGTTGTCCAGTAATACATATAATGTAAACACCATTAAATATTTATACTTTTCTAGGCTATTAATTTAAGTAAAGAATATTTAATTTTAAATAAACATTTCATTAGCAGGGATTGATGTGTCCTGGAAGCCATAAAAGTGATGCTGTATATATCACTGTTGGTGCAACAGCAACACACTGCAATGATGTTCCACCAGTGCTGGGTTAGCAAGAGAGAGCTGCTTACAGGGTAGCTCCATGTTTCCTAAATGCATTAAATTTTTCCTTATTTATCTCTCTCTAAATCTTTTACATATGTAACAGCAGTTCTCTTTTACATGAGCAGGTAGAAGGTGCATTGTTAGGCTGTTCTGTGGAGTGGGATGCAAGGCTTAGCTGGATGTCTGCCCATGTGCTAATGCAAGGAGAATTTAGCAAAAGTAATCACAAAACCTTGCTTTCTGTCCTCTCTTAAGAAAAGGTGTAAGATCTAGTTCTGAGAATAAAGAAAGGTTAAATATGTGGCTTGCATGACATTATGCTTGGTCTCCTAGGATTTGTCAATAGGATTTTGGTATTTAAAATAAAATAAAAGCCTACCAGATTATGGAAAACGGGATAAATATTTCTCACTTGCTCTGCTTCCCTCTCTGTCTTCTGCACGTCACACAGTGACTGCATTTATCTAAGACTTTCACTGTTGTGTTCCCTTTTCTGAGTTAGGATCATTGCCAAAGTGATCTCATGTTTATAGAGGGTTTTTTTTGTTTATGTTACTGTTTGTGGTACAAATAGCTACTTTCACCTTGGAGCTACTTTCACCTTTTTTGGCTGTGTTTGATTCTGTGGTAGTATCCTCTATATTTGGGTCAATGATCACAAAATTTGGCTGCTGTAATTTTCCATTAATATTAATAAAACCACCCATCCCCCTAGCATATGGGATGCAGAAGACACTGCTCAGCAAGCTGTTATAAATCTCAAAAAGGTTTATGAGCTGAAAAAATTATGTTTGGAGAGGGGAATGTAGACTTTGCAATTTCCAAATGCTGATGCTGAATCCATTCAGATGTAAATCAAACCCATCAGGAGCACTCTGCTCTTTAGATACTTTATCCTAACATGTGTTTGCTCATTATTCCTTCCTCAGCTGGAGGTTCTATATGAAAGCTGTTTAAATGAAATAAATAATGTATTCCTATGAAGATTAGTGTATTTTGGAACTCAGAAATGGAAAAAAAAAAGTTAGGTAATATTTCAGCATAAATAACAATGTGAGTAGTTTTTTGGGGGGAGTTGAAATTCTTAGTCCAGGATGTGGATAGTTAGGTCATAATCTCTCTGGATATTTCCCAGTGTTTGGCTAGGCTTTAAATGCTCTCTCTAACTGGAAATCTTGTGCTTCTTTGTGTAGAGTAGAGTCAAATAATCTTGGCTTTGAAATGAACAGTGTTCACATCTGTTTACATATGTTCACATATATTTCATATGTTTTCATATGTTCATATGCCTTTCACCTGGAGATTTGTTTTAATTGATGTGACAGCATCCCACCTGATGCCTCTGTTTTAAACTTCATTACATTTGTTGCACACTGAAAGTACCTTATGTTAGAAGAATTTTTGTGGCTCCATCTACCCTTTTCTGTTTTGGGAGACCTCTGTGGCTGGGCTGTCTCTGCTGTTGCTCTGTCTTGGTAATTTAATGTTGCTTTTCTGTTAAATCATTGGAATTCAGTCAAGATATACCCATTTGTAATTCTGGTTCTTGGGGTTTGTGACAATTCAAATTCCCTGCTATCAGGCCTTTGTTGATATCTACAGTATCTGTATGGAAGTTCTAAAACACTGTAGCCTCTGGGAAATGCTGAAGATGAATTGGAAATATCTCATCAAATAATTTACTAAAATCATTATTAGAAGATTTCTTTTAACAGAGTGATAGTTAAACTCTGTTCAAATGCCAAAGTCTAATATCATCTTACAAAAATGACATAAAGAAGGACCAGGATCAGGTCTTATGTCCTTATCCCAGCTCATAAGAAGTTAGACTGGATTTTGTCAGCAAATGTCATTGTGGCTGTGCAAATACATCCCAGTGATGGAAGAACACGTTCAGTTCAAGATTGATGTGCTTTGACCGTGGAGAGTTAAAACTTCTTGGTGCATGAGAAATTGAGCAGTTGCTGGGATAAAAATAAGATTTTCAAGTTTTCTTGCATAGACAGCTTTTTCATATTGTGGTTCAGCAACCACCTACCCTTGAGCATACCTTGCCTGCCAGTCCTTGATAGGAAACTTTTCTGCATGTGAGTGTTTATTTCTTACTAAGACAAATTAAATGAGACAGTGATCTACTTTCTAACCTGTTTTCTTACCTTGATGTTTCTATTGGGGCCTTCAGGAGCAGATTTCATAGAGCTGTCTCAGGGGCCTTCTTGGAGATTTCCTCTTCAATTTGTCATGTCCTGATTCTCTGTCTTTCTCAGGGGTTGTTTTCTAGTAGAAAGTACAGTATTTCACCAGTGCAAAAGTCTAATAGGAAGTAAGACTCCAAAAGACATATGGTAATCCATTAAAAATCAAGCAGTAGAGTGCCACTTATGTAAACATTTAATGACTTGAATAAACATTATAAAATTTTATCTGAAATATGTGTCTATCTGCAGATGTTCTCAGCTGTGGATACACTTCTGATGTAGATTCTGCTTGTTCCTAAACAGGAACTTCCTCTTTCACCAGGGTCACTTTCCAGTTCTTCAGTAAAGGCAGTGAATTGGCCTTTCTCAGCTTATTTGGTTTTTATCTGGTACAAACCTTGACAGAGGATTGTTTTCCACATCCGTGTTCATTCACTGTAGGCAGTGCAGTGACAGATGTAAGAAGATGTACTGAGTACATCAGGATCCATTTCCTTTTCGATTTAAAATCACTTCCTTTTGTGTAATCTTGTACCATTATCACTACTTGTCATTTAATGCAATTTTCTAAACTGCTTTATTTGTGTGCCAAACACAATAAGGCAACCTCCATGGAGGTGGCATTCGACAACTGTGTCTATGTTCAACTAGCCCAACATTTCTTCACACGCTGTATTTGGGATTCTTCTGAAGTGCATTTCCTCTTACAGTGACAAATGTGTGCCGGGTACACCCTCCCTCATCCTTTGGCTTGTTGCACTAATGGGATACCTTATTTTTCTCCCTTTGCTAGCATTTCAACCTATGATTCCTGTTCCTGCTTCCTCAGAGCAGCAGGGGGCCTCCCAACATGAAGACTTCTCTCAGAAATTCAAACGCTATTGCTAGCTTGTTTGTCACATAAACATCTGACCTGAGTATGTTTATATTTTTGTGGTCCCTTTCTGTTGACATTGAAAGAATCTCTTGAAAATGAAGTCAATAAAATGATGTTTAGTTTTATAATCTTATAGTCCTGATACCACTGCTTGGCAAATCCATTCTTCTCCCAGTGGCTCACTCCAAAGGCTCTCAGGACATTTCCAATGTTTTAGGTGTCCACAGAGGTTCTGAATGTCAGGTTTCAATGCATTTGGAAACAGCAGTGAAAAAGTTTCTTTTATTCAGTGACTTCCAGTACTAATGGGGAAAATACCATGGAGAGAGGGAGAGATGTGCTATGCAGTAAATCAAGTCATCATTTGTTAATTTTCTCACTTTAGACAAGATTTGAGCTCCTGGAGCTCAGGACACAGCCATCATCCACAGCCATTCTGTTAGGCCAGCTTCAAAGTGGAAAGAACAAGAGAAAAGATTTGAGAAATGTGTGCATTTGTTCAGCCTGATACAAGAGGAAATGGACAGTGTCTCTGTCCCTTATGGGCTACCTAAAGAGAAACTTCCTCCCATCTGAGGAAAGATGAGAAGCTGCAGTAGCATGTTTCTGAGTGTCATGATTCCTTATTGTGCCTCAGCTCAGTATAGCCTAGAGCCTCCTTTTCTCTTAGCCCTTCATAAAATACTGAGTTTTAGCATTTCCTCCAGCTTTTGTATCCTGTCTGGATTGCATTTTTCAAGGCGATCACTGTGTACTTCTGTGTTTTTACACAGCCCTCAGCTCAGCTGGATCCCACCATTTCCTGGCCCTTAGACAGTGCTGGTGCCAGCAAATCCCCCAGGAAAGATATTTTCCTTGAATTTGGAAAGAAAATTGAGAGAATTGAATTCTTGGCGTAGGAATGCACAAAATATGAGATATCTTAAGAGCAATGGTTTAGATCTGTGATGAGCTTGTTCATAAATCAAAGCGCAGAATTTGTTTCTTGGCTTCCCTCTGACATGTGAGACGGCAACACATTAAAGCGACTCTTTATTTTCCTTTTTGTACTTTTAATTTTTCATTGTCTCCTGTGAAATTCAGTATTTGTATTGGTTTAATGCGTACTTTTCAGCATACAGTGTAATAGGAAGTTACATGCAGCTCTCAAAGCTAAGAGATAATTCTGCTCACAGCTCCCACATCACTCCACGGAAACTGCTAAGAGCAGCTGTGCAGCGATGAAGCCCTGAATTATTTAACAGCATTTTTAAAAAAACCTAATCTCCAATGTCAGCCCGTCTCTGCTTCACTGTCAAAAGAGAGCCTGTAGAAGGTCGGGCTGTCCAACATCTTTCAGGGTCCATAGTTCATGTGCAAAAACCTATCAAAACAAAGTCACTTGTTTGTGCCAGGTTTTTCTGTATGGAGTATGGACCATTATTTTTGACACAGTGCATGCATTTATTTCTTCACTGTAGTGTAGAAAAGAAGCCATTAGTTATTCCTGGTTGAGGTTTGACCCCCTCAGAGGAATCACTTGGGCTGGCTTGTTGCATTTGTTCTTAACTGGCAGCTCCCATCCTTTGACTTTTGGTTTCTGCTGGCTGGCTGCTGCACCCGGACAAGTCCTGCTGGATATTCTGCTTTTGGGACTGGTGCCATGATGCAGAGAAGCTGGATTCAGTAGGGTCACATTGGGAGTTAAGATACAATTTGTCCCACTGTTTTTGGCATGACTCACATTAAGTAGATAATTAGAACCTCATGCCAAACTTTTGCTATTCACATGCTGAAATGGAGTAGTAATTTGTTTTATATGTATTAACTGTAATTGCTTACTAGGCTTGACAAATGTATTACTAATTCAACAATTGCTGCGTTATGAGGCACTAATGGGAAAAAATCTACCCAAAGTCTATAATCTCTCTTGTGAACTAATCCTTTATTCTGTACATAATTTTGACTGAAGCACTATTTATTAAAATTCCTTTAAAGAAATTCCTTTAAAATCTCAAGTAATGTGAAACTAATGCCCGATGAGAAATAAGTCAGATTAATAACCTGTACAGTTGCTTCTTCTCCTTTACTTTTTTTGTTTATAAGTAATTTTTAAGGGGCTTATTTGTTTGTTTTCTGTTTAGGTTTTTACCTTTACACTAGAGTGTGGCCAATTTTTACCACTTGAGAGACAACTAAAGTTCTTGAGCAATTTAAATACAGCTCTTCTTCCACAACTGCAATGAATACTTGGTGGTGGGGCTGACCTAGTGCAGGGACTTTGGTAATCTTTGTTCTTGGAAAGAGGTGGAGAACTGGGTCGAATAAAATAAATATCTCCTCTGTCTCTCTATCTGCAAATCCAGCCTCAGTGGTGTGAGGGATTTCCTTTGACATTTGTGGACTTGTGGACTCTTGGGATTCCCGTGTGTTTTTCCTCTGAAAGGCTGGCCTTGCTTTCCTCAGAAATGTTGACTTTTTGGAGTTTTTACATGACTAGTTCTTCCATTCAGGGTCATGAAGAGTCCAAATTTGCCCTGCCGCTATAGAGGTGAAATATTAGGGTGGGCTGAGGAGCACAGGAGGAGGAAAAGAGGGAGTGCAGTTCACTCTTCTGCGGATTGAAGATGTGGCTACTAGCATGTAATTATGTTCTGTAAAGGGCAAGTAACAGTAGCTGTAAAGATTTACTAGCCATGTGGTTCATTCAAATTCTAGAAGATATAAGGTGAATTTGAGTAAATTTTAAATAGTTAATAGGTTTCCCCTTGTAAAAATCCCAAATGTTTGGATGATAAAATTGGTCGTGTTAGGTTGGGCAGTGACATTCGCTACCTGTTTGAGGTGTCTTTTCTAGTGCACACAATTGATAGTAAAAATAAAATTTAACAAAATTTGACAGCAGTCAGAGAATGTTTCACAGAGACCGCCAAAATTTGTTAAGTAGTATTTGCTTTTGCTCACAACTCTTCTAGCCTGACCAGTAGCTTGGAAGCTTTGCTATATTTGATATTTGCCAAGCCATTCACTGACCCTATTTTTGTTTGTTGCTCTTTTGTTAAGAATGAATGCTCAAGAAACCAAAACATATGCAGATTTTGGAAAGTTGGTCCTTGTGAGGTTACAGATGTCTGAATCTTCTCAAGGGATTACATGTCCCAGAACTAGTTTGTTTCTTTACTTTAAGTTTTCTAAGTCTTTGTCCTGGTGATACAATTTTAATCACCAAACCTCCACTGATGTGCCAGTGGGTGCATAACTAGCTATGGATGGATGTGCCTAACATTGGAGCTTTTCAGGTTTTCTCTGAGATGGCGTGAGGTGTGAGATCTTGACTATATTTCAAGCAGCCTGATTTCAGAGACCAGGTGTTATAAGGCAAACATCTGTGAGCACCAACAATTTCAGCATCCTTTTGAAGTGAGTCTCTCTTGCTTCTCCATGTGCTTTGTTAATAGTTAGTGTTAATAGCAGTAGTAATATAGTGTTAATAGTTCCTTTTTCTCAGGAGCTCTCTTCCCCCATAAGCAGAACCACTTGGGCATCATTTTGTCGTTCTGTCCTATGCAGATATGGTGATGAACATCAAAAGTGTAAAAACTTGAGGAAATCTATCCTGAAAATATAATTCTTAAAGCTGGGTGAACTATTACTGAGACTCCTGTGGAAGTCTTACTGCTTTACATCCACTGGCTGTACAAAACAAATGCACCAAAGTGTTGACATAGAATTTATTATTAGTAATAGAATTTATTTATTATTATTAGTACTATTACTATTATTATTATTATTTCCACCACTTAATTTCCTTTCCAAATTAGTAGTTAGGGTGGTATGAAGGTTTCAGACTGTAAATTTTTTTTTCTCATGCAAAGTGACTTCAAAGAAATCACTGCAGATAAAAAGTGAATGACTGGAGTTTAGATTAATTTAGATCTAAATTAAGTTTAGATTTAATGCAAATGTTTACATTCGCATATCTTTTCAATAGAAGTCAATGTTTTTATGTATGACTTGTTCTTTGTTAGAAATCTCTCTTTTATACTTTCCAGCCCATTTTCCTATCAAATATGGTTTTTTCTCTCCTTTGTGTCTTTGCTTTCATTTCAGAATGTAACAGGTTCATTGTCCCCCAACACTATGAATAGCTCACATTTGCAACTGCATAAAAAATATTCAATGCATTTCAGCTGGGAAAGACAAGAAATTTTAATAGCCTTTATGCTTTGTGGAAAATGTTGCCAAGATGCCCAGATTTGTATATTCAGGGTATTTGTTTTCTAAAATTGATGTGGAGGAAAGTTTGGGATGAGACAGTTTTAGGAAGTGGGCCAATATTCTTTAGACAAGTTCTCTTGACCTGTAGCATTTTTGTTGTGTATTATTTTGAGCAGAACAAGAATGTTTCCAATAAGTTTTTTAATAGACACTTGGAGGTGCTTTATAAACTGCTTATTCTCTAATACTGCACCTCTGTTCCATCACTTGATATACTAATCCCACTGTGGGACCTTCCAGTTCTTCAGACCTGCTTGGATTGGAAAAACTTGCCAATTGGCAGCAGCTTTGAAGTGTTGCTGTTGTTGGCCGTGCATCTTTGAAAAGAAGCAAACAATAAAGTGTTTGTCCTTTTTCTATTAGGCCTGATGTAATATTACTTCTAATGAAGCAGCACGTGAATAAATAGAACACATGATTTAAGAATGCATTTGAGAGTCACACGTCTAAACAGCCCATGATTTCTGTAAAATGAAAATCCCTTCTGAGTAGAAAATTATTACTGCTCATCATTCTCTTCCGTGTTCACTTGAAAGGTATGACTCTCTTAATACCCTAATGAAGCACTCAAATTAAACACATTCCAGTGAGGACAAAATAACCACACTTGAAGTAAGTGTGAGAATACTCTTATCATCTAATAGCATGTGAGAATGGCAAAGGTTTCAGTGCTTTTATTGATTTTTTTTTTCGCTAAGACTTAGCCAAGCAAACTAAATGGGGAGAAATTACTCTTAATACTCCTAATTAAACCTGTAACTGTAGAAAGAGCAAACTATTTGTAAACTGTTTAAAGCACACAGAAGAAAGCATGGAGTGCTTTTAAAAATGGAAATTATTAAGCAACCCAGTGATTTCTTTAATTTGTTGATAGTGCTCATGCTATTTGTGGCATACTAATTAAGTGTTGTGAAATGATCTCCTAGTGCGCTGAATGTAATCCTGCAGTCTGTTATAGATGAAACTAAAAGCAATAACACAGAGCTGGATCCCTATGAAATCTGGCTGGGTACTGCTAGTACAGGCTTCACCTGTTCCACAGGTCATGATCAAAGCACAGATCAGCAATACTCACCTGTGGCTCTTGTCCCCAGCCAGCGGTAGTGAAATCCAGCAGATGTTCCAGGCGTGCAGCGGAGCAGATTGCAGGCGGCAAAGTGCGTGACTCGTGTCTCTCCTGGCTTGGCGGGGGGTGCTGAAAGCTGTGTGCTTCTGAGTTGGAAAAGAGAGGTGTGGGTGGGTGGGGGGTCTCTCTGGTGTTGGTGTGTCTCACCAGTATGAGTTGCCCAAACTCCTCCTCACCACCCCCTTGTCTATATGGATTCTTCTCCCAGTGAGTGGCAGCAGTGTTTTCAGAACACTGATGTCTAGAAGCAAGAAATTGAGCTGAGCCTCTGACTGGAACCTCATTGCCTTCTGTTTTCCCTGGTTCTTTTGTCAGTTTTGCTTTCTCTGAACACCCTTATAGCTACACAGTCAGCTCTCTCTTGAATGAGAGGAATGGGAGCTGGAAAGCCAAAGAGCTTTGCTCTTTCTGATCTCACAGACTGGAGCTTTATGAAAATTTGCATGAAATCGCAGAATTGTAAGCTCTGTAAGGAGAAAGAAAATTAAACCAAAACAAACCCTTTGTTTAGTGCTTACATGTTTATACTTGTCAGCTGAACTAGATAAAGCATCTTCATATTTTCTAGGGAGGAAAAATAACATCTGTTGCTATCGTTGCCCTGTCCTGGTTGTTTGAGTCTGTGTGCCTGCTTTACACTACTGCCCAGAGGAGCACGTCCTTCTGCATCCAAAATTTCTTCTCTGAAGGGATCTCTGGGAGTGAGCCAGCTTCCATGCCCTGAATGTCTCGCTGCCGGATGCAGTCACTGCTGCCTTCTCTTAATGGCATGCAGACAGAAGGAGGGTTTGAAAGTGCTGCTTTCTGCTTCTGTGGAAGGTGGTGTGCTAAGTTTGTACACATCTCAAGCCTATTTTCTAAAGTTTATTCTAGATATCATCCTTCCCACAGCCTTCAGTCACTGAAACAACTTTTTGGGTGGGTTTTGTTTTGTTTTGTTTTTTGAAAGCTGAGAATGTGGGCAGGACCTTATGACTAACAACAACAAATTACTGTCTTCATTGTACTGCGCAAAAATTTCCTTAAATTCTGAGGGCAATAATGTGAATGAAATGGTTCTTTAATAACTTTAGGAAAAAATAAAAAGTTAAAAAAAACCAGAAAGCAATTTCAGAGAAAAAGCATGGTTTACATGGTGTGCAGTATGTTAGTGGAGTCAAAGATGCCACCACAGGAATGCTGGGGTTTGTTGTCATAATGTCCCTCCTGTTTCAGTGCAAGATTTCCTAGTTTCCTATTCTTATTTATGCCATCCATAATTTCTTGTATATGGATGTGCTACTGCAGACACACTTGTTGTTTATTTCCCCCTTCCCATGTGTCTATGCTGAAATATCCACAAAGAATCGTGTGCCCACTTCCCCTCCTTCAGATGAGACAAAAAGAGAACATGAGACAATGAAAAGCAAATTCCTTGTGCTGGTATGCTGCACACATTCAACGCTGCAGGAAACTAGGATGATGTTATTATTCATAACAGTATATTATGTTACAATAAAAGTAAGCAGAGGGTAGCTCTAGAGGTTGGAAGGATGCCCGTCACTTACACTCTGAAGTTAAGACCTTGCCTCTGAGATACTCTTTAGCAGACAGAGCAGTGTTGCTTGGGATAGGAGATGAGAGAATTTTTCTGCAAATAAAAGTGGAGAAAAATCTTATTTTCTTTAGGCTTATGAAAAATAAAAATTAATACAAGTTTTCTTTTACTTTGAAAGCTAAAGCAAAGCCAGTCTTCCATATTTGAAAAAGGACTCACTAAATTATTATTTGTCCTGTTCAGAAGGTCTGGAGTGAACTTTGATCCTCTTAAACTCTGTGACTCTCTGGCTTAAGGTTGGCAATCCCCCATGGCAGCAACAGGAAAAGTAGCCTTCCTTTGAGGCTGCTCCCCAGAGCCCTGACACTGTTTTCTGCTGTAGAGAAGAATAAGAGATATCTAAGGAGCATCTGACTTGTTACCATTTATTCCCTTAGTGGGATTCTGTGCTGGTAACCTGCAATGTTCTGCTCTGCACATTGTTTCCTTTTCCTCATCCTTTTTTGAAGTGGTCTACAGTGATGGGGGAAGAGGGGTGATTCTGTTTCAACAGGAAAAATAAAACATAGCAGAGCGAATTAAAATCTGAAGTATCCTTCAGACTGGAAATTTGGGTTAAAACTCACTAACCAACCATTACAGCAAACAAATAGATAAATAAAATATTAAACAAAAGCAAAAAAGCCTTTCCATTAGCTAGCTGTCTTGGGTTTCATCTGGAATACATTCCCCGAGGATATTCTAGTGCTTTGGGTTTTGCTGTTTTGCTGCCTCATTGAGAAAATAAATTTGAAAATAAATGAGGTTAAAAGAAGAGTGGTTTTAAGCCTGTGTGTGTTGCAGGGAAAGATTGCCTGTAAGTGTTTCTGATATATCTAAGCAGATAAAAGAAGTCATGATTTTTACAAAAGTTACGGAACTTGTCATCCTTGTGAAAATGCTGGTAAAAAAAATATGTGAAGCAATTCAGTCAATTTAAATTTGTTTTGTTATCTGTGTATCATTTTAAACCAATCTGTCATGGGAGAAAAAATGCATAAAGTACTTTCCCACATTTTCTTTCTCTAAGTCCTTATTTTTTCCACGTATCTCTTCACTTGCTGTTTAATTATGAGGTCATCTTCACGTATAGAAACCGATTTTTTTTTCCCTGTTCCTCATTGCTATTTATTTCAGCAAACTATCAAAACCCATTAACTCAGTGCAAGTCTTTCCAGTTATTTCTATAGACTTGGCATCAGACTCAGAGACACAGGTTTTACCATCAAGCAAAGTGAGCTGGGATCTGCCCCTGCCTCCAGCAAGATGCTGGATCAATTATATCCCAGGTGCACTAAGGGGTGTTTCACATGGTGTTGTATCTTAAGTTACATGGTCAATTTAAGAAACAATGCTCCCCCAGCCCCCCAGTTCTAAGTGCTAATCAAGATACTGAAAAAAAGAAAAAATAATATTGATTAGGCCTTTGAAGCAGCTGCTTTTAGGGTCCCCACTTCTCTGTGAGAGCTCTGCTGGCACATATCTGGACCCCCAGGGCTCCCAGGGAAGCCACAGGCTGGAAGAGGTGACTGTTCACATACAGCTGCTAATCACTTTACCATGGCTGTTGTCTTCTTAATGCTCACCTTAAAGCAATATGCATATGTGTGCACACACAAAAACGTAGTGTCAGTGCTATTGCACTTTGCTCTATATTCCTCCTCTGCTCATTTTATTAGTAAAAGTTCCCACTCATAACATCTCCTTAGAGGAGAACTAGTGTTTTTGACGATGATTATTTTTCCGGTTAACATGGAATGAGTCAAGGTTTCTTTTTATTGGAAAACAATTTTTGTATCTCACGATAGTAATTTATTATTTTCCTCAGAGGAGAAAATACACAGTAAATCTTTCCCATGACATTATTGTGAAGGGATCAAATTTGTGCTCTTTATTCAGTGAAAAAATCTGTTGAAAGCTGGTATGAGTGGAAGGCAAGTAAAGACTTGCAACATCTGATCTTTCTTCTTGATATGACTTTCCTGGTATGTAATCAGCAATCACTTTCTTCATCTAGACAGAATCCTGGACCACTGGCCCTAAGCTTCTATTTTACTGGTGGTTTTAGTCTCTTCAGCATGCACAGCAAACTGTAGCAGCCCAGATTTCCCCTTACTTCTTCTCGTTGAGGAGTTGCTTTAAAAACTAAGTAATCTGCTGTCTTGCCTTACACATTTGACTCCCTGGGGTTTTATAAGGAGTGTGACAGTGCTGAGCTCTGTTTGTACATCAGAGCAGTAGAAAGGCTCGTGCTCACTGCAGTGGATGGGATACAGCCCAGAAAACAATCTTAAGGGTGAGCACCCTAATCTGCCCCTTCATCCCTCAGGGTGACTGTAACTGGGAAGCTTTTCTGGGAACACTCCAGGACAGGCACAGGGAGTGGCGGAGTGAGCTGCATCTGTCTCAGCAAGCAGCACAGTGTGATAAGGGTGAAGCATTTGGTGCAGAGTCCTTGTCTGCCATGTTTTGATGTGTTTTGAGTGTGGATTAGCTCAGCTCTGGTCATACAGACAGAAAAAGAGCTGGTGGATGAAACACAGCAGTTGAGTCCTTGGGCTGTGCTTTAGTTTCATGTGAAAGGAATCCAGTTGGTGCACTTGAAGATTGCTCTGTTGTGCAAACCAAAGCATGGTAAAAAATTGCCATGAAATACTCTCCAGCTCTGAATTAAAACATCAGCATGAATACAGCAGAGTAGTAAAATGCCATACTAGGAGATCTCATGCTAAAATAAATTGTTGTCATTATCCCAGATGATAGACTGGAGATAAAATTACAAAGTGATGAGTACAGGGTGCAGGCTAAGTAATTTGAATCAAGGGAAGAGGAAGCATAAGAGAGCTTTATTTCTCAAAATAGACAGATAGATGCTAAATGCCAAGGTAGCATTGTCTGATGTCCTTCACATGAGAGAAATTATTATTTCTGTAAGAGTCACGTTGCATGTAACTAACTATTGGATGGCCAAGAGTAAGTAAATATTAACGATACCTCTATGGTACTGTGCAGCAAGTAAGAAAAAGTTCTTCCCTATGCCACCTACATTTCTCTAGTCAAAACTACTGTTCGGTTTCATAAAACCTGTGGTTTTATATTTATTAAACAGCAAAAAAAAAATTAGGATTTCTGAAAAAAACACAGTTGTTTTTGTTTGGAAGAAGATAGAAGCTTGCTACTAAGAACCAGCAACTGTAAAGGCTGTTAATAATATATGAAGCTGCTGAAACAAATATGTTCCAAATATGGCAGTTTTTATCAGGTGTGAATATTTCAGCTCATTAGTAATGGTAACAGTTGTTAGTTACTTGTTAGTAAGTATGGAGGTGATGAAGGAGAATACACAGCAGAGCAATGTTTCCCAATCCATTCAAAATAGACTGCAGACCCTCAAGTGGTTTACATAGTATGTGTGTATCTACTGAAAAAGAAGCTGTAGCGGGACAAGCCAATGTGTTCATTCAATTTTTTGAGAGCTTGTGCATTCAAGAAACTCAGGTCCCCCACCTAGTCTGGCAGGGCTGGACTCTGCAAACTTCTCAAACTTCTCTGTTCTCTGTTGTTTGAGAAACAGAGTTGAGAGAAGCGGCACCTGCAAGGGAAAGGTTTAGCAAAGTTTTTCTTTCAATTTCTGGAGTATTCTGTATCCCCGTTTTGTATCTCTTGAATATGTGAAAGGGCTTTTTCTCTTTTTTTTTTTTTTTTTTCTTCTTCATGGTTTGGAGTATACCAGTAAGTGTCAGAGGCTTAAGATCAAAGTTTTGAAATTGATAGGAATATTTTAATCATTACAAATTCAGCTGTTCTTCCAAAATTCTTTTCCTTCAGAATGTTAGGATAAAGATCACTGAAGTTACTTGCAAGAATATCTGCCTGTTTCTGAAGTATCATGGTAGGTTTATGTACGTCACACCTGCATGTTACTCATGAGCTAAGTGTGATGGGGTATGTCTGGTACCTTGCTCGTTCCTTCAGAAAGTCTGGGTGACTCTCTGTGACACCCCATGGACAGGCTCAAAAAAAACCTTTTAACTTTGGAGTTATGGAATTAACAGATGTTTTTTCCTATTCCAGTCATTGGAGATCTTCATATAATTCTGATTGTATACTTGAATTTTGACAGGCTCACTTAATGCTTACTGAAAAATGTCAAACATTGTCTTTTGGTTCAGTTAAGCCCTATTTTTCCTCTCTGGTCCTTATGTCATATCACAGTGAGAAAATAATGCAAGAATTATTATTCTTACGGTTAGAAAGCCTCAAGAGCAGAGTCAGGCACAGGTATGTAGTTCTTAAAGTAGCCACTAACTCTGGAGAAAGGAGAAGGCAGCAAGCTGTTGGTGATCACTGCACATAGTCGTGGGGACCACAAGATCCGCAGGGACCTTCATGCACACGTGCATGGGAATGGCAAAGGAGGTATGAGTTTCAATTACAATGGATGCCAGACTTCTCCCTCAACAGCTACAGAACTCTGCAGCAGTGGCAGATAGGGCATGCTATGGCTCGAGGTGAATAGTTGTGCAACCTCCATAAAAGGATGAAAATCATTTACCCAGTATTCTTCCCCAGTATTGGTCACTTTTACCACCCAGCTAGACAGGGTGCTGGGGCATCTTATCTAGCCCGTGCTTTTCTCCAGGATTGGACCAGATGATCTTTGACATCCTTTCTGACCTGGTATTCTATGATTCTGTGATCCTGTGAATATGTTATTGTGTGTTTTCCCTTTGCCCACCAGTGCACTTCAGCAGCAAGGCACCTTCATGTTTTGTAAACATGAACAACCTAGCAGTGGTGAGCGAATCCTCTCATCCATAGTAAGTTCATAGTAAGCAGAGAGTTGTCACCAAGCCAAACTATATGGCAACTGCCTTGTGAATGAAAGCCTACCTGTCAAAGAAGGCAACTTTTCACTTAAGGAAGATGTTCTGGATTTTATCTTATTAAATCTCATATTCTTATACTCTCATTCATATGCTAGGATTTCATTGAGTGCATATGTGAACATGGTATGCATGTCACTATTGCTCCTATTAAATGTGAGCAGAAATTCTGGAAGTGCATTATGCTTCATCTCTTTGAAGAATATTGAAGCTAGAGCTGTTAATGTGAAACAGAATTTTTGGAATAAATGAGAATGGTTGAGCACTCTGGAGAAAATATTTGGGAAAAAACTTAATTATATGGGTACCAGATTAAGGCATTCTTATAAACAGTTATGGTATTTTTGTTGTGGTGTTAAAAAAAAAAAAAAAGCAAAGGGAAGCCACCTTAACTTAGTAACTCAAGTGTAGTTTTTGAGTGATTCTGAAAGTCAAGGGGTGAATATTTTCCCCAGTCCCAGCAGAGAGAAAGACTGAATTGAATAGCCAAATTCCTATTGATTTCCTTGGGAGCAGGATCAAGTCTTTAATTCTTGATTAACTCCTTTTTTTATTTTAATGAGAATTACGTGACTTAAACCCTGTTTTATGTTTTGGAAGCAAAGGGTAAGGTTTAAATCAAATAGTAGGTTTTCTAGACTTTTAAAAGCGCTATTCTTTTTAGTGCTTCTATTACCTCAGGGTATTTACTTTTGGCTCTTAGTGTGGTGTAGAAGTTGATACTATTGTGAATGGAATTGGCAAGCCTTAAAACAAAATGTTTAGATCATAAACATTTTAAAATAAGACTCCATAAAAAAGATTTGTTTTTTTAATATGAAATGTTAGTTGTGTTCTTGGCAGGCTTTGCTTCAGAGGACTCAGATGCATTTCAAAGAGTATTCTGGTGGCCAGCTGCAGTCAAAAGATTATTTCAAACCAATGGAGACCCAATTCCCTTTCCTCTATAGTTTTTTTTCCTTTCTCTCTTTCTCTCCCCAACTTCTCTCTCCAGTAGGACTCTATCTATATATTATGAATGAAGTGTAGCCAATCATGGGGTGAAAAATTCATACAAAATTATACATAACAGTGGAAGGCATAGAAACTCAGACTAAAGATGCCAGTACTGGTCTTTGCTTTAGGAGGTGCTGTTGAGATTTCTTTTCTTCAACACTCTTGAAATCTTCAGAGTTGGCTACCCTTCCAAACCCAGCAGGATTGCATAAAATATATGGAGAATTGCTTGTGTCTGCCCTGCCACCTGTGGAGTGGCACAGCCACCTTTTTAACAATGGCTTGATTCATAGATGCTGTGTGAAACCAGTTACACTCCAGAGATGAGCAGAAGGTAATGGGTTTGGGGGATACATTCATGGAGCAGGTCTTTATTTATCTCAATCATTTATGGCTCATTGTGCTAGACATTATTTTTGTTTTTCACATTTATTTGAAATAAATGTGTGAGATTATTTCTTGTCCTGCTTTAGAGGTGTCTTTAGAGGACTTATTTTCATAAAATATTAACTCAGTGTGATGAGTGTATTGTCTTATGTAGCTGTGCAGGCAGAAGTCTTGCCCCCCCTCAGGCAAATACAGGTGCCACAGTAGAAGCTCTCGCTACTCATCAAACAATCAACATTGCTCAGTTATTCCAGAACGGAATTTAACTTCTTTTTTTTCCCATATAGTGAAGGGAGAGCTTTCTCCACCTTGCTTTTGAAGTCTCTTTCTGCTTTGTGTTTTGCTGGATATGGGCCTGAAATCCCTGCCTGCTTTGCACTGAATGGGGGCAATTAAAAGTGCTGCTTAATGTGACTCACAGGGAATCTTTTTGTTCCTAATTTATATTTCCCTTTAGGTGATGGAATGCACCAGCAACAGGAATTATTGTCTGTTCTCTGATTTTGAGAATTCAATGAATGATTGAGATGAATCATTCAAAAAGAACTGTAGTTGCTTACATGGCATGCAGTCCTGTTGCATTTCCAACAGCAGCATAAAAGGACAGAGGGCAAACTATGATGCAGCTTCATGTCCTCCTACACATTTGCTGAGCAGACCTGCATGACTTGAGATACTTGTGCTCTTAGTAGCCTGTGTTTATAATGACCTCATAATAGTTGAAAAAAAAAAAAGACTGGCAAAAAGCTAAAAAACTACCAAGAGCTGAATATTGAGTGCCTAGTGCTCGAAGTGTGTGTGGGGCTTATTTTGGAGAAAATCTAGGTAAAATTTGTATTAAGTGCATCAGAAATACTGAGGGCAATGCTTTGGATGAGTCTGCACATTTGAGTAGTTTGTGGGGCTGAGTCCTTGATCATTTTGAGAGAGAGTCCTATGCAGCAGTTTGTATGACTATGAAGGGTTAAACAATAGAGAAGGAATACATGTTCATGCTTTTGCTTAAAAATAAAAGGGCTGGATTTCAGAAGGAGCTGTAAAGCTTTCAGCAAGAATCAGGCGAACACCACAGTAAAGTGAAAAGCTGAAATGTGAAGAGTGCGTGATGTGAGATGCCAGCTCAGCGCTTCCAGATCACATTGCTCTAGCAGAGGAGACCACCCTTGGAATTGCAGTGAACTGTAGCTGCTCTGCAATTTAAAGCTGTATAGGCTGATACCCCTCTCACTTTTACGTCACCCCGTGGTAGCCTCTCTCAACAGTTCTCTACTCTGGGGAAAACATGTGTTATTTACAGGTGCTTCTCTAGGGGTGGAAAAATCTCCTTAATATACATATCCGACTGCACAAGGAAAGGAAAAGAGTGTTCATGCAAAAAGGGTTCTTCACTGAGGGTGTTTGTTTTTTCTCCTCTTTGTGCAGGTTCGACATGGGAGAAAACATTACGGCAGATTGGTTTTGAAAGGTAAGCCATAAATTTATTTCCTTACTAGTGCAAAAAGGTAAGGAAGAAAAACTGCAGAGGCAAATTTGCACAGTTATTTATTTTAGTTGATTGAATGTATCAATGACCCCAAATTTAGAGTGGAAGTCATGCAGTGTCATGCACATATGTGTTCAGCTTTTCTGTTTGTGTCCTGTTCTCTTTCCCAAGTCAATCTGAAGCAATTTATTCATTATATGAACTTGCTCATCATGTTGTTTGCTGGTGACTATAAAGCATGCTGGTTTTAAAAAAAGGGACACACCTTTTGGCCACAAATCTTACTTATGAATGAAAATATTGCTCTCACTCATATTTTTTCCATGAAGCTTCTAATCTCTGACATATGAGTTGACAAAAGTAAATGAAGTTGAAAGAGGAGCAAAGCTGGCAGAGACCTATTCAGCACCAGAGGAAAATTCAATATGCAGCATTCCTCAAGTGCAAGAACTTCTTGCAGACAAACTTAGCCACAAGGTCATCATACCAGAAACACCTGTCTGTCTTGTAAATTAAACAAGGCCAAGTCCAGTAAAGAGTCATGTAAAGTAAAGAAGGATTCAGATGCTCAATGTCATCTTTATTCTTCTACAAATGGTAAGCAGAAGAATCTTCTCTCCACTTGAAGTTCTGGATATTGCTGAAAATTAAACACTCAGTTGCTAAGTTTGATGTCCTCAAAAGCTTTTTTTTTAAACAGGCTGGGTTTTTTTTCCCAAGTTACATCCACTTTGGTTCCTGATGAGCATTTCATTCAGCATGATACCACAGGGCACTACAATAAACTATTGATCCTTCCATCACTCAAATTGTGAATTAGCATCTGTTGGTGCTGGTTGTCTCCATCAAAAAAAAAAAAGTTTTGAGGAGTTCTAGAATGAATTGATACGCTGTGTCTGTGTTTTGAAAATGAGAATGGATAAGGGTCAGCATCATTTTAGCTGAGTTCATTAGAAGTTTTGTGGTGGCAATTTCCAACTTCTGAGATGTTTCAAAACAAGAAGAAGAATCCATGCTAGCTGTGTATGTGCAAGGTATATACCACATGAAAGATGGAAAATTGTTGATAGACTAAAATACAGCTGAGAAGCCTTCCTGAGAGGAGGCAAACGTTTGGGAGGGATTTCTGTGCAGATTCCATTATTGCCACTCTAGTTTGAAAAGCAGAAAGGCTTTTGAATGGCACTTCTGCACCTTGAGAGATTGATTGTCCCCCTGGGGTAACTTTATTTGAAGCAGCACATTAGTTAGCTCAGATGAGGTGAAGATTTGAATGTACTTTGCTTGCCATAGTCATAGAATCAAATGTGTTCTCTTATCAGCTTTTTCAGAGAACTGGCAAGGAGAAAAAAAAAGGAAGATAAAGCCTTTCATACAGATACAACAATTAAGATTTGGGGTTTTGAAAATAGTAATATCCATTATCCTACCTGTATTTTTAACACAAGATTTTTTATGACAGGAATATATCATAGAATCATAGAATGGCTTGGGTTGGAAGGTACCTGAAAGGTCATCTAGTTTCTACCCTCTGCCATGGGTTGTTAGAGCCCCATCCAGCCTGGCCTATAACACAAGGTGTGGGGCATCCACAACTTCCTAAATTGGTTGAGTAAAAGGTTAATGAGAAACATATATGTGAAGTTAAGTGATAACTCCTTTATAGCAATATTTACTTAATATCATATGTTATTGCTTAAGATCAGTAATTTTTGTATCTTAGTTTCCAAAGCAAACACACTCCTATGTGTAATACCTGGATGCTGGAATCACACTTAACTTGCAGTTACAGAAGTAAAAATCTCAGGTCTGCAGATCTCTTAAAAGTGGAGAGCTTATTCTGGAGATGTATCACTACATCCTTTCCCTAATCTTATTCTCTTCAGTAGGAATCCCTTTTTGGCCACCAATAGAGACAGGTTAGTGGGCTACGTCTATGTTAGCTTTGATCCAATACAGCTGTTCTTGTGTTATTTATATAAACTCTAGGGAAAGAAGCATTAGAAGCGTGTCTGGCTATTTAAAATTTTATTCTCTGCAAGCTTTTGACTTAGGCACACCTGAGTCAGCTGTGAAATATCAATAGCATTTACATGTGTTGTTTGAGCAAGGACGTTCTCATTCAGGAGGGAAGAAGCAAGATTTTTAGATACACAAAAGGTGAAACATGAAGTAATGCCCTAAGGAGGAATTATCTTTGCTTTAAAACCAGAAGATATTAATTGTTTTCAATTAGAGTGCATTGAGGAACAGGAGACAAAGACAGTCAGTTTACATGCAGAAAATTAATCCCATATAATTTACAGGTGATGTCATCGCTGCTTTGTGGCTACATGGTGTTTATTCTGCAGTAGTAGAGTGTTTACATTACTGTTGTCTTCATATCCTGAAAAACAATGTGGCACCAAGAGATCTGACTGCGAGGCTTTTATGTAAGCATTACTCGTGAGCTGAGGATGCTGCTTTTCAGTGCAAGGGAAATTAAAAATGCTGGAGCTTGAGTAAGGTAGCTTTATATCCAGGAAATGACTGGAGTTAAGAGCTTTTCAATTAAAAGGAGTATATGTGGGTTTGATGGATATAAATGAAGGTCTTTTTTTTATTGATTGTCTTTTGAGACATTACAAATAAGCTAATTGTAACATACTGTGTTAGTCACCACCTTTGTCCAGCATGATCTAGACTGCAGTTCCTGACTGTATTTTCTGAAGAACATTAAGGAGCAATTTTGAGATTTAGGAAAAATTTTGTATTGCATTGTGCTGTCCTAAAGGAAACATGGTTTAAAAGGCTGGGCACGTGCGATACTTTCATGTGAAGCAAGCTGTCACCTTAATGGTTTTTAAAAAAATCTTCAGTAAGCCAAAGCAAGTAGACTTATGGATAAGTAGGATGACTTTTTTGCAACTGTTAACATGGAGATTATTGTTCATTATTGGTGCATATTACCATGGCACCCACATATGCATAAAAATGACTGCATAAGCAGTCAAGTCTCTTGTACTTTGTTCCAAACATGGCTAAAAACTTGATTTAGAAAGCATTGTTCATCTCAGTGGCTTAAGATTTTTTCAGTCATATTCAGGACCCAGTGAAAATCATAGGATCATGGTATCAATAAGGTTGGAAAAGACCTCCTAGATCACAGAGTCCATCCTTTAAGGAAACATCACTTTGTCAACTAAGTCATAGCATGAAGTGTTCAACAAACAACATTCCAGTTGTATGTTGAACACTTCCAGGGATGGTGACTCCACTGCTTCCCTGGGCAGCTGTTCCAATGCTTAACCACCCTTTCTGTGAAGAACTTCTTCCTGATGTCCAACTTGAACTTCCCCTCGCACAGCTTGAGGCCATTTCCTCGTGTCCTGTTGCTAGGAGGCTCACTTGAATTCTCAAGTGGAATAGCTATGAACAATTAACCATGACTGTGCTTGTTTCCCGGCTACTCTGGCAATTAAAGAGAGCTTAATGCACAAAGCCTGTTAAAATTCAAAAGGAAAGAGGATCAGTTCAGCCAGAGAGCTGGTCTTCTGTAATGCAGTCAGTAGTGTCTTTCCAGCTCATGGCTGGGGTGAGGCTTGCAGTGCAAAGCCTGCAAAGAGCCACCACCAGCCCTGGGGAAATGCTGCTGGGGAAATGTTGCCACACTGTGGAAAATTTAAACCAAAAGAAAGCTTTTTTAAACACCTAATTTTCTCTAATTTGAGCTACCAGATGAAGTTTATGTCCTTGTCTAGTAGATTCAGTAGTGATTACAGGAATGTCTTCTGTTTTGACATATTTGTTGATCTATAAATTATCTAACAATTTATCATTTTAAAACTTTAAATTAATGATGTTGGACCTCTTAAAACTCATTGTCCTGCAGGGTTTCCAGACTTCCAGTACTCCTCTTACTATGCCTCTCTGGGTTGTAGTTTGTAATGTGACTAGTAAGTTACTCAGCTACAATCCCGTTTTGCATTTGTTCCCATGGTGCTTCTCCTGTGCGTGTAGTGCTTTACATTATGGTTCCACAAACCAGACTTAAGAAAGATTTAATAACTGTTATTACATGTGAAGTAAATATCAAATGTTTTAGAAAATATATATTTGAAGAATAGCAGATGTGTGGTTATTACAGTTTTGGCAACCTTCAATAAGTATGTTTTTCATAGTAAATAGTTGTTTGAAAAATAGAGAAAGGAACTTTTAAGCACCAATTTCATAGAAAAAAGAAATTATAAAAATGAAAGAGTTTTCCATATTAAAGATACAAGCTTTGTTTGATCAAAAGCTTTAATCTGATTCTAAAACTGTTATTTTCATGGTATGCAAAAACTTACTATTAATAATTAATTAA
>VXBC01006899.1:394164-405004 GCA_013399945.1 Ploceus nigricollis | reverse complement strand
TAAGATCCCTTCCAATCCAAATTAATCTGTGATTCTCTGTTTTAATGGTGGCCTTAGCAGTGCTCGGTTAATGGTTGGACTCAATGATCTTAAAGGTTCTTTCCAACCTGAATGATTCTATGAGTTTATGATTTTCTGTATTTTCAGAATAGAATCCTTTCCCGCTGCTTAGTTTGAGATGCAAGGGGTCCAGGCCTGAGGAGGCATTGATGTTGGGATGTTCTCATGGGACACAGTGACAAAGTGGTAAGATCCCCTGATGATTTCCAGATGTGTGGAGATCTGGAGGGAGACCTGGACAAAGACAGCTGGCTTATTATGCAGGAGTACTCAAGCACAGAGGAAGAGGGGCTGGGTCCATTTAGAAATCACCTCTAATGCCCAGCACAAAGATGCTGCTGGGAATCATGGCAGGTTGTGGTAGAAAATTGTAACACTCTTCTGCTGTCTTTCTTTTGCAAGGCTTTTGACACAAAAAGATCAACTTTGTATGGCTGTCTGCAGAAAAGAAAGTGGAGCGGATGCAGAAACATACAGGAGGTCTAAAAAGGTTCTAAATGTTTGTCAAAATAATTCTCTATAAGCAAAGAATCCTCTCAATGACTTTTTAGAGGCTATTTTTCTCCACAGTAAAATCTATCAGTTTGCTCATCTGTATTTTAAGTGCTTTTCAAGTATCTTCAGCAGAAGAAAACACAATACTATGACCCTGCATATCAGAAGATCAGTAACTTGATTCTCATCAAAGAAAACAAAAGTAGGGAGCATGTGATCTACCCTCACCATCTGAACAAAGCACTCAGCTTACAAATAACCCAGTGCTAATAGGTGCAGAGAGAAAACTCCTTGGTGAGTAACTGAATAGCAAATGCAGGAGATTTTGAGTCAGCCTTTGGGAAATGCCTGAAAAGACAGAGTGGGTACCTTTACTAGCCAAGGTATTTGCTAACATTCCTTGCTTTGTTTCTCTTTCTGTCAGATGCCACATTCAGCTGTGTCTGAACTGCTGACACCAGCAGGAGCTTGGCTCTATCCCTCTACTGAGATCTATGGGGTATAATTTGCCTATTTGGCTTGATATAGTGGTGTCTTAGACAATATATAGACAACTGGTCGTGGTAGGTGATGAATATAGGCAAGTAGAATTTCAGTCTGCAGGTTCAATATAACTAATGAAGTGTTACTAAAGCATTTTAAGAGAAACTGGTCCCTGCATTTACAATGTGGTGTAATGATTTACTTAAAAGTCTCCCTTTAGACTCAGTATACAAGTTACAAATGATGCAAAATGGTGCTGATCAGAGATATTGACAATCGCTCATTGGTATTGACATATGCAAGATTCTCCACTGGGTGCCAGTGCAATTATGAACTGACTTTAAAACTTGCTCTTGGTCAAAGGCTAAAAGAAGACCTTATTTCTCATCTCATTTCAAAGTTTCTCCTGTCTCACTCTTCAGTTGTTTCTTCCAACAGATCAAAGTAATAATGATAACAATAATAATAATAAAAAAAAAATTGCCCCAGTAAAAAATCCTTCTTTCCAATGAGATATTTAGAAATAGACTCAGATTTTACATTTGGATATGTTCTTCCAAAGAGCCTAAGTGATAGAGGAAAGGAATCTCACCAGCTCTCCCACTGAATCTGTGATTTCTGACTGAGCCAGCTGGATTTCTACCTAAGTCCCTCTGTCCAATATTTCTTTTGACTAGGAATATCTGAAAATAACATGGAGCCTTGAAAATACAATTTATTCAGTATGTTGGAGAGGTTTCTAAAATAAATTAGTAGAAACCATCTCTCCACCTAACTAAGACAAAAAATTACTTCATGCAAACAATGGGTCAGAGAATCACGGTGAAAGCATCTCTGAAATGTACTGAATTATAAAATCGGTAAGGTTGTAAACATCCTCCAAGATCATTGAGTCCAGCTATTAAGAACGTAAATTAGGGAAAGCAGGACTGGTTAAAAAAATGTAGTCAAACTGCACCTTTCACCTGTGCTCTTGCTTGAAAATCAGGGTGCAAACTGATCAAATTTTTCTGCTGAATCTATTTCCTTTTTGTTTCATAGGAGTATCAAGCAGGGACTCTATCAGCTGAAGTGCATTATTCTTGACATAGCCTGAAAGAAAGCATTTGCTCCTTGAGACTGTGTGACACACAGCATGCAGGCTGCTGCTTCAGAAAGTCTGTTGCTCATTATAGAAATGTTAAGTTTATTCTCCACTCTGGCAGCTCTCCTTCGGAGAAGAAAATAATACATCCAACAAGTTATCCTAACTCCTATGGACTGGCACCAATAAACAAATCTCTGTCTCCTTGTGCTTGAAACATCTGCTGGTGATTACCCTCCTCCCGTGGAGACAGAAACACATCTGGTGTCTGCAGAACAGCAAAGAAGCAGAGAGGAGATGAGCCAAAGCAGCCGTCCCTGGTATGCACAGCTGCACCAGCTCAGCACTGCTGCTCCACCTGAGAGCCATGGCTTGTGCAAACAGTGGGTCAGGGTGGATAGTAGGAGGAAGAGGAAAATATAAAGGGCTCTTTTCCTCCTTCATGTTTCCCCACTTCAGCTGAATCATTTGGCTTTGCCTTGGGATTTCTGTGTGGTGTTCATTGTTCCCATTCTTCCACATTCCTCATGATCATGTTAAAAAGATGACCAAGATGGCCTAAATGATCACGTTTGTAAGCTTTGATGAAAATTTCCCTAGAAAGAAGAAGAAAAATACAACATCCTCCCACTCATCTATTTCTCTAATGGCTTATTTGTGACCTGTAGAAATAAAACTATGGAGAAATTTTCTTTCTGTCTGAAATGCCATTGTTTCAACATTGTCCACCAGAAAAAATACATCAGACTAGAAGCTCAGACTCTGTAGGTATGAGGTGAGTTTTAAAAAAATTTTACATTTAAAAAAAAATGTAAAATGTACAAAACCCATATGTGCATTGCTTCATTTGTTTTTAGTTTTATGTGGCAGGACTAAGGCTTAACACATTTGGCAAAATATGAAAGGCGAAATTCTCACATACTCCCCCAAATTGATGCTAAGTCTCATGAGAAAAGTAGAAAAATACTAAATATTATGGAAGAATTGGCAACATGTTTGTCTACTGCAGTTTATGGTGGAACGTGTCTATATATTTGAATTGTTTTTTCTCCTACACTTATGAGTTAAAAATGAGTTTTAAAATTGCCTCTTCTTTACAACTGACATGAGTTGTACCATATTCTAGCTGGAGCCAAATACATTGATGCAAAATTGATATAGGCTAGATGCTGGCAAAGCTGCTGCAAACTGGTATCAGCTATCATCAGGTGAACCCACTTGACTTTACATCTTCATATTTATCTGTTTTCTTCAGTTCTTCCTTTCCACTTCTCCTCCTCTGTCAGCATACCTTGCTTGGCAGTTGTACAACTTTTATTTTTGTAGCTCTCTTCTATGTCTCCCTCCTATTCCCAACAGGAAAACCTTTTTCCTTTTCATTTTTTTTTTCACTTGGATGTGGAAAGCTTTGATTTTATTAGATTAACATTTGCTATCACGGCAAAAAAGTGAGTAAGTCAGAGAGAATGGCTCTTCTGTAGTTAATGTCAACTGTGAGAGTGATGAGGGGTATTGAATAACTTCAAATGCAGGAAAGGGAGGGATACTGCTATATGTCTAAGAGATTGTGACTACAGACAGTGCTGAACTCTACTAAATAAATTTCTGTGTTGTCCTATGCTATTTGAAATCCAAAGTGAGACTGGGTGATAATGTATATTGTTATGCCATATCACACAGAATAATATTTTGTTTTCATCATTATTTACTTTTGGTCCAGCAGTTCTCATTTTAGTCTATCTCTCATTTCTCTCTCATTTCTCTCTTTCTCTCTCTTTCTCTTTCTCTCTCTTTTTCTCTCTTTCCCTTTCTCTTTCTTTCTCTCTCTTTCTCTTTCTCTCTCTTTTTCTCTCTTTCTTTCTCTCTCTCTCTCTCTTTTTCTTTCTCTCCCTCCCTTCTTTTCCGTTCCTTTCTTCCTCATATTATTTCTCTATTAATGATGACATAAGACACAAATATCTGCTAGTGTGGGAGAGGAAGAGCTACATCTCTCTCTGAGCATGGTGTGTTGGTACCGACTTATTTTGCTTTATTTCTTTAAATGACTGTTTTCTCTCCAAAGGAATTGCCCAAATTCCCTCACCTGAGAATGTGATAACTATTGAGGCTGAATATTTGTAAAGGAGAGGAATACAGTAGGCTCATACATTTTCTGAAGAATTTTCATGAGAATCACTTTTTACAAAATTTCCCAATTGATTTCTTGCGTTATTACTCCTCTGGCTCCCAATAATGTTATTTAGACAGAGAAATATTCTGACAGCGTATCTTCCCATTTATACTTTGCTTACAGCAGTGGCCTATAAATAGGCCATTATAGTCTGGAAAAAAATTACAAAGAGTAAAACTTTCCCTTCATGTGCAAAAATGCACTCTAACTAATAGTTGTCCAACATGCATCTACTATTATAATTTAAGATTTTTCTACTGCGCTAAGCATGCAGAGGTGGACTAACTTGTTTAATAAATAGGTGAGAATAATAAGCAGGTAATTTTATATTCACAGTGCAGTCCTGATTACTATGGAATATCTCTGTGTTTTCAAGGAAAGAGCTATATGAAACGGCAGTAGGAGCAAGCCTAGCAGACCCATTACCATGGCATGAGTGAGTTTTAGGTCAATAAGGTTAAAAAATCGTGCTTCAGACAAACCCAAGTCTTGCTAATTGGTTTAGACAAGGTAGCCAGTTGGTACTAATATGACCCCCAATAGAACTAATGTGGTAGCTCTGGGCCAAGTTCTCCCTGTCATGTCTGTGGAAAGTAGTCCCATTAGCTTCAGTCATAATGCATATGCAGGAGGCAAATGCATTACTAAATTTAAGCAGAAGAGCTCCTTGGAGGAGGCAGCAGGTGGCAGATGCCTTGAGGACCTGCTTTGGTTAGCAGCTTGCCCCACTTCTTCTATTCAGAGCTTTAGTATCCTACTGCACCAGAAAATATTGGAGTCAGGGACACCTGCTGGTGTAAAAAAAGGGCAAGGTTTAGACAATTGCAAGTATTGCATTCATGAAAAGGTCCCCTTCTATTTGTGCAGATGGGGGAGTCCTGGGTGTTGCCATATTCTGGTTCTGAACCTGTTGTGCCTCAATGTGAAGTCTTTGGGCACAGCAAATTTTAGTTCCAGGTTTATCATCAATGTAGGGGAAAGCTTATCTAGAATGTTTAGTTTTGTCATGAATTAGAGCAAATTGTAACAGAAATTCTTAATCTGCTCTAGCATTCAAAGATCATTTTAGCTGTAGCTACATCATTTTTCTGCAACAACAAGGAAATTAGATAGGCCTGCTGGCTTTTGGGAAATTAGCAGATTTACTTCAGTGTCAGAAAATCTCAGTATCTTCTATGGTGATTGACTAAGAGACTTTTAAATGGAACTTTGGGTATTGGTATTCAACATTGCATTGCATTGCATTCACTGAATGAATGGTAAAATTTCACCAAGATATCACTCCCTACAGAATTATGCCATAGTCTGCCAAAAGGATGTGTCTTCTGTGGGGTCCTGCTAAATAAAACCAGTAAGGGCCTAGTCCTAAGGGCTCACAAGTACATTTTCCCTGAACTTATGCCCTGTTGCAAGACTTGAAGGAGAGCGATAAGGCAAGGTCAGTCAACAGAAGGCAGTCACTCCTCTTTTGAGAGAGGCAGGTACTGGGTGGAAAAAGTATACTGAGAAAATTGAGAAGGGCTGTGCCAAAGAGCCAAAGAAAATTTTTCAAGGGCTTAGGCACAAAGGAACTTTTGAAGGAGAGGAAAAATGACTAAGTAATAACAGAGCAATGGCAGTGAACTCTGTTCACTCTCAAGCCATATGAGGCTTGGAAAGAAGACATGTTCAGATGGAAAACAAAGATAAAGACATTGACTGTTAAACACAGGGTTATGGTAGACATTAAGAGGTGAAATGTCTGTATAAACTGATATTGTCACAACAACAACATTGTATAAACTTTCTATGAGCAAATTAAGTTGCATATTAAAGTGTTCCTAACCACCATGGCGATGCCTGAGCAGCCATCTCATAAAAGTAGTTGAAGCGAGAAAACATTTTCTGAGGGAACTTGATAACAGGATTATGTGATGAGGTTACAAGATAAGACTGGCAAGATGCAATTATCTAGATCTCTTCCAGACCTATTCCCCTGGGAAAAAAGAGGAAATCAAAAGCAGTGGCTTACCCTGCACTGCAGGTGTACATGTGGTCCAGCTTACAACCTCAGTTTGCCAAGGCTGGATATTAATCCAGCTACCCTGGAAGTGTTATAATGTTCTATTCTCCCCAGTAGCCATTACATAAGCACACAGATATTCAACAGACTGTCAAAAGATATGGATTAATACGTAGTTGGTGCAACTACTTGCTCCTCACAGTATCAATGTTTCTACCTCCAAAACAGTCTTATGCTTAAAAAACATGTGCAATTCATAAATACTAAAAACTCAAGTAAGATGGCACTGATGCTGCTAGAGAGAAGACAGCATTCAGGAAATTTTTCAGCTCCTTGGCCTCTTCCAGGTTTTTGTTTGCGAATACTTATCAGCAATTCATCAACTTGTCAATTTGCCCCATAATCTCTGAGTGCTCTGGCGAAGCTCTAGCCTAGCACAATCAAAACCTTCTCTCCAGTTGCTAGGTAACTCCTGTGTCTGTTCATCTGTGGTGCCTGTTATCGGCTGTTCACATCTCTATTTACTTTTCATCTTGACCATAATAATGTGATATAACTGGACACAGAGCCTCCAAGACTCATTTAAAAGACTTCACACACTTACCAGTGCTGCATCTTTGGCAGCCTTCCTCACAAACGTGTGTGCAGTTCTGCTCAAGTTAAAAGGGGGTTTAAGTTCTCAGGGGTTGGTTCTGTGTGTTTTAGGACTGCTTTGAAGTTGTGAATGGAAACCATCCTGTTAGAGATCTGATGATCTAGTGCAATGGATCACCTTGTAAACTGTATATTGAGTCATCTAATTCTTGAGAGGGAAATAAATAAGGAAGCACACAAATGGAAATAAAGCCTTCCTTAGACACTAGGGACCACAAACTCATCAGGACCTGCTAAAAGTAAGGTAACATCAGTATTTGCAGAACTTTTAGGCAATCCTTAGCAAATCCACCTCCTTTGAGATATAATGAAAAGACAGAAAAGAATATGCATAGCCATGTTGCTTGCTGCATTAAGAATTCCGGTGAGAAAAGGGACATAAAGTTATATGCAAATTGAATAAATAGAAGAACAACTGGCTTTATTTTGCTGAATTTCAGTAGATTCTAAGAGTCTTATTTTGTTCTTCTAATAGAAGAAAGCACCTATCACACACATACATGAAACATACATGAAACATCTTACTCTTGAAATAATTGCTCTGACTACAAATCCAGGTATAATATGAGGGTGCAACAAACAGGTGGAGTAGAAGGTCAAGGCAAGTTGTAGACAATTGTAGGAGATGGACTAGGAAGTGATCAGTATATCAGCTCCCTACCAAGACCCCAAGGTCTGGGGGTAAAAGTTTTGACACATCTTTGCTCACATTACTGTCTGCCAGAGGAAAGTTCAGCTGGTAGTGTCTTTTACATAGAGGGATCTATATATGTCCAGCTGTCTATATCTCTGTCTCTCTATAAAGAGACATCTCTCAACTAAATACATACAGAATTTATTAAATTATTTATTAAGGAAGGAATAAGGAAGCAAACTCAGAATGCCTCTGGCTGGAAAGAAAAACAATCCTGCATCTCCCCAGTCACTAACAGATGACCCTTCTTTGCCTTACTTAAAGAGTGAATGTGCAGTATTTAACAGATTTCCCTCACAGAATTTCTTGGCAACCAGGAAAAAATAATGATCTGCAGAAGGATTCATCAAAATACTTTTAAAATCAATGAATCCACTGATCTAAATATACAAATAATAGAGAAAAATTTTCCAGTGGTTTCTTACAAGGTGCTCTGAGTGATAATAAGATACCACTCTGAAGTACATCATCAATTACTTACTATAGGCAATTGGCTGAATTTCCATCATAAACAGACAGCCTTCTCTATGGAAAATGCACAAGCAAAAAGCTCTACATAGATAACACTTCAGGATGCTCTATATAGTTAAACCCTGTTGGCTGCTGCTAGAAAATCCCTATATCTTTTGATATTTAAATCTCCTGAGCTTGCACTTTTCACACTGCTTTTCCTGGAAAGCTAGAATGTTCATAAGTCTTGTTTATGATATTACACATTAGAATACCTGGAACGTGTATTTCTGTCAAGGTCTCAAAGCTATATTCAGAACTCACAGCACATTTGAAAATTATTTTCACACAATATTTTTTCCTACATGATGGGGAAAAAAAAAGGTATATCTTGGAGAATGATGTCTTTACTTTTGGACCATCCATCCACAAAATCCAGGGTTGCCTTCTGACCAGAGAGTATATGTAATATGATCTATTTTTATTTACGATATGCCAGATATACATGGAGCACTAGATGTGCAATGGAACTCAAGGTATTTTATAATCTAGAGCCATGATCTTATCAGATGATTGAGGCTGTCCTGGCTGTATCCACTAGGTCTACTGGAGCTGTTATTCAACCAATAGTTTCTTTCACTGTCCATTCTTTCATCCATTCCCATCTATCTTATACACCGAATAAAATTGATAACAAGTCTATGACAAATAAATCAACATCAGAGACACAAAAATCAGACTTAAGTTGTACAAGCAACCTTAAAAATACAGTTTCAGATCGTTGGGGTATTTGGCTTTGTATCTTTGGCAGATTACTAGTGCGGTGTTCTTTTATCCATGCACATGAACACACATGTACAATGTATCTGAGGGCAAATAAGGCAAACCTTAGAAAAGGAGACAAATTGGGAGGTTCTGGAGAAATATTTAATTTCTCTGTGCTTTGAATGAATAGAATATAACCTTTAAGCAGACAATGGGATTGATAGATCACATTCAAACTGTCTTCTGTAGTTGCCCAATTTAAATGTTGTTGTACCAGAAATGATGTTTCATCTAAGCCCCCTGTGCACTGCCTTGTGGAATCATGACTCCATTGCTGATCTTCTTTCTTACATTCATTTATTCCACATGACCCATTTGCAGCAAGAGGGCATACCTGTGTTTGAGATTAAGTTATTCTTTTGAGAGATAGAACCCCCAGAGGATGAGAAAGGACAAGAGTTTAGTTCTTGCATATTGTTGAATGCTTTAATCATCAGAAAATTACATGGAAGAGTCTTTGCTTGGCTGATTTTGAGTTGAACTCAGTGCTCTGCAGGAGTAATAAGGATAATTTGTGCAGGATTAGGTGGTACTTTTGAGTTACATTACAGTACAAGCACCAGTACAGCTCAAACTGAGGAAAAGGGTTGAAGATTAGGTGTCTTGTGGAACGTATAATCTAATAGAGATGGTAATACCACTACAGCCAGGTTGTCTCTGACAACAAGTGAGCAGAACTGTTCTCTAAAACTAATGTGCTTAATACCCATGTAAGATTATTTTGATAGTGGAAGCTATGACGAGAGACACAGGTGATTTGTAGGAAAAAAACCCAACAAACCATGAGAGAAGTGCTCATTCAGAGATTGAGGCATCCAGTCCAGAAGGATGATAAAGAACATTCTAACTGAGAAAAATGAGGTGGTATGCAGTTTTGTCTTATCAGGAAAAAAAAAAAAAAAAAAAAAAAAGAAAGAATAAATTGCTTACACCTGTACTTTTATGACATACCTTTAGATCTGTGAGAAGGAATGAGTTGCAGTCAGGCTAAACACAGACTGCTAAGTAGTTAGTATTAGAGGAAGAAAAGAGCTAAACAAGACAAATCTGGTGGGTATCTTTCCTGGAAATACCTAGGAGGAAGTGGTGCTTTCCTTTTGCTTGAACCCACGGCAATGTTTGTCATACTCAGCTTCATGGAAAAGGAATGCATTGTGAGCAATTAAATGCAAAAGCACTGTTTCTGTCTCATGAATTCCCTGAGATACAAATCACTGGAGGCCAGGAGAATTTCAGGTAGGTGTTACTGCATGTGTTTTGTGGCTGCTCTGCCATCTGCTTGTGTTCTCAAGTTAATATGTTCCATCTGAAATGGTGAAGTCTAAGCTACTCTCCTGGACACTTTGCTTAAAAGGTGAATATATTCTCCAGAAGGAGATTTATCCTACCTTAGCATTTTGTCAAGGATAAAAGAACAACTGGTACTGCCTGTCCTGCACTATTGACCTAGAAAAGAAGTAAATAGCTACGTTAGGTTGGTCATTCAACTTCCAGGTAGATAAATTCAGGCAAAGCGATTCCTGCTCTAGGTAGCTGGTAAATTTCGTTCACTGACCTAGTTTTTATCTTACCAGAAACAAGAGAAAAACCCTAAGCAAGACTCTTTCTTCTTCCTTTGACTTACAATGATCAAATTCTCATGATGATGCCCTGCTACAAATCACTTTGCTCTTCACACCCATTGTTCATAGATAGACACTTATCTTCACTTATCTTCATCCAATACACATTGGCTGCTTCTGTGGGTTTATCTACTCAGTCTCCCAAGGACCAGCATTGCACCTGCATTTTTTTTTTCCTCCACCGTCTGCCTTCTCTTTAAGAGCCTTCATGGATCTTTTATTATAAATCCCTCTCATTGTTCTCGGAACTGGGATTTTTTTTTTTTAATTTTTTTTTTTAAACAATGAGCTCAGCACATGA
>VXBC01006899.1:216278-393924 GCA_013399945.1 Ploceus nigricollis | reverse complement strand
GAGGGAAGTCTAATTAAAAACATAGTACTCTTTGGCCAGTGGAGTCTTGGCAAACCAGTATTCCTTGCTGGTATTCAGTGTAGAACTTTGCAAATTTGAATGGCAAGTTTTTTACTGTTATTGGGTGAAAGATGATCTTTTTCATTGCAAAGCAATATTTTGGATTTTGAAAGGAAATATAGTAATTTTACAAGCCATATCCTTGAAAGAATCTCTGTATTTTTAACTGGAAATAAACCAGTGAGTAAGTAATGCCATTGGTCCACTTTATCAATTCAATTAGTTCATAATATACCTAAAGAGAAGACTTCTAATGGAAGTGAACTTTGTTCACCACAATAAAAGATGTCATCTTATGTATATTCTCTAAATGACTAATTGACCTTACATCAACTTTCTTCTCTTCTCACTAGCCACATGTTTCTTCAAGTGTGTGTTAAAATTCAATGAAGATCAGTCAGCTGTTATGTTTGAGTCTTAAACTGGTTAAAGAAAAATAGTGGCCCATTTATGTGTTTGTCTTGCAGACAGTATTTATGCTTTGTTACTTCTGTTAACAGGTAATGTCTTCAATTTTGAGTGTCAATCTCAAATATTGACTCTTCATTACGTAATAAAATGGAATACTGGGAATACTATCATTTACTTGGTTGCTGAAGATACTTGAATCAACATAATGCTTGAGCAGAATGTCTACTCTGTGCTTATCACACTGCCTTTCCTGTGATAAACACCAAAATGCCCTAACACAAAATAGTGATGATTTTTTAGTAAGTAGCTAGCAAATAGATAATCTGCAAGGAGAATGAGAGCCAGAATGTAAATATGCTTATAGAAGGTACTTAATTTGGAGAGTGACCCCCTCCCAGCTATTTTAGTGAATTTTCTAGGAACTTTGTACATCTTTCTTGAAGCTCAAAGTACATAAATTCATAGGGTCCTGGTATTCAGAAGCAAACAAACTAGAATCTATCAGCAGAAGAAAATGAATAAAAATGGCACCCAAAAAAGACCACATTTTTCCTTCTAAAAATATGACTTTAAGTGCTACTTCTTAAAAATATTGGTTAAAAAATTTAGATCAAAACTTGGCTTAGGCCAGTTACCCTGGGCAGGCTGTGAGCCCACGGTAATAGCTGATTAATGATCTGTGAGTGTTCCTTTCTTCTGTAACTTGCTTGAGATCTTAGTCAGGAATCAGAAATGGATTCAGAGGGCAATACAATTCCAAGCCTTGCCCTCCTCTTCACAAGGCTTAACAAACCCATCCCACCAACTTCTCATAGATGACATAGGGTCCTAACTATTTGTCAGCCCTGCTTAGACTCTCTCCAGTTTCTTCTCATCTTCTTGAACTGAGAGGGCCCAAGCCAGGACTAACACTGCTGTCTACCTTCCAGCCTTCCTCTTGATCCACAACTCAAGCTTCTAAAACTTTCCTTCACAATCCTGGGCATAACAACAAGTTGAGCACTGTCGGTAGCACTGTCATACTGTAATTGCCACTCTGCTCTCCCCTCCTTCCTCCCTAGACATGAGTTTCAGGCATTTGGCAGAGCTGCACTGCAGTTTTTGAGGAACTCTCGTTGCCAGTCTTGACTTGAATGTGTTGAGTTTATTATGTCTCATTTCTGAAAGGTTTCTGGAAGTCCTCCACTGGAGCTACACTGCTGAGCAAGGCTGAGATTCTGTTTTGGCACAAAAACTTTTTAGTGGTATACAATAATTCTGTTGAAGAAAATTTCCCCTCCTTTTGTGAAGTACAAAAAATCTGTGTCCCATTGCATTTCATTAATTTATTTTTGCTACTATGGGGTTTGAATTGGTGCAGGATTGAGCAGTAGCAGTTCATCTTCTGTGTTTCTCTCAATAAAACTGTGCTAAGAAGGAACCTACAGTTTTGCAGTTTCTCTATTTCCTCAAGAAAAGTACTAATCATCATTCCCACCAAAACAGCCTTGGTAACTATAATTATACAGTGTTAGACCAGGAAAATACTATATATCACACAACATTTTCCAGGAAATTAATTAGAAAAATTAAATTAATTTTATAGTAACTGTGTGAAATGGGTGGAGTGAGAATGTGTTAGAAAAAGTCATGGATACAACCTGAATGACTTTACATGACTTTGTAGTGATTTAAGACCCTCTGTACCTGACAGTGAAGAACTGTTATTTGGTAAGCATAAGGCATTTTTGTAGATTAAAATACCTTGAAATTTTTACCTTTTTGACATATTTTGTTCCTGGCTTAAAAGTGGTAGCAGTGCTGGGACACTAAGCCTGCCGCCTCTTCAGGTTCAGTTTGAAGTGTACCTGAATTGTCTTCATATCTACCAGACTTCTTCAGACTATCTTAGTGGTGTATATGTTAAAATTGTATGTACAAATATGCTGAAAATTTCAAAAAGTTAATTTTTTCTAGGATTAAAAATATGCAGTCTGATCCAAGATAAAAGGATATTGGCAAGAATATTTGTTAACAATCAACTAAAAGGGAGTATTACAGTGCTTTTGGAAAGACAGTTGCTGATAAAGAGGTTTCCCACAGGTTGTGCTGTTTTCTACAAAGACATATTTCTGGAAAATTTCAAAAAGAATTTATATTAGTGTTAATTTATAATTGGTCAATGATTGCACTGTTTCGATGAAGTTAAAGGCATATTAATCTGGCAATTTTGCCTAGCAAAATTTTGACAGCATAGGTACAAGGATGCCCTGTGTGAACTGCTGATAGAAGCTTCCCCATGTCCAACAAAACCAGTCCCAGGTGGCTCCAAGAGGGACCTGCCACTGGCAAAGGCCAAGCGCTTCAGCAGTGGAGGTGGTGGCCTCTGGAATGACAGATTTAAGAAGAGAAAACAGGTATTGCACAGGAGCAGCTGCAGCCAGAAGAGAGAGAAGTATGAATGAGCAGGAGAAACAGCCCTACAGACACCCAGGTCAGTGAAGTTGAGGGCAGGGAGCTGCTCCAGTCCCAGGAGCTCAGATTCCCCTGCAGCCCCTGTGCAGCCCGTGGCAGGGCAGCTGTGCCCCTGCAGCCCATGGAGGACCATGGGGGAGCAGAGATCCCCCTGCAGCCATGGAGTACCCCATGGAGTACCCCACAACAAAGCAGGTGGATACCTGAAGGAGGCTGTCACCCCATGGGAAGTCTGTGCTGGAGCAGTTTTGCTGTCAGGACCTGTGACCCTTTGGGATACCCAGGCTGGAGCAGCCTGTTCCTGCAGAACTGCATCCTATGGAAGTGTCCCAAGCTGGAGCAGTTTCTGAAGAACTGCATCCTGTGGAAAGGACCTGGACTGACTGGAGGAATCTGTAGAGGACTGTCTTCCACAGGATGGACCCACACTGGAGCGGGGGAAGAGTGTGAGGAGTTCTCCCCCTGAGGAGGAAGGAGTAGCAAAGAGAACTTGTGATGAACCAACCACAGCCCCCATTCCCCTCCCTCTGAGCTGCTGAGCGGGAGGAGGTAAAGAAAATAGGGAGAGAAGTTGAGCCTCGAAAGAACGGAGGGGTGGGAAGGTGCTTTAGGATTTGGTTCTATGTCTCACTATCCTACTCTGATTTCATTGAATAAGTTAAATTAATGTGTTAAATTGAGCCAGTTTTGCCTGTGACAGTCACTGGTGTGTGATCTCTCCCTGCCCTTATCTCAATTCATGAGCTTTTTGTTGGATTTTCTCTGCCTGCCCAGCTGAAGAGGGCAGTGATGAAGTGGCTTGGTGGGCACCTGGTGTCCAGCCAGGGTCAGCCTGACACAGGCAGCTAGAGGAAAAAAATCTTCTGATTCTTAAAAAAAAGATTTTTTAGTATGCATGTATTCAGGCTGTCTTTAAATTAACAATGTCTTTCTTATATGTATACTGAGTATATCTGTCATTAATTTAAACAAATTTATCTGGAACAGAACCCAGTTTAATCAGAATGTGCTGGTTTCTCATTTTTCAATATCTATTTGGTTAATAGTTGCTGAGATTAATCATTAGTATAGTATTATAATGAATTATAATTATAATCAAAGATTCTAACAAGATTGGCAATGTTTATGAGAGAGTTGATAAGTTGCATTGTGTGTCAAGTCTGACCTACCTGGATATAATACTTTTTGTTTAACTTTTTATAAAAGTGTAACATTTTACATTCATATTTTACATTTTTTATAAAGGTTTTAAATTTTAATGAACTATAACAAGACGAAATGGGCCAAATATAATCCATAAGGTGACTCAGTTGTCTTGAGATAAATTTATTTTGTCTTCATTTATTTGTTCTTATTAATGTACCTTGTGTTTACAGTTTAGCTCTCTTGTTTACCAAGGATTTTTTTTTCCTGTTTCTTGAGTTCCTGCTGTTGTCAGGGGATTGATCTCACCAACGGATAAAATTTTCTTTTTTAATGATAAATAGATGTGACATTTTACCTTGGAAGAGGCCTGAAACATTTTAAAGCTTTTGAACTTGCTTAGGTTGCTGAAAGCCCTCAGCTACCAATCAATGGGAGGTGAGAGTGACTAGCTGAAAGCAAAAGGCTCTTGGAAGGGTGTTTGTCCTGCTAGTCCATATGTGTAAGTGGCTTAGTTTATGTCCTGTATCTCAGTCACCTAGTGAACAACTGGAGATCAATTGCAGGTGTAAAGGTCTTCGTGAAAAATAGTTGATACAATCTCATTGTTTTCAGTTAAGTAGAACTGTACCTACTCAGTGATACCTTTCCCTATGCATTCCTTCTCCTTTTTAGAATACCTTTTGTGTCTTATCACTATCTATCATGTTTTCTAGATCTTATTCTGACCTTTAATTATAATGCTGGATGATATGTGACAGAGCCTTTAGAGGCTTCAGTAGTTTCAAAACTTCTCCACTGCCCAAGGACCAGCTGGAAAAAACTCAAGAGACCCTGTAGCAAAAAGTTCTTCTAGAAGGGAAAATAACCCAGCACTGTGAAATATCAGCATTCAGGTAGGCAACTGGAAAAATGAATATGCAGGGTGGAGCACATGCAGCTTTGCATGCCTTCTTCTGTGATCCATACTGAGTCATCTGGATGTTGACTCCCAGTCCTAGAAACAACCTGGATGGGAGTGGACATAAGCAAAGCACAAGGTCCTGCCTTTCAAGACTTTCCAAAAATAAAGTTCACTACCTACCTGTACTTGCTGTGTTCTAGCCTTTATGATACTTTTGAAAGTACTACCTTAAGAAAGACTTTTTAACTGAGTGCTTTTGACATGTCATCAATGGGCATGTTCCCATAAAATAAAACTTGTGGGAGTAATGTAGTGTTAGTGACACTTTATATCATGTATATGTGTGGGGAGACTGACGTCTTTTAATTCTGAGTGCTCAATACACTTGGAATCACAGAATCATTTAGGTTGAAAAAGAACTTTAAGATCAAGTCCAACATTAAACCTAACACTGCCAAGTCCACCACAAAAACTTGTGCCTAAATAACATATCTACATGTCTGCTAAACATCATCAGGGCTGGTGACTCCCCTTCCCTGAGCAGCCTGTTCCTTACGCTGGCACCTGGTGGCAATTGAGACACTCAGAGATCCTCTGCCTGATTTCCAGCTGCTGTTCCACGAGTCTCCTTCAAGTCCTGTATTCTGTCTGCCAGCTTCATGTAAATATCTCAGATACTGCTGAAGGATTCAAATGTCTCTGAATGACCTTATTTAAACAAGTGAATTGAACTCTGAATGAACACTTGCTCTTCTACCCTGGACTTTATAGTTGTGCTCTTTCTATGAATAATGGACAGAAATCATGTACTTGTGAGGTAACTTTCTCATGTCATCCTGAGAGGAGTCCAAAATAGGGAGGATTAATATCTGAAGGTATTTCTCTTTGGTGGTGGTAAGTGACAGACTTAGACTCATAGTCACCTCAGCTCCAGCCTTCTCCAGTGCCCAACATGTTCATCTGGGCTGGTCACTCCAGGGTCCATAAATCACCACTAAAGAGAAAGAGTCACTTTTAAGAAGGAATTGGTTTTGCCAATTTTTATTGTCTAGATCACATGAAGCAATAAATCCCTCCCTAGATCCTTAAGTTTTGGAAACCTTGAAACTTAGATGAAATTAATCCTAGATATACTCTTATTAAGAGAAAAACTTTCCTTCATTTGCGCATACATCTCCCAGTGGTTGAGCTCAGTACAGAAAAAATTCAGATACAAGACCTCAGATTCTAGTGACTATAGAATATTCACATAATGACAGGTTAATAATACAATTATTGAATAAAAATTCTGAAGATATAAATAGGATGCTTGTGTTGTATGGCCTGTGTACCAGCTCTGCCTACAGGGGTGAATTTCACCTTGTGGATGAAATCTTGATTATACAGCTCCACACAGCTGTGGGATGAGAATTACATAATTAACAGTGAGTGCTCAAATCCCAACATGTAGCCATGGATGCACACCTGCCATGCAGTAATGGGAGTGAATTTCCTTTTAACATGCACGTATGGGCTAATGTGGACCACACTGTGATTTTTTACCTCTTTCCATTGGCAATGGGAAAAGAGGAGTGGAAAAAATGTGAAGTCTTTATTACTATTTTTGCTAGCACTACTCTTCATCTGCCTTCTTAATTAGTCCTGCTGTGTGGTTGAGACTCCACATAGGCTGTCATGCCACAGGGTAGACCTATATATTATAATATAGCAATTATATTATTTAACCTCACACTTTCCTGCATGAGTGACTGATTCTATCTCTCATGCTGCAAGCATTTGTATCTGGCAGATACATAGCTGCTCTTTTTTAATGACTGAAGCTTGTTTTGGTAGGGTTGGTCCACTCTCTTATCCAGTCTCTCCAGCCATGAGTGGAATGAAAAAGGTGAAAGGGTAGCAGTCAATGAAATAAATATTTTTTATATCTTTTTTTATACCATATACTTTCAGGATTCAAGTTCCTGGTAGGTGGGAAATTATTACAAAATAGAATTGAGAACTTTGGAACTCGAGGCTTTATTTAAAAAATTCAGAAGATCCTGCCAGGATTATTTGGCATGGTTTTTGGCACATGTCCTTTGAGCTCTGTCACTTCCAGTGGTCTCAAATATGCGTGAGATAACTAAACATTAATTACTATTATTTCTGATTTACATCTACTGCGTTTTTTTGCACTGAAATGACTAATTTATTGGTCAGCTCTCGCCATAAAGAGCAGAGATTTTCCTTTTTCTCTGGCATTTTTTATTACATATTTTCAGACTTACAGTGTCTCATACTCATGGTCTGGATGCTGAACAAATCTCTGCCATGAACTTTGGTATTCAGCTATTGACAGCATGAGAGGATCTTCATGACTGAGTAGACTGTAAACAGCCACTAAAGAATTATGCACATCAAGAATTCATAAAGCCATGCAATAAAGTTTATCAGAAACTCACGGTTAACACTTTTTATCAAAACTGACTGTATAAAGGTTTCAACCTGAGCAATATTCTTAGGGGATCAGCGAAGTGTTTAACTGATTTCAGAAAGTCAGGTTCAGTCTGGCTGACTGTCACTCACATGTATCCATGTATGTTAGCACAGGATTTGTGTTTTTATTTTAAATTACTTTTCCCCTCACTAATAGAAAGTAGGATATCACGTTTCATCTTCCTAAAGCCCAAAGCGAGGGGAGAGAGCAAGCACCAGTTCATATACGTAGAAGCCATGCACTGAGAGCATCTGCTTCAGAGTATTATATGTTTCTGTCCTTTTTCATTTCTCTTAAAACTATTCATTAATTTTCTGATTCTCCAGATTCCTTGGGATTACGTGTGAAGCTCTGTTTTATTGCATCTGTAACGGTGTACTGCAAAAGGCTGAAGGTTGTCAATTCAATGTTAAATACCATCTTGGGTTACAAATATTCTTTCCTTGTTCTGCTCCCAAATCTGAGCTTTCCTCTGTGCCTTTCAAGCTATTCAAGTTACATTGCTCTTTTATTTGGATGCATGCTCAACATGCCATCCTTCTGCAAGAAACAAGATACTAATGTGACATAAATAGGAGATATTATCATATCAGAGATATATACACAAGTCTAAACTGCTAAATTGTGTTCTTATCATGTCATTGTATAGGCCTTATGCTTTGTCCATCTTTAGGTGTAAGGATACATTGAATAATTTTTAAAATGAAGAAAGTAAATTTAAATACTATTGAAATAATGCTGTCTACTTACAGAAGCATAATTCAATATCAAACTTCACTGAACTTAGTTTAAATACCATTTTAAGGGAGAGAATGTGACTTTTAAAAGCATTTAAATACTTGCTATTATACCCTCACCTTTCTCAAATATTCTAAGTAAGGTGTCTAATTTTGTTTGGTTTACTCTCTTTGGCTTAAATAATTTATTTAACTTAATCTTTCCGTTTAGATGTTCTTTAAAAATAAGTCTTTTTCATTTTAATGTTATCATAAACTATTTCAGTTTGCTCCAGACTGACCTCATATGAATGTTTCAGTTCATATAAAATTTCAAACTTTTGGTTTGATTTGAATAAAAATGACAGTTTTTCCACTTTCAAAAAGTACATTGATGCTGCAAATTTATTTTTTCATCCCACTCCTTTTTTTGTGTGTGTTGTGATTAAAGGATTGCCATGTGTTCAGGGGGTTTCTGCTTCCATACTCTTTTCTACTGTCAAGTAGTCCAGAATGACTGGCAGGTATTAAGCATGCATCTACTGGGTATCTGAAATCATGTGAGGGGAAATTAATCCCATCCCTGTAGGAAAATATCAAGTCTCCTACTGCCTTCTATGGAGGTGAGGAAGAAACCTGTGGTATGACAGAGCTGAATGTGGCCAGGGAATTTGGTTTCTGCTCACTCTTAGAATTCATGGTTTTGATGTGGAATCCACCCAGCTTTTCTAGGCAGAGGCAATCTGAGAAGACAATGGATCTGAAGGATCCTGAGAAGGCAAAAGGAATTGTTGCGGATCCAGGGCAGTAAATGACAGGCAGAAAGGGGCTGTGTGAAGTTACAGAGCAGTGTGGTATCCATAGCAAGGAATTCTCTGAAAAGTTATCAAAGTTCATTTGTTTTTGTGACCTTGTTCTAAATCACAAGGTCTTAGACTCTTGGCACAGACACGGACAGACATTAGTAGAGAATTCAGAGCCATGTGGAGGATTCAACTGCAGCCCTTTACAGCAGGTAAGCGTTTTATCCACCAGACATCTATGCAATGTGTTTGGTGACTCATTCCCTCATTTGACCCACAAAGTAGTCAGACAAATCCTCTTCCATTCCTTCAGTGTCTCCACCTGAGCAGCATCTTTCAGGCACCCACATTTAAAGATGAAAATCACTTGAAATGAACTGTATTTTGTATCTTTATCATTTCAATGTGCTTTTTCCAAAGAAAGGAATGAACTCCTTTATATGGATCATAAGGATGAAAAATACACAAAGTGTTATTTTGTGCATATGTGTGTGTGTGGGTAGCTACAGAGGACTGAATAGTAAATGAATATGTATGCAACACTAGGGTGACATCTGATTGAAATCAATTCCAAGTGAGCAGTGCACTGTTCCATATCATGGGTTACTGATGCACACGCTCGTCCATGGGCAGAACATTTTGTTCATACAAGTCCCATTTGCTGTGTGTATCTATCAGCTGATCACCCAGCAGAGACTGCTATATAAATTGCTGATTTCTTTTGCTGGCCAGTGGGCCTTAACAGCCTCAGGACAGAGGGCCCAGAAAGTGCTCTGTATTTTGTGCTGTAATTTTATATACAGGAGCGGCATGTTAACAAGAATCATTTCACTTCCTCTCTGTAAGATGACATACAGTTGTCACCGGCACAAAAAAAAAAAAATTGCTTCAGGGGCTTGATCCTGAAAATGTAAACTTTTCCTGGGATGAGTTCAGTGCTTGTGATTCCCCTTTAGCTCCAGCACCTCTAAAAGTCAGCTGGTATTTCTGTGAAGAACACTGAGCTTCACTTTCTAAACCTGAAAAGGACAGAGTTATTTACCAGATCCCTAGTAATGAATTATAATGCTTAATGTGATATCCATTCCAACTGCTGAGAAAATTTAGGTAGGCAGAATGCAATTTCTCAGATTGGAATTTGGCCAAGACACTGGGGATATACTGTTGTTACAAGGGCAACGACATTTTTAATCACACCTGAAGACAACAATCCTTTGTAACAGCTACTCACGTACATTTTTTTTCAAAAACTGCTTTTGAAAACACCCCTCAGTAGTGTCCCAGTTAAAAAAAACCCAAAAAAACCCTGCAAGACCAAAATTAAAAACAAAACCAACCCCCCAAACATTGAAGATTTATAATTTTTCACCTTAGTTATGCATAGGCCTTCCATAGTGCTCAGCTGGTGTTGTGTTCCCTACTCTATTGTAAGAGAGTAGTTATGCAGAAGTTTTAAACATGGAATTTAATTTGTGAGAAATCATGGTATTTCCATGTTTTCTCTTCTGAAATAAAATAAGACAACATATAGAGCCTTCTAATGGAACGAGAAGCTCAGAGCAAAAAGTTTCCCAGGCATCTGGATCAAGGCAAAAAATATGATGCTATTGAATCAAAAGTAGCATTTTGGTTTCTTGATAAAAATTGAATATTTTGTTCAGACTATGCTCTGTGTCTGCCTGGATCTGCTGAGCAATTTGAGAATACAAACCAAGTCACTTGTACTTCCATTTTTTGCCCAGGTTTTGTGTCAGTGCTGAGCAATATTTCTGAGAATAATTTTCATTTTTGCCTGTTGGCACAAGAGATCTAACTTGGGTTGGCTTAGCCACAGCCTATGAGCTCCAGGTGTCTCCTCTCCATCCTGTCATGGCTCCTGGTATACCTTAGGAGCAGAAAGGAATTCCTGTTTCAGCAATGATTTTTTTTATAATTGTAACATTTCCATCTTTTCTTTCACGGTATTTTTGGACACCGAGAGCACAATGGGAACTTTTCAGACTACAAGGAGTTGGTCAGCCACCTATATTGGTAGAACAAAGATAAAAAGGACTGAATACATCAATGTTCTTCAATGTTTCAGTATTCAATATATTGATGTCCCCTTAAAAAGGTATGTGAGCCAAAAAACCCCAAACCCAACCATAATGAATTTCAGTTCTAGCTGAAAAAACAATCGGACAGCTATGATGAATCATCTCCTATAAAAAGAGAAAAATACTGTAACTTTTTATTGTTTCCAGATCAGACACAGCACTGCTGCTCTGAAAAATCTGTGAGCTGGAGAGGTATTTTGCGGGTAGGGTACTGACATGTAAATAAATCCACTGAATATTTTCCTCTGCTCTGGGCTTGGAATTTGAATTGCCATGCAAAAGAGATCTTCAAGCAGGAAAAAGAAATTAAAGACCCCACATTGGTATGTTTCAAGCTGCCAAGTTCATTCAGGTTGGAGCCAGGTCTAAAGAGGCAAGCCCTGCAGCTCTGTGTCCAACACCCACCTGCCTGAAGAGAACAATCTGTGTGTCCTTTTTTCTCATGAAAGCTGCTTCGTTAGTGCTCTGGGCAAAGCCTGCAGCTGGAATTGCTCTGCAGTGTCTCAGGGTTTGAGTACAGCACGGATCTTAGGGCTGAAGGGATGTGAGGAGAGATCTGACTGATATCTTGGGTCCACCTCTGCTGTCCTTGGATCTTGGTGATGCTGCTGTGGAAGTGGGATAATGCTGGATAATCTAATCAGCAGAAAGTCACAAAGTGGGAAGGCGTGTGGGTAACCTTTAGATATTCTTTTTTGTGAGTCTGGACACAGGGGACTAATTATGGACAATAAATCTCAGTTTAGTCTCCCAAAAATTCTTAACTTCTGAGAGGACAAGATTCATTTTTATTGCTATTTCAGAGGCATGAAATTCAGAAGCAACTCCAGTAAAGCCAAACACATAAGCTTTCAGGCACTGAAGTCAGTATAAAACTGGTTAAAGGAAGAAAATATAAAAGCTGTAAGTCTATACTGTGCTTACAAAGTCATACATATACAGATTCACTACTTTTTGACAAGGGAATGCTAATGCAAAGAGATGATATTGAAGTTTTAAGCTAAACTTCACTTTTACATAAGCTGTTAACTTATATAAGCTTATCGACCTGACTTCTTCTGGACTACCTGAACAGTGGAATTAGCTTCTGTAAAAATTTTTGATATTAGTTACTATAGTGAACACACTTGAAAAAATCAAATTGTTAAAAATTTACTGAGTAAAAGAAAGTTTAACAAACCTTCTGATTTGAAATCTTCAGGTGAAAAAGTCAGTATTTTTACCAGATTGAATTTGTATTACACTAGACTTTAAAAAAAGTTATATATTGTCCCAAAAGGAAAATAGAAGAATATTACTTAAACTTGTATACTATATTTTTGTATATCATCTTCAGGTGGGAAAAAAGTATTGGTCTCTGAAACTCACAACTGTCCAGCATTTTTATGAATACACGTTTTAGTAATGCTGGAGAGATCCTGTACTGGTTGGAAGCTCAGTGTAGATACTCAGTGATGCTCCTATGACAGCTTAGCACTCTTATACATAACCATCCAATTACTCTATCTAAAGTATCTCAGTAAACAAATGGGAATTCTGGAATTAGAAACCCTAGAAATACTAGTTCCCAAATGTCTTTGCATGCTTTGTGTGTGCATGTGTGTGTATGCAGACATGAGTGTAAGTTTCTACACTGATGATAGCTAAAAGATACAGGGCGTAAATCTCACAAGTGGATCATCACCTGCCATGTTAATAAGTTCAGTCTGTCATTTCTTTGTTTCCAAACAGATTATTAAATATCTTGTCAAACAAAGACGAATTTTTTTAAATGCCTAATTATTTGGAAAGGAGGGTAATAAACAGAGAGTTGAAATGGAAGTGGAAGGAACATCTGAGGGCTCAGAAATTTAAGAAAAATAGTACTCTAAACAACTTCACTCCCAAATTTCCGTGTCACTTACTAACATTTCGAAATCGTGAAATAACCACAGAAATGGAAAAACAAGGGAACAAGCAGCATTCATTCCACATATTACTCACTTCTGAACCACAGAGCTACCCTTGAATTTGATGTGCAAGAATGGATGGATGAACAAATATATTTTCAGGACTAAAGGGACCCATTTTCCTCCATAGTTGTCATAGAGAGCTTATTCTATATATTTTTGTTCTGAGATTCACTAAGAATTCAATTATTCAAGAAACATTTCAAATAAATTTAAATATTCATTTATTTGGAATTCTAGCCAAACAAGCGGATGTCTACACACTGTATTTGATACATAGCAATGCATGCAGTAAATAAATATAAGAAAATCAGTTAAATACTGTTAATATAATTTTTCTAGTGTCTTCTGCTTATGGACTAAGTCAGTTTTTAAAGGTTTAAAAGAGCTTATTTTGCTATTGAGATCACCTGCTCAATATTGACCTTGCTTTTTCCTTGGAGTAGTAGCAAATCAAAGTGATTGTAAAATATTAGGAATTACTTAAGACTGAACATCATTTTTGTCTTTGACTACTCATCATGAGGTCGGCCTCTCTTTTACTGTTCAGCATGTTCCCTGACGATTTATTTGGAATTATATCTTCCTTGAAAAATCTTGTCTTGTTGACACAGCAGTACTTCCTATAATGAAGATCAAGCTATTTTCAATGTATTTTCTCAGGATATTTTTAGTGGTGAAAAATACCTCTCTTCAGCTGAGAAAAAGTTACTCTGCAAGGTAATAAAGAGAATAAAAATGTATACTGGTAAGTCTTTGTGTGGGTAATAGGCTACAAAAATGCCGAGGTATTGCTCCTGTGAGTGAAAAAGAACCTGCACTTAGCAAACTGCTCAAGTCAGGAGACTTATTGAGTGTTGCACTAAGTTATGATTTGGAAAGGCATTGATCAGACTCAGTGCTAATTCTTTCACTGTGCTTTATGGTAGTGGGATAAGTTCTCTTCCCATTGAGCTGGTGGTAGCTCTGCCATTGATTTCATTTGGAGTAATAGCATCAGTCCAAGTGTTTGCTGCAGGACAATAAAGTACAGTTTATTTAAGTGCATGAGAGGATTTTACGAGACAGCAAAGCACATGGGCTACAGAGAGTAGAAGCAGCAAATAAACTAGACAAGACAAACATTCCAGGCTTTGTTCTTTGTAATCCACCAGTTTTCTGTATCTGTTGTTTACAAATCCCAATTTTTTCATCTCTTCAATTGTTAACTTCCCACACTTCTTTATTCAGTCCATATTCCTTGTCTAAATACCACTTTTCTTCCTAAATAACTTTGTCATGTTTTTACTCCTCAGAAGTTTGATCTTTTCTTTCTTTTCTTTTTCTTTTTTGCCTATTAGGTTGTTCCATTTTCTACCTCATCAGGTCATGCTACCTGAGTTCTTGAAATAAGGGCTCTCTCACAGCAGTGTTCCTTCTGAGCTCGTCATCATTTTTGGAAAGGGAAAAAAAGAAGACGAGGAAGACCTGGGGAGATACAGGCAGGGCTTCCCCACCAAGACCTTGCCCAACAAGATCATTGAGAAGATCCTGCTGTACTTTATGCTAAGGAACAGGATCTCCTACAACAGGGTTACAGTGTTGGTATACAAGGAAAGAGCAAATGACATCTCCAACATCAGCTATGTTGAATAGCTTTGAAATTCTCCCCCCACCCCAGTTTTTGGACAGTGCTTGAAAAATAGAAACAAGAAAATAATCAATAAAAAAAGTAAAAATAATTGAATAAAAACCCATCCTGCAGAACTTTCGGTTGCAAGGAAACAAAGAAGTGCAGTACAGCATATTTGAGTTCTCTGGTGGTATTGTAGATATTAGAAATGAATACTGACATGTAAGAAATGCGTATTACTTTTCCCTCCAATATGTTTAGATCACCAAAATCTCTAATTAGCATTTGAGTGTTTCCTAGTCCTTGCGAAATTCTGAAAAACAATTGTAGTAACCCAAAATATTTTCTTGCTCTTGATGAGATAACAATCCATTTCCTACGGAAGTTGGATTTTTCATGGTCACTATCAAAAAGAAGAGAATGAAACTTTGTTATAGACAGTAAATTTCCCCTTTGTTTTTTCCTAGTTTTAATGTGTATTATATCCTTTCCTACAGCCTTCTGGGGCTTGGTTTGGTTGCTAGCTTTCTTTAATTATTGTACTTATTGTGATTAATTCAGGCAATTCTTTAGAATTTATGCTCCTAATGAAATTATGCATTTTAATTCATTTACTATTCTTGCTTTAATTTATAGCTACTTAATCTCTTTTTCAAATATGCATTTTGTTTTGTTCTGAAGAATGTCTGAATGATGATTTTTTTGCACTTATGAAAAAGCATGAAATGTTACTCCAATTAAAAATGAACAGAAACTCCTGAAAATCCAGGAAAGGGTCAATGTTATATTAATTTATTGTTAAAGAATTTTTAATATATTTCCCCATAAATATTTTTCCACAGTAGGATAGAATAGTAAGGAAGAAAGAAAATACACTCCTTTTATTATCTCATGGTGAGCTTTCAGTGTCAGATAGAAAGTGATAGAAGCATAATGGGAACAATACTGGGTGGCGTTGGTGGAAATATGAACAGATATGGATAATTAATTGTATTAGCAGTAACAAAATTACTTTCAGCCTACTTAGTTATTGCAAAAATGGCCCAACATTTATGTTTTTCACTCTTTCTGAAAACTTTAAATTATATTCAGTAGAAGATATTAAGAAAGCTATAGATCATTAAGCTGTTTTGCCTTTGCTGATGTTGAGATAGCAGCAGAGCTCACTCTGAAAATATTTGAGTCAAAATGATGAAATAATTTCGTGACATTATGTGGGTTACTTTGAATCCTAGAAGTAGAGAACTGTGACTAAAGTTACGGTACTATTACAACAGCTTAAATTTTATATGTCTCATTTATATATCAGTGGTAGGAATTTTGAAAGAAAAGTTCTAAGGGAGTACATATATTAGTTTTAAGGAGAAGCATTTGAACTAGAACATCTGTATTACATTAAATCAGTCCTCTGATTCAGAAATCATCACCAGCTACAAATGGTTTTGCCAAAACCATTGTTTTACTCTACCCAAGGTTTTGGACAAAGACTTTGAGAACATCACAGCTCCATCTTGTTCTATCTTAATAAGGTATCAATTAATACTTCTGTGAGGCTGTTTGCAGCAATGTAGGAGAAGTTCCCTGAAGAGCCCTGGGACAATGATCTTCACATAGGTACATACCCAGTGATACCTTTGAGCATATTTCACCCCGGAACATCATTAACATATTGAGGGAGCTGGTGGATTGAACAATGTGTGCTGACACAAATCAGTGTGCACTAATCTTCCTTGCAGGGTAACAAAGAGGGCCATGAGCAATTCTACCTCAGTGTCTTGATGAGTTTATTAAGTTCTTTTTCTACAGCTGTAAAATTATGAGAAGGAACCATGAGATATCATCACTGCAGAAGAAAATAATTTGAATGCATGCAATGATGGATTTTGCTTATGTTATGTGCCAGTGAAACTATTTCCCTCTTGTAATAGAGAGCCTGTTTGAAGCAACTGCCCAAAGATGAATTGAGGTAAGGCAGAAATTAAATTAGTGTGAAGGACGAAATACTGCAAAGAATTAAAAAAATTTACAATGTCCTTCAATATAGGGAGTCTTGTTTTTTTCTCAAAACCACTCTTAATCTTGAGGCCATCCTTTTTTGTTTCTGATTTCTGTTGTCTTTGCTTTATTTAGCATCCAGCCAAATGGTTTTGCCTCAGCTACAGTAATTATTAGAGAATTGCAGTCCTGGTAGTTGTGCAAAGGGTGATGATATTGAGAATTGCAGCCAGATTGAGATGCGGCAGTCCTGCTAAGGAGCAAAGAAGAACAAGAGCATGTCAAGCAACTGCTTCATTCTAGCCAGCGACTTTGTACTTAATCTCAATCAAGATCAACTCCAAAGGTTTCAGAATGAGAGTTTCCATGTACCTGTAAAATAAAAATGGTAGGAAAAAAGTAAGTCTTTCTAACTTTTAAACTACTAATGAGCAGTAATATCCAAGACTGTAATATGGCAGAGGAAGGTCATGTAGGAATTCTTGGACTGTAATTTAAACAGCCCATCATTTGAAAATCCTTGCATGTAATGCTTCCATACTGGGACTAATTTAAACTTGACACTAACAGTGTTGAAGCTACAGCTGAGTTGGTTTCAATAGATTTTAAAAATAATTTCTTAAATGATGCTCATGCAAAAATACTTTAAATTTTCTCTTTGGATCATTCTGCTAGTTTAAAACTAAAATAACTTGTCAATATTTATGATATTCATACATGTAATGAAGAATTCTTTTAACTGTTATTGTCCATTCTGAAAATAAAAGCAAAATCAAGTCTAGAAATACTGCAAATTGTTTTTCTTATTATGTGACTTCTTCTTTTCAATATATTCTAGTTCTTTCTTTATTATATTTAAGGCAGAAGCAATAAAAAGCAATTGTTTTCATGAAAGATGTGACTTATATACATTTCTTCAGAACTGAATTCATGAGAACAATGCCCAGGGGATGCTTTAAAAGCTACATAATTTCAAGAAACACACACCTTCAGTTTGTCTTGAATTCTGTACGTTTTGCAGACATTTACTTGATTTAACTTCACTGCTAATACACTTAAATGAGGTGTGTGTATGTGTGTGCATGTGTGTGTGTGTAACATTTGCTGCTAATGAACAGGGACTTTTCTACTGCAACACTTGATTATAGAGAGCAATTACACAAAGAGCATGCCAAATATTTTATAATTTTAGTGTGAAGATACAGTAAATCAAAAGGAAAACATCTTCCCCATGTTGGGTTCTGAACAGATATTTTGAGAGATTCCCAAAATAGAGAAATGAAACAATTATGAAGAAAGAAGTGGAAAATAAGATTTGAAGGTAAGAATGTTATTTATTTGTATATGGGACAAGGCACCACCTTTTCTCCAGATAAATCAGCAGTACCTTACAAACTATGAGCCTTTTGAAGAACCCATGGATTCAGACAGATCTGATACAATTTTTAAAATCTTGTAAATATTTGACTCCCACTGATTTTAGTTGGAGCAGATGCCTGAATTTCTTTTGAGAATTCTGCACATTGTGTGGCAGAGTTTTAAATTATTTTTCTTCAAAAATTTCTTTTTTCAAAGAAATTTATGTTAGTCATATATGTATACATGTATATATGTATATATGCATATGTGCATACATGTGTATATATGTGTATATATGTGTATATATATACATTCATCTTTTCAGAGCGAGGGGCCAAAAGTTTAATGTACAGTACATTTAACTAAGTGAAAAAACATACAATTTGCATTGAAATTTGATATATGCACATTTGACCCATAGTTCTTAGTAGTAGAGTTGAGAGTTTTTCTTTGTACATTACTTTATTAGTTGATCAGACAGAAAATAAACTGAAAACAACATATTTTTTATCTAATAAATACAAGTTTTAACACACATTATGAAAAATTAGTTGAAATGTCATGACATTTTATTATAAATACTTACAGAGTCTTTAGTTCTGGCCAGATCCTATTTGGTCAAGTTTAGAAATAAATAGCATTAAGCCCTGGATTTATCTCAGTACATGCAAACACCTACAATATTGACAACTGTGCTTGAGTGAGTGTCCATATGCTGCTTTTGAGAGATATGGACAAAACCTCTTAGTAGAACTGAAGACATAATTAATTTAATCCTGAATGGACATATAAAAAAGACTGCAGAATATTTCTGTCTACATCTCTCCACTGACTAAAAAAGGACATCCATATGACAGGGGTAGAAGAAGGGTTAGGAAAGATAACTGACAGCATCCCCTGACAGGAGTGGGCTACATTTCCTTAAAATCAATCTGACATGCCTAATTAGCAATGCTTCATGAAAGCTCTCATTTTACCATTTCTTTGCCTGCTTGGTATGTGCCACTTCCATAATAAAGCTGGACTGGACTGTTTGATTTTCAGTAATTTGCATATAGAAATAGCTTGGAACAAAGTTTCTGGTAATGTGAGGCAGAATTCAGTTTATTAACTTTTATTTTTTTAGGAATATAGGAGAATTTAGGAATAAGGAGAATTTATTATGATATTGTATTTCAGAGATTTCTTATATAAAAACAGACACCAGTATTTGGGGCTAAAGTATTGTCTTTGGTCTTTTCTCTATTAACTTAAAGGATACCTTTCCCAGGCAAGAAAAATCACTCACTTCCAGATGCCAGTCAATTGCTTTAAGAACTGCTGGAGAATTTCATTTATGAAGAATTAACTTTTTGGCTCTCAAAAGTGACAAATTGCCTAGCATGTGACTTGAAAGATCATGTGGGAAAGTGAAATTTAGCACTATTTAAGATTTCCTTCCTGGAAAGAATTGATTTTTTCATTGCTGTGGAAGCTGAACGGAACACCAGGTTCATGTTCCAGGTTGAGCATTCACCATATACTCTGTTATTTGCACTAAGAGCAGCATCAGACAGTCCTACTGGAGCTTGAAGATCCTGTTGTGCAGGGATTAGCTCTGCATTTCCATTCTACAAACATCCCAGAATTAGGTTCTAGAGAAGACAAGTAAAAGCTTTTTTATACAATTCCTCTGGAGTTCCTGATGGCATTTACGAAGGGAAATGAATCTGACTTCATGTTCATCAGAGCAGACCAAGATCCTCACTGGTTTTTCCAGGCACTTCCTATAGTGTTGATGGCTATTCCAAAACCAATCACAATGGTAGCCAAGAAATCAAAAGAATAAGTAGCTAGTTTAGCTAATCATAAAATATTCTAGCATAAATGTTGTCTACAAAGTAAAAAGTTAACTACCGAACCTTGGAAAAGCAATTCAAGCACTTAAAAAATGTCTCAGAGTTTAGAAATTGGCAATTCAGCTTAAAAATGTCCATTTGACATGTTTTTGACTATACAGCAGCACTCTGAAACATGAACATTATAGATTGACTAGTTTCATCTGTTATCTCCCACCAATATGTGACACACTGTGTTCAGAAACAGACTTGATGATGATGGTGACGGTGATGGTGATAGGTTGAGATTTGGAAATAATTTTATTGAATGCTGTCTGAAAAAAAATGCCCTTATTTTGTACATACTGTTGGCATTTTCATAGATGAAACAAACACCTGCATGCACAAACAGTCCTAGCCCACAGAAATGCAAAGTTTATGAGTTTGGACATCTGTGTTTGCTAACAGTTGTCACCATAATTTAGAGAGTCTTGGAAAGTGAAGGGTTATGAAATTAATCTTGACACATATTTCTGAAGGTGAGTTTTTTCTGTAGACTGTCTGCTGTATGTCAGTGCGTGTGTATATATTTTATTAAAATGTACAATATATTAAGGCATAAACTATTATAATTTAAACATGGATATTATTTTCTATTTGTACAGGTCTAAATTTAGGAAGACATTTAAATATTTATCTATCATGCTTTCAATTATTTCACTTGCTGTATGTTAAACAATTTTCCAAAGCAAGAAAACTTTTTCTGTCTCAGGATCAGAAAGACAGTCACTAGCTCTGCAGTTATTTCTTTCTATCAGTTGATACAATAAAAAATGCATATTTCTACAAGGTCACACAAATATTTTTCTATAAAATCCAGTGATTTCATTGGCAGGTTAATTGATTTCCAGAGGAGATTCAAGAAATGACCAACTCATTAACTAGCAGAGCTTAACAGCCAGAATACACTGGTTTGGGCAGAGGAACAGAAAAAGTCACAGATGGAAAAATACAAAAAACAAGTAAACAGGAAATATTGCAGCCAACAGCTCCAGTCATTGTTCAGTTTTCTCCAACTTTTACTTTAAGGCCTTAAAGAAGGATTTTTAATCTCACCCCTTTTCATTTACAGTGGCAGGTAAAGCAAATATATAAAATGTTACATTGGTATGATAGCAGGTTGTTTTGTTTATTAAGTCAAAGTGAAATGTTGATTTACACTAAGAACATAAAAGCAAAGGGGAGATGATTAAAGCTTCACTTTGGCTGCTCAGTTTCTAATAATCTTCTACATGTAATGAGACTGGGGAATGGAGAAACCTTTTCCTGACAATGCTGGCAGCAGGATAACTTCTACATGCTATTGATTTTTCTTCATTGATTGTAATCTTCCTCTTCCTGAGCGTCTGTCTTTGCCTCTCTGACATATTGAGCACTGAATAGTCTCTGAGTAATTCTTGAACAGTTTGGGATCATTTTTATTTTCACAGGACAGTTGAGACCAATGGAGTGATTTATGTGTACTTTGGAAGGCAAAACAAAACAGTACTTTTCTGTGAATAACTATGGACACAAAGATTATGGCTTTTTTTTTAAAGCATCCCCCTCTTCCCTCCTGTCCAACCCCCCCCCTTTACTTCCACACTCCAATAATTTCATAAGTATCTGCCAGATCATGTAGAGGAGAACACTAAAGCATAAACAGCTCTCACAGCTGTGATTTCAGCCATGATTGATGATGAAATACCGCTGGAGAGATAGCAGGAAAATGAATATTTATTAATGATATAAAGTGCCGCTGGTTTAAAATCCAGCAAGATCCATCATTTTATATCCATGGGATGTATGCATTGAAAGCAGAATGTTCAATAAAAAGAGCCAAATACCTTAGTCAAAACATAAGTAATTCCAGTGGGCTGCTGATTGAATTCCTGTCCTAAAGTGAGCTAACCATAGTGGTTTTCATAAAGATTTTATTCCCACTTTAGCTGCCATTAAGATTACATGAATAGTAGATCATGTAGGCCTAGCCTAGAAGAAATTTGCAGTAGCAATAGTTTTAGCATATTATAAAAACACATAGCTATCCACAACTATCATCCACATACTAACATGCAATTTACAATCATTTTCTGCAAAGGCTCTGCAATTGTTTGATGTGTAGCAGTTGGCTTTTTCTGCCATGACTTCATTAGCTTTCATTTTATGAAGCTGATAGGTCAGATAACCTGTACCACACCGTTACAGGCAGCTTTGCATAGTATTTTTTATTCACAGCAGAATTTTGCTCTGAATGATCCCAGTCTTTCAGAAGTTAAATAAGGCAATTTCTGGCTTATCTGATATGCAAAAGAGATTTTTTTTAAATTTTGTTTTGCAAAAGAAAAAAGCAATACAAAGCAGTCCTTGTGTCTTTCTCTTTTTAATGATTAGGAAGTATTGTCCTGTGTTGATTCGTTTTTGCCTCTGATGTTTTTGCAGTCTGTTATATGGGATGAGCCTGTTCAGACAGTAAAAAATGTAGCTGATGTGTTGACAGCAAAGGAGAAATTGACTGATGGAATTCAGCTGCATAATTTAACATACAGCTTTCAAGTCAGGCTGGAAGTTCCAGAATGTTAAACTTTGGCTAATGGATAGTGCTGAGAAAGACAGGGTTCAGAGGAAGTCTAAAAATAGATCAAAAACATACTCATGGCTAAAAATGCAAGAAAAATGTTTATTTACTTTGTTTGGGGGAAAGAAATAGAAAATAAAGTAAGCATATAATTGTTTCAGTTGGCATATGGACAGTAAGAAACAATGCCCTCACTCTACACACAAGAGGAGGATCATTACATTGAATAAAATTAGCAGTAAACAATGGAGAGCAACTCACCTCTTCCCTTGGGTCACCACTGGCCTTGTAACAAAGCTTCACCAGATCATTGCTCAGGTTCATTGTTGTTTCACATGTTCACAGCCCTCAGTGGAAAGCCACCTGCCTTTGCATCCATTATTGTGGGCTTTACAGTTGCCTGAAGAATGAGCCCAAGGGCAGGGATTGGGGTAAAAAGGTGGGAAAAGGGAAAAGAGCTTTGGTAGCTAAATCCCTGGACACCAGATGATGTCTCTTGTGCTCAGTGTAAGGATTAGCAGCTCCCACTGCCAAGACTTGCAAAGAAAGGTCTGATGCACCTTTCTGGATCACAGGTGGAGAAAGAATGTGAAAGTCACATTTTTTAAAATAGACCTGCTATTTATTGACCTTTTGCCATATAGGCTCATTAAAAAACCAAACCCAACCAAACCAAACCAAACCAAATAAAAAAAGGAATTAAAAGGTTAAAAAGAATAAACTGCTGCAGCACAAAGAATTATTGTAAAAGCAAATGAACCATACACGGCTTTACTTGTCCTGAGTGCTGAGCAAGCATTTTTTGCCATTGCTGCTTTTCCAAGGTATTCCCAGTAGCTGCAGTGTGCAGGGAAGGTTAGAAGTATCTTTTCTGAAAGACATTCACTCCTATGTGAGATACAGAATTAAGTTAGCACTCATTTGGGGAAGAATAATGATGGTGATCTGTTTTCATGTAAGGAGATCAGAACATTTCCTTCAGGCAAGTAAACATATATTGCAGGTGAACTGAAAGGCAAAAATTAACCAATACTTATAATGACAAGATTTCTGATTAATTTTGTCTAATGCTGCTGCTGGGATTCAGATTGTTCTTCAAACACATCAGTCCCACTCTGCTTATATGGATATCTGCTGCCATGTGAAATGCCCTAGAGTATACTTTCTGTTTTCCCACTGCTTGTCTGGATGGATATACATCCTTAGCCTGCTCTACTGTTTCTAGGTGCCCATGTGGGTCATTTAAAGGTAGATTCATCAGGTAGCTGATAGCCCCAGGGGAATTCCTCCTTCCTGGGCTGGTAATTGCAAGATTTCTACAATTCTGTGTTGCCAGGTCAGGTAAGTAGAGGGGTACATGTACACACACATGCACACCCCAAATATAAGCAGGACTGGCCACACACACACCAGCACAGAGAGGAAAGAGAACATCTGCCACACACATAATGACACTCAGCACTTTTGGTCCTTCACCTGTATGTTACACATTAGGTTTTGAAGCCCCATTGTAGGTTTTTTAAGCACACCATGACAAGTTCTTCTCAGACCAAAAGTCCACTTCTCTTGCCCCCCATACTTAGTCCTGTAGAAAATCATCTCCCTTAGTATTCAAAATCCTCATGGGAGAATTGCAATGCCTATTCCAGCTTTGAAGGACTTTGGCACATATCTGAATATTCCATCAGTTTGAATAAATTTTAGCTTGCATCATTCAGCAGCTGTCTAACCCTGGAAGTACCTACAGTCACAAATGAGTCTTTCTGGTCAGCCAGAATTTCCTTCAGTTCCCTTATTGAATTGTAATTTGGAAAATGTGTCCCACCACTATTTGCATCTCAGCTGAGGAACTCAGGGAGCTTGTACAAAATGATTAAACTCAAAACAAGGAAACAGTTCTGAGTCTGATTTTATATTCATATGTCTCAAGCTATTTTTTATTAGGTGAGACATTGGTCTAGGTCCTTGTGCATTTACAGAAAAATGTGTAAGGAAGTGTAAATTTCTCAAATTCTCTTAATTGTCTCCCCAAAATGAATAGGCTAATTTGCTGCCCTTCCAGACTTCAAACTCTTGCATTTTTGTCTTCAGACTTAAACAGGCAAGATGAGAAGAGATCCATTGTACTCTCAGGGACAGATAATTATTTCCTGTCCACATATCCTTATGAGAGCAGATTAAAAAAAAAAAAAAAGAGACATGAAGAGTATAGACACTTTTCCAGGCTGTACTCCTGCAGGAGGCTGAAACGTATCTGCAGAGAGGCTGAAACTACTTACTGACATAGGTGGTCAGAGAGGTAACTGTTCAAGGCATTTCAGCATTTCCAGAAATATAACAGAAAGGGAGATGGGCAGTTGACCATAAGGGAAATGGATACTCTAGAGGCTAAAGATCTGCAGTGGGAAAGCTGAGTGCTTAACTATTTCTCAGCCTGAGCAAAAGGTGTCCAGCTAACTTGGGATAATTTACTTTTCTGTGCCTATATTTTCCCACCTACTAAGGCAACTATAGTAAAAGTCAGAGAAAGAGAAGTATAAAGCAAATCCAGTAGGATGCAAGGTCCAAAGATATTAATACTTTCAAAGCTCTAATAATGAAAATCTGGCAGATTTATTTCTTATGCTTACGTATGGATATGAAATATCAGATTCCAGTAAAGAACTGGTTAATAATCTGAAAAATAAAGCAATGGAGAAGTGGATATAATGAAGCTGGTTAAGATTCTCTTGCTTCTCACATGGGAAAAAAGGGCTTTATTGTGATTCAAGCAGAGCAGCCAGATTTCAAGCATTTGATACTAGCAGGTAATGGGAAATTACCCAGGTTTTTCCTCTATTTCTGCTCCAGCATCTTAAATTGAGCACCCTACATCATTCTATTTCATGGGCTCTGACACTCAGTAAACGGGTTTAAAAACTTTAAAAAGAAAGAAAAAACCCCATAAATTCCTTTTGTTTTGATCTATTATAATCACAATTTTCTGAAAGCAGTATCTGTATCCTGGGCTGAAGGTTTGTTACAATGGCATGTCACATCTGGATAGATCAACCATATAATATCATTTGACTGGCAGCAGCATTGCCAATTTGGGGAAAGGCACCTCTAACTGAGGCAGCAATTCCAAACACATTTCTTCTCCCAGTGTATTACATGTGCACCTCTGCCTCTTGGGCTCTGTATTGCTCCTTTGGCTGGTGGGTTCATAAAAATTGGGCTTTAGTAAAGGAATATCCACACTGCTGCCAGGGTCTCCAGGAACAGAGCCTTTATACAGGTAGCTTATCTATCTTTAATCTAGATTTCTTGAATAAAATCCCTGGACTGAATGTATTAAAATAGTCATGTTTGGGCAGACAGTATTAAAACCATCAGTAAAGCTGTGAAAACTACCCAAACCAAAACATGCTTGTGGAAAGCTGTGGAATCTTCCCTTCATTCAGTGTGTGAGGGTTAAATATTTACACTTCTTCACCAAAAAAAACCAGTCTGATCTAATCAGTGCAGTTACCTGTATTTACCATGACCCTTTTCTCTAGCACATTTCTTGCTGTACATTGGCTACCAGCATTTGCTTTGAAGGCAGGTAAGGACCATTTATGAGAACCATTCCTGAAAGGAACCAGACAAATGTTTTTATAAATTGTGGAGGCCACAACTACTTTTTAAGGGGTAAACTTTAAGCTGGTTTCACCTTAACTTATGGAGTTCACATAGCACATTAATTCTAGATGCACATTTCATACCACTGTAGCCAAAACAGGGGTTCCTGAAGCCATGAAAAGTTTATTGAAAAAAAAATTACCCACAATCTCTTGTTAAAGACACATTTAAACAATGATTTAAGTATTTCAAATTAATAGTCTTCAAGATAATAATGTAGCCTTAAAATTTAGGAAGTATATTCTGTGTTATTCCTTTATGTGTAAAACTGTTCAATCAGTCCTTCAATCCAGGAAGCAGAATGAAACAACAGAATTTAAGTGACGGAGACAAATTGCTCAGAGTAAACAGTCATGTTGAAAAGTCTCCACTAATCCAGATGATGACAGATAAACCAGACCACTTGGTGTATGATGAATAAAGTCTGCATTCCAGCTCTTAATTAACACAGTGAAAATGCAGGAAAGGTTGACATCCACTTGGGGTAAGATTCATCTCATCTGACTTTAGACACCTACAAAGCAGACATCTCCATCTAAATGGCTGTCTAGACTCCTTCTTTAGCTGATGAAGAGGAATAAGAGGAATAGACACTTCCAGAGCTTTTTAATTTTTTTTTCCTTGTCATTTTGTCTCCTTTCCAACATAAAGATGAAATTAGCTGAGCTCTAGATATGGCAATTTTTCTCAATCAGGTATGAAAGGAGTATATTCACTGGCATCATTGATGCAAATGTCTGCATGGCAGGCATTTGTATTTAGTGAGATGAATCATACTGACAGTCTGTATGATTTTAACTCTTCTCCATCCTTTCTGATATAAAATTATTTTTACTTGCATTGACACAAAATGAGAGAATTTAATTTCAGATACACTGCATGGCAGTACACAAGGACCAAGGCAAGAAGCAGTTGAAACAGAAGGAACCTGCAGTATTCAGTGTTTCACAGTTATTTCTGCTTTGGAGGTATCAAAAAAAAAAAGGAAATTGCTATATTTTATACCCTTCAGCTCTCCTAATCTATACTGCTAACAAATCAGATAGTTGCAGTGAGACAGAAATAAAATGTATATACAACATATTCCCAATCAAATTTGGAAATCTTGACATTTAAAGAAATTACATTTCATTTCCGTGACACTGTTTTAAAAGTGCAGGTGAAATTTCTCAGTTTTATTTTTAAATCAGAAGGCAAGACCTTATAAATATGTTTCAAACAATGTTAGTTTTGCATTTAAATAATAAAAACTGATGAGTTAAGACAGCAAAAATAGCAGGATTCAGAGGTGAGCCCTAAAAATTAGTAAATGCTTGTGCTGTCATTTCTAGATAAATCCTATTTTGACCAACATATATGTGCATCATAATAGCATCTTTTTTATTATCAGCATATTTTTTACTTTTTTTTTTAACAGGTTTTCTTTCCTTCTCCTTCATGCATTTATATGATGGATATTGTGCTTGAAAGACATTGATAAATCTGCAATTTGCTAATTTTAATGATCTGCCTAGGAAATTTTAAGTAAATATGTTCATAATTAATAAACATTTTCTGTAAATTTTACTTTAAAATTTCTGTAAATTTAATTAAAAATTTGATGTCCAGGACCCTCAAGTTCCCTTAATGCCAGTGAGGCAGCATATACTCATCCCAGCCGTTCTCTGCAGAGCTCACACTATGTACACCTGTGCCTCAAGGAACTGTCTGTAGTCATCAGCACAGCCCAGCTCAGAAAGCACGTTTTGATATCTGCCAGAATCTTCAGATTTAAATTTTTCACTGAAAGCATGGAATTTCAAGGACTTCACTTCTGGATGTTGTTTGTGGCAGAGACTTATTTCTGCTCAGAAATTGAGATGAGTCTCTCCCTGTCCCTCGGATAAGCAGGGCCAAGCCAGAGTGGTGCAGCTTTCTTCTCCCTGTGTGATAAGTACAGGTGGCTAATAGGAAGATGACAATTATAGCTGCCTTATGGGCAGATATTTTATTTTAATGCTTGCAATGTGGTCAGATGCCATGGTATAAATAACAGCACGAACAAACAGCTATAACAGCACTAATGACCTTGTGAGACAGTTTGCAAATTGAAAGGAATTTCAGCTTGCTCCTTATTCAGTCTTTTAAAGAAACTGCACTTACCTTCCTTCCGTGAGAGAAAAAGACAGCAAGTGTGCTCTTTATAGGCACCAGGACCCTCATGGGATGTAGAAAATTATGCATAATGGAGCTGTCAAGAATCTTTCATATTTAGACAAGAAGTTGACATATCTTTGGCTTTTTGTCAGATCTTAGGAATGCTATCATTTAGAAGGTGAAAAGTATGTGGTTTTTTTCTTCATATCCAATGGCTTTCCTTTTTTTTGGCTGACCATAACCCTTTGAATATTAAATCAGCTGGGAAAAAAATATTTCAACACAGGTAGGACCAAAACATCCAGTAATTTTCTTTAGACAACATCTAGTAAAACTGTATGCTCTGTTCTCCAAGCCAAGTTTGAGAGCCACAGCAGAAAAAAAATGTGTCATGCTCTTTTTTTTCACCAAGCTGCAGAAATGATTAATTTTTTCAGACTGTTTAGCTCTCACCCATCTATTTCAATTTTAAAGAAAAATATTGCCAGCACTTTTCATATTGAGGGGCTGCAGGACAGCTCTGGGTCACCTTGCAGCCATATTGCTGAAGGTTGATATTAATTGTCAGTCTGTTACCATGCTTGTGTTGCTCAGAGAAGTCTGATGGCTGGAACTTCATCATGCAAATAGAACTAGTAAAGGAATATCTTGATAACTGCAGGATATGATGTTTCCTTATGAAGTCTGAAAATTCAAGGCATTTTCCTTGTGAGGGTGCAATAGCCAGCCTGTCTTTATGACCTGATTGCATTCTCAGAATGTTTCTGCCCTTTTCTCATTATTGGAGAACACTTTCTTGGCTCCACACAGTTCCCTTTCCATGGCTAGCACCTTCCTTCTTCAATGAGATCCAAATCTGGTGCAGGTACTCTAAAGCAGTCTGAAATACTCTTATCCTCCTTTCCACTCTGTGTTAATCTGTGGGGGCAGCAGTTAGTGTGCTGTGATCCAGTTGTCCTGGACTGTGCTAGAAGATAGGGCTTGTTCTCTGCTTCCCCTTTGAAATAAAGGAAAAGCACTGTAATCCTCATTCCCTTCTCAAATATATTGTTCAGGTTTCAGCCAGCAGCTCTGCCTCATGGCTGTTATCTAAAGAAAACAGATTTGGGATGGGCCTTACATGAACCTCTTCTATTTACAAAACAGATACAAAGAAAGCCCTTGATTTGGATCATTGCATGCTTATAATCACCACACACAAAGCTCATGGTAGCAACTGCTGAAGGACCTTACTATATTTTAATTGATTGTCTTTGTGTGAATCACATCTGCCTATTACTAACTCGGCTTCATAACAGTATTTGTTTTCTACAAAAAGAAAGAAAGATGTCATGCCACACAATTACCCCTCAGATAAAACCTAGACTTATGTTCCCATTGCTATCATCACTTCCTATTGAGCTGTCCAGTTCTGCACAACTGGAATTAGAAAATAAGACAGATCAATGGGACAAAACATTATCTAAAATAAAAAAAATTATCATCAGTGTGATTCAAGATTTTGCTCAAGCTATTTAGGTTTTTCAGTGGGATATTTATGTTTTTGAACCTTTTGCTATTTATATAATAGTTTATAGTAGAGGGATTTTCCTATCAGTAAAATTATATAATATTTTCCTCTATTTAATCCAAAGGAGAAATTTTACAGTACTTCACTTAGCCTGACTCCTTGAATGATCCTGTGGTGATGGGACACGTTGTGCTACTGGTTAATGTACTGTAGCTGGAGTGAGACCATTCCTGATATAGCTGAAAGGCTTGGTATGGACAAAAGGGAAATTAGGACCCCATATTACTACTGCCACTGCTCACACCAGCAACTGAAAGAACGCAGTAGAAGAACAAATTTGGAAGCTATTGCTTTAAGGTATCTGGAAATATTCCTCAAATGTGTTGCCTTCTGATGCTTCATTATATACAAGCAATTTAAATTGCTACTATTCATATTTTCTATACAATATTATTCTCTGATCCTTGTCTTCCTTGTGCAGTTGCTATCCTTCCTCTGATAAGGAGGTATGTGTTATAATTCTGTTTAATATATTTGCATTCTTTATAGTTCATGATTGGTAATTATACTTTTCCTATTAATAGAGTTCTTTCGTCTTTCAAATATTATCTCATTGGATTCCAGCAAATCCTTTTAGGCATATTGAAACTTTCAGGCTTCTGTTACCTAATCTGTCTTCCTGGCTAGTTTTNTCTGTATTTCTGGAGTGGGGAGGTATTTGAGATTACACTTCCCCTAGGTAAGATACCGTATCTAGCTATCGACTTTTGCTTAATGATTGAGTATTCTACGTGCACATCTTGTCAATACCTCATAGCTACAATTTCATATCACTTTTTCTTCATGTGAATGTCCCTTTTCTGTGTAACTAAGAAGCCAAAGAAATATGAGCAACTGGGGCTAAGTGTGTGAACTGTTTCAGGCTTTTCTGAAGGGCTGTATGGACTGTTTGGAGACATTCATGTGGTCTGCAGCTGCATGATCTTGTGAGTTGAGACTATAGCAAGGACTTCTGGAAATAGCTGCCACAAATAGATCGTTGGTGCAATAAACTGAACACGCCTACTGTTGGTCTGAGAGAAATAACCATTACAATTGGTGCTTTCTGGTCTGTAAACTTCTGGGAGCCAAGGACTTTCTTCTCAAAAGAATTCTCTAACTGTTACACCTGGGGCCTGTGTGTATGTCATGACATAAAACACAGTCTGAATTAATTATTTAGTATGGTGCAGCCCACTTTGACTTATAAGCTATAAAAAGCCCGCCCGAGAGAGAATTAATTATTGCTGGAAATAACATATAATTACAATGTTGCAGGGAAAAGATAAGAATTAATGTGCCAGGTGTAAGTAGATTAGACCAGCTTGACAGAAATGAGCAACTAAAAAAGAATTTATAGATGAAAGCTTACAGCCTTGCATCCATAGTGACTGGAGAGCATTACCATGTGATGACTGCTTAGTGGCTTATGTGAAATGAGATATTGGCTTTAGACTCATTGCTCAGAGACAGGTCTCTATGTCACAAATCTGACAACAAAATGGAGTGAATTGAACATCTCATCAGAGAAACGAGGACAGAAAAAGCTCAGAGGCTAAATTAAACTTATTTGCCTTCTTGAAATTATCTCCTTGGGCATGAGTTGAGGAGTCCTGTGGCAGAGAAGGGCTTTGTGAGAATACACATTTCTCTCTGTGTTTCTGTCCTTACCAATGGCTTACCAATTTTCTTCTTAAGAAGGAACATTTATAACCTGCTCCTTGACACCTAGGAGGGGTGTTATGCCTTCTTTGAAGGCCAGTTTGTGAGAAGTGATTTTTGCCCACTGTCTGGAGTCTAATCAGGAGCACCCTGAATGAACATGGAAGACAACTGTACTGACAGCTTTCTTCTACCTGGGGTTACAAGATGGCTTCACTAAGTCACTACAGATAAGACAGAACTACATGAAGTCAAAATGTTGAAGAATTTAAAGAACTGTTGGGAAACACAAAAGAAGACTGTCTCAGTATAAGCAGTCTGCGGAATATTATGGCAGAAATCCAGATCACATCGGAAGGGTTTAAACGTCCCTCTAAGTACACCTTATTCCATCTGATGGGCACAGGAATTTTGCAGAATTGCACATAATTTGTGTTCTTAAATGGTTTAACTCTTGGCAAAATGTCAGCAGGCTCTGCACCTGGATGAAATAAAATTGGAGAACTTTTAAGGATCTTTCCTTATGTTCTACCCTAACTTACATGCAAAAATGATTTTTTTTCTTTTGGCATTGTAATTGTGTAATATTAGGCACATGGTTACCTCAGCAGCTGGTCACAGTGGTTCCACCTTGCCTATCACTTGCCATCTTTTGCTGTATTAGCAATTAGGACTAGGGATTGTTTCAGCTTCTCTAAGCAATCATAGTTTCATAGAAATTGCACTAAAGTTACCAAATCTAAATTTTTTTTTTACTGTTGCTAATAATGTGTAGATAAATTTGAAGCTTAACCTTCATTTTTCAATGCAATTCTTTGGATCAAAAGTATTAAGAGTATTTCCAGGACTGGCTAAAATAACTCACACCCAAAACCAAAAAAAAACCCACCAAAATGTTATTTAAAACATCCATGTATCCATGTCACTGTTGATAATAGTTTGTTCCCCTTACTTCAAAATAGCATATTAGTGGTTCAGATAAAGTTGTGTCATTCCATTCCATTTACAAAATTTTTTTGACTTTTATTCCATTTATGTGGAACTAAAACTAAGACTTTTGGGGACATGGTTTAATAGAATAAAATGTGATGGGTTTTTTGGTTTTGTTTTTATTTCTGTTTTTGGTTTTTAGTTTTAATGAAAAGACTGTCTGGCCTTATGCTTTTGAATATAAGTCCTAGGAGTTTTGGGGATATAAGTCTAACATCAGTTAGCCTGCTGATGTGAACCTATGTGAAGAGGACCTCTGGAGGTTTGCTAACTATTGCTTAATACTTAAATAAATAAAACACTAATATACAGATCTAATTTTTGGTTGATTGCCTCACAAAGATTGCTAGAAGTAAAACACTTTACAGCATGAATCGATCCATTGTTTTGATTTCAATTATATTGGGCCATGCATAATTATGATTGACTCTAGTGAGCATTCACAAATTCACATAATGAAGAGTTTAGTATAGCAATAAAATCAATAGAGTAAAGCTTTGTCAATGTTATGAAAGACTTTACAATTAAGATCACAAAAATATCTCAGAGAAGTTAATGTTTCAGTGCCCACATTAACATTCCCCAGTTGCTGTTTCATTGTCATTCACTTTATAACAGAAAGAGACAAGAATATAAATAAGAAGAAAACCAATATATGTTCATGCTTACACCCACATGGTAAGTGTTCTAATTGTCACTCATATAGAGATGATAAGTTAGTTTTAAAGTTTGCAACAACCCTGTTTCTCAGGCCTGAAAGGGAAAATACCTGGAAAAAAGCACAGTGAATCCATTTGGAAGATCACGGCTCATCTGTGCTGCATCAGCGGCTAAGACTGCGCTGATACTCGTTGTCTTTCTTGGGTGACTGGGACACAACTGGGTGTATTCCTGTCATTTACACTGTGTGTGGTTTGCAATGACTTAATGAATAGGCTGTATCAGTATTGTGTCCAATGGTCAAGCCTTGGAATCTGACTCTCTGTAGCATCAAAAGATTGCAGTAGTCTCTGACATGTTTTGATCTGTGCAACCTGCCTTTTCCCAAACACTTCCAATTCACAGTGCAAGAGTTAGGGAAGGACAGGGATGGAACTCACTGGGTGTCTTCCAGAGGTTCTCCTATTTGGTAGGTTATAAGAATTCATTAATATGGATGTGGGCCTTTTAATGCCCTGTTGCTGCAATGTCATAAGCAAGTTGCTTTATTAGAATAGCTGCAGAATGTCTAAATATCAGCCAGTTTGGCTTTCCTGTCTTTATTCCTTGCCTCATTTGGGTGTGAATTTTGCCTCTTTATATGTTTTGCAATGCAGGATATCTTGTTTTCTGAGTGCTTTTTGNATGAAATTATGGTGTCAATTTGAGTTCCTTAAAGCAAACTGATTGAAAATGAGGTAGGTAACAAGAAGTCAGCATTCAGATTACAGCCATTTTGGACTCCACGGGTTATTCTTGACCTTTAGGTGAAAGGATCCTGTAGACACTGTCTTGGGTCTTCCATACATCTACAGATGTCTCAGATATCCCAAGGTATCTAAAATGGTCCTTCACTTAATCTGCTGCAATCTGCTAAAAGTTTCTAGGCTGCTATCCAAGTTACTTGCAGGAATTAAAATATTAAAGATTTTTGTCAATGCTTTAATCCAAGTAAACGGTATGTCATATCTCAATTTACACACAATGGTTAGAAAACTCCTAAAATACTCAGAACTCTGCTGTTCCAGAGAGGGGCAGACTGGGTACACATCCCTCCTAATATTAGACTGTACTTTCCTTTCTTGTCTTCCCCTAAATGAAACAGGAACTTTCATCTGCCCTGTTACAGAGAAAAACTACAAACCAGGAAGAATCTCATCCTTAAAGTTTGTTTCTTTCTGCTCTCTCTATGAGGAGGTNCAAACAAACAAACAAATGAAAAATGTAGAAAAAGCCCTGTGTTTAAACATGTTTCACTAAAATAAGAACACACCGCTGGACGCTTTCGGATCCTCAGTTCCAGCCCCTGCTGCCACTGGCACAGACACACAATCCCTCCCATAAACTGATCAAGCTCCAGTTATTGCAGTTTGTCTCTGAAGTCCTCAGCCCACTGAGTCGAACGGGTCGGCTCCCTGTCTCGTCACTGTCAATATGTGACAAGACTGTTTTCTGAAAGTTCTCAAAATAAAGGAATTAGAGGAGGAGGGAAGGTAAAAGCACATTTGAAAATGGAAGATTGATTTTGCAGATTAACACAATTCTGGGAAGTCATGGGGAGGTTTCTCCCATAACCACAGTTAGTTTTTTGCGAATCATATGGGAGTATTTGGGGACGGATTTTGTAATACATACTTTGGTGAATAATATCATGTTCTTTTCACACAAATTGTCTAAGCAGAAGGTTAAAAATTATCAGCTACTATAAAACATATATAATTTTGAAATTCTTTAATAATTGTCAAATGGATGTAGGACTAATCTTCAAAATCTGTGAGCTTCAAATTCTTATTGGGAAGTGATAGTGTGCCTATGACTTCTATTTATATAATTAATTACAGATATATTTAAAATGGTGTTGTGATCCCAACAATACTGAGCATCCTGTTAATTCCATGTTTACCCAGTTTTTACATTTCCCTTGACATCTGCTCATGGTCACTATGGGAGATGAGATATTGGGCTGTACAGATCTTGGATTTGTCCAAGTGAGACTATTCTTATAATCTTCCCTAATTTCATTAAATTCTTCTAAAAATATAATCACATTCTCATTGCACAGTGACATTTTCTCATTTATTACCTAATTTGAAACTGCTTCTACTTTTCAAGAAACATTTATTTCTACTCCTAATCTCTGAATGAATTTGATAGGATGTTTGCTTCAGTTTAAGATTAAGAAATCTAAATTTTGTTATTTAGCACAGATGTCAGCTGTTGTACTAGTTGTCTATGATCCTGTTGCAATCAATGAAGACCTTGTCAATACAAATCATAGAGTTCCCTGGTCTTTGTAGATTGCATTGATTGCATCTCCATTAATGATAATGGGAGCTTATATAATGATCTTGATTCAGTTTCCTAAACACAGATGCCTAATACCTTTTGAAAAGCTCTACTGTATCCCCTGGCATCTTTCTGCTGCTTCAAAAGGGTGCAAATCTCCTCCAGCAGATTCCCTGTCAGATCTATGAACCCATTTGTGGGTGTCTTGAATAAACTGGAGAGTTTGGAAAGGGCAGTGTGGAGGCAGTAGAATGGAGCCTGTTGTACACAGGTGGATACCTGAATTTGGTATGATAATGAGAGTTTCATCTCAGGTTTTATTGCCTATAGGTTGGTATTGCTGCTCACAATTCAGTAGAATTCCTTAATGTAAAATGAAAAATAGACCATCCCCTCTTGGGTGCTGAATGAAATCTGAGATTTCATTTTCTCAGTTCTATGAGCATCTTCAGTTCTGTCATAGTAGCAAAGTGATAATGAAGATAACTGAAAAATGAAGACTAAGAAGGGCTTTGGTGCATATGTTGCCTTGCTGCTTCATTTAACTGTTTCCTTTTTCATGTATTATGTTTGCCTGGGGGTTTTAACTGGCAGGGTAAGCAACCCTTCTCTCTAAACGTTTTTACATTTCCCCCAAACACTGGACCCAGAAACCTTTTGAGTAAATTATTTCAGTATGTATTCAAGACCATAATAATTTAAATATTATCATTCAACAGAAGACCACCTAAAGCACTGTGCTGACAACAAGCCAAATATTCAAATATAAGAGAAAATCCAATGTCACTATTCTGGAAATGAGAATCAGGATCCCTGGAATTGTGTACCACCGCTGATTTCTATAGGAATGGAGGATTTAGGTTAAGAAAAGGCAATTGCTGTGAATATTACATTAAATTTGCAGGCTCTTGTGACACGTCTGGTTGCCCAGCTCTGTCCTGGGGAATACAAATGAGTATTCATTCCATCTGAAGTCCCTATGGCTGACTTCAGTGGTCCAGCTGAGGAATTTCTATATTTAATCATACCATATGTCATACATTTTGTTTCTCAAGTGACAAATGTAGAGACTGTAACAAAGACTTCCCCTATGAAGCCAAGGAACTCCATGTGAATACAACCCCTCTTACTGAGTGGGAGTGTAAGGCTAGAAACTGAAGCATTAACAAATAGAACTAGTTTTGCTTTTCCCTGTCATTTTTTAAAGTACTTATTTTTCAGAGAGTGTCTAGCAGAGTCTGAAAAAGCCATCTCAAAAGTTTTTGAGAGCATTTAAGCCCAGAGAATTTCCCCTAAAGGCTGGGAGAGTTAAGAGTTAGGGAGGTGGGTTGTATTTCCTATTCCACCTTGTCACTGAATGGAAGGGGAAAACCAAGATATCTTCTAAACAGCAATGGCCTTTAATCCTTGAGATAAGAAGTCAAGCATTAAGAACAGCAGTTTTAGAAAGGATATAGGATTAGTTACCTGAAAAGTAAAAGTAATTCTGTCAACGGGCAAAAGCTGGAGGAGTTTGCTACTCTCACAGCAGACAAGTTGAATTTTTTCTTTCTTTTATTCTGAAAATTGATCTTTCTTTCCAAATAAAAAAGTGAGAAATGTCCACATCAATGCCTACTTCCCTAATAGGTGTCTATATCTTCATAACCTCTTTAAAATGAAAATTCTTCCTTAACAAAACCTAAAAGACAACAGAAGTTATACTAGATACCTCCAGGATTGATCCTGTGGTAATGAGACAGATGAGTCAGGTGCACATTCAGAAGAGCAAGGTTAGTCCTTATAACAGTCTTCCTCTTGCTTTGGATCATTACAGTTTTTCAGATTAACCCCTGTCCTGCCAAGTGAGAAGAAATCTACGTTTCAATTATGAAATAAAAACACAGATAAGTTCAGCAACCTCTGTCTCTGGCAATATCCAGTGCCAACTGTTTCCACCAAGAAGCCAGGATATGGACAAAAGACTGCCAGACATAATTTTTCCTCAGGACACATTTCTGCTTAGCTTATGGTAGCCTAAGTGAACAGTTGAATTAGGATTTAAACTACTAGCAAAACTTGCTTTTATAGGCTTAATAACTTATAAGAAAAATCCAAGTTAGAGTAGGAAAGCAATTGTTACATATTTTTATGCCCTTCCACGTAGAAGGGTCCAAGCTTTGCTCCAAGCTGATACAAAGAATTACATTTAATAAGTCCCGTCAGAAGCAGGTAGTCAGTCATTAAGGTCTGGGAAACGAATCTACCTTGTCACATCATTTTCTTGGCTGTGAGGACTGGTACACCCTGAACATCCTAGTCTGCTGTACTGACAAGTGTGGGACAGACTATTGATTGTAACTCTGACCATTCTTATTTTCTAGATGAAATGTCCATTCCTGCTAAGCTCTTAATCTCAATGTGGATATGGCCAGTTTAGCAGTGTAATCGTAAAGAAGCGACAGTGGTATAGACAGGAGAATGTGATGTCTTAATCAACAGTACACATAATATTTCTGGGAACTGCTGATCAATGTGGGTTAGCAGTGGAAAACATACTGAGAGGACTGTGGGAAATAATGTCTACAAACCCTCTCATGGCCTTAGAAGCATAGGCCAAGAAGAGTTTTAATAGAAACAGAGATATGATCAGAATGGATAGGAAATGAGATAAGGCAGCTGCTCCCTTCTGAAACGTCTTAATTTCTTTTAACTATCTCAGAAAAAAAAAAAGGAATGTAATGTTGCAAAATGCCCCTTTGGTAAATAGCAAAACAAACAGCACTAACAAACAGCAATTTAAATGTCCTTAACCAGCTGCAGTGTCAGTTATATTTCCAAAGAGGTACCTGGGGGGGGTCACTCTGAAACCCTTATACTGATGGCTGAATCTCCTACTTCCAGGACTTCACAGATCCATGCTGATCTTTGCTGGCTGAAACAGGCTGGCTCTCAGTAATAGGGAAGTTGTGACAAAGCCCTTGCTTTGTCCCAGCAGGACACCTTCTCTACCACTGAACAGAGATTACACTGTGGAATGAGTCCTGGTTCAAACTGGAACTGTCTCTCTTGAGTTTGAAGACAGATCTGTTTTTTCTGGAAATGCTGCAGCTGTATATAATAACACATAAATTCATTTCTACAGATAAAGGAGGAAGAAGCAGTTAATTACTTAGCTAGTGGTTATAAACCTGTCATAAGTGAACCAAAAGGAAAAATTGGAAAGTTTTGTCTCTATGGCTCTTATTTCATCATTGGGTCACACATGTTTTTCCTTACCTGGATGTTTATCTGACCTTGTTTTCAGCTGAGTATTTCAGCATTTATCTTGAATCTGCTGTGAATTTTGCACAAGAGCATGTATATTATGCACAGAGAGGAGCACTGTCTGCTCATTGCCAAGATTTTGCCCACAAAGAGGAAACATGGAGGGAGCATTTGACAAGTTTTCCCCATGGTGCCAATATCTTTTAGCTATACACTTTTGTGTGAGATCACTTTGAGAGAAAGAGATGGAGAGAGGCAATTCTGAAAAGCAGTAAACTATAGTGTGATAATGACAGGAGGAAGAAGAGTGGGTGGAGGAGACTCTTTCACTCTTCAGACTTTAGAGGTCTCCTTTAAGGCGTGTACTACTGGTGGATAAAGAGACAAACTTGCAGTGATGTGTCTGTCAGCATTGCTTAACAGTGAAGAAACAAGATAGAAAGAAATTGCACAAGAGTCTATCACTGTTGCTTTCTAGGTAGGCTGTAGAAAAGAAAGAGTGCAAAGGAAGAGCTGCAGTTTACAGTCACAGTTTGGCATTTATTCCCATCCTGCCTTTACATATTTAAAATTCATTTTTCTGCAAGCATATGAAGGATCACTCTCTCTCCCTTGCCACTGTGACGGCTCCTTTAAGGGGGCGAAGAAAAAAAGTGAATAAATGATGTGTTCTTCTCTGTATCCATTTAAAAAGCTGTGTGATCTCACATACTTCTTAAATTTTTATTATTATTAAGAGAGAAATGGAGGAATCAGTTTATAAACTCAGACTACGTTCCTGTTAACAACTTGCTCCTTTTTGTTTACTCATTATCCCTGCCCTTCACCCATCTGTTTCCATCTCTGTCAATAATGAATACACCCCTCTGAGTTCCTTAGAAAGTTAGATCCTGTGAAGCTACAAATTGCAGCCCTTCAGGAGAGATGACCATCTACATAAGAAAGAGTGAAGATTTATGCATAAAACTAATTTTTACTGCTTTATGAGTTTCTGTATATACTGTAGCTCTGAAAGAGGCAATTTCTGGTGTTTAAATTGGGACACAGAGGCCAAGGCTCTCCTGATTCCCGCATTTCCCACTATTATTGCTGTTGGAGGAGAGGCTGCCTATCCTCAGCTCCACAGTTCTCCAGGAAGGCCACAGGGGATTAGAGATCATGTCATTTGTCATTTTGAATCAGATGGAGCAGGAAAGAGGAAAGAATCTTTGGTCATTCTGTCTTGTTCTTTTCCTCATCAGTGTCTGCTGCCATGCAGCCTTTGGAGCACTTTGGGGAATTTTGTTGTTGTGTCCAGTAGGAGCTCAGTAGTATTTCGTTAAGACACTGATAAATGGAAAGACATATTTTGCCTTATTTTTGTTGTTCAAATTACATATAAAATAATTTAATAGAATGAAAGTATTTTTAATGATTTTTAATGAATTTAATGAATTTAATCAGGTTTATGCTTATAGCAGGTATAAAATGTTGAGGGTTTATTGTGTAGTGTTGAGGGTTTATTGAGTAGTTTCTTTTTATTTTACATTGAATTTAGAAGAAAAGTTCAGGGTTTTTTTGGAGTGAATGAATTTTAAATCCTCATATTTGACAGTCATACTTAAAAGAATGGAGAAGAAAATTAAATCTAGCTAATAGAGTCTTACCTAAATAAGCATTACACAGCAGGTGTGAGGTGAGTTGATTGGTAAACAATGTGTGGGTGATATTATGATTCAATAACTTCCCTTTTTTGGCTTGATCTCATGCTTTTCTCATCTGACTCTCACTATGGGATACCTGGCAAACAGATCAACTTCTGGTTCAGTGAGCTGCTGTGAAGAAGTTGTACCTTTGCACCAGCTGGATATACAGCTGATGTTAGCAAAATAATACCAAACTGCTAGAAATTTCTTTTACAATGGCAAAAATATGGTATTCAAGGCCTCTTCTATCCAAAAATTTGTATGAGAAGTTGGGAGCCTTGCTAGAAGCTAAGAAATTACCTGTGCAGTTAAACCATGAGGCTTTTCAGATTAACACCCAGGCATAAAGAGTGTGTGAGCAGCAAGTAGCTGGTAGCTCTAGCAGTCAGGGCTTTAGTTGTGTTCTGAAAGGGGAAAACTGGAAAATAAATATTGCCTAATATTGCTGGAAATGTAATGCTCTTCTCTGTCCTAGAAAGAGATGGTTGCTGTTCTTGATTCTGGGTAGTGGTTGGTCACAGAATCACAGCATCATTCATATTGAAAGGGCCACTTTGGAGCACCTGGTCCAGTCTACTTATTTCAGAGTAACTTGAAGAGTTTTCAAGTGAAATGAATAGAGAAAATGTGCCAGGGCCAAACACCCCATCTTTAATTCAGTTTCCCCACGAATTCTTAAAAAGACAATGCACAGAAATTTCAGTTCTTGATAGAATAGCTGTTCATAATAAAATACCCTTCTTTTTTTTTCTTTGTCCTTAACTAATTTCATGACTTTCTGAGTAAATTTCACACTTACTCAGAAAGTCCTGAAGTTATGTGAGGACAAAATTCAGTTCTTGTGAGTAAAGATGATTTGTAATTCGGACTGAACTGGTGAGTGTTGTTAAAATAATTTTTTAGGACAGCATAAGAGAAGAATAAGGATATCACAGTACAGCTTTCTTCTACTCCAAATAATAATTAGCTTCTTCCCCTCTTCTACCGTTGGTCAGTAATTGCAATTTATGAACCTGCCTTTCATGTTTTGAAAGAGTAAGATATGTGTCCACTGACTCCCATCCTTCCTCTGGTGTACTATCACACAGGTCAAATATCAGTCTCTGATACAGCAATTGCATGTCTGCACTGTTATGTAGACACATGTTAAAAAGCCCTAGAGTGCGATGAACCCTAGCGGGTGGAAGAATCCAAATGCAGAAAGTTAATTTAAAACATGGTCCGCTTTCTGCCTCAAGAGAGACAGCAATTCTTCCATCAATTTATCATAATATTTACAGAGCCTCTAATACTCCACTAGTTGATTACTTCACTGCCTTAGAAGAAGTTATAACCAAAAATTTTTTTTAAGACAGAAGACATTATTATCACCATTTTTTAGGACAGATAGACACAGACTAAATGAAGAGAGCTAAGAAGTTAGAAGGAGTCAGGCACATATGAGAAGAGATCAGGTGTCAAGCTGAATGTTTAGAATCAGCTAAGTAATACCAAAATCCTATCAGGAGCCTATTGTCATCATTAAATGCCTAAATACCTCTAAAATTCTGTTGTGCAGCCACTGTGCCACTTGCCAACATACTACAAGCAGGAAGGTATCCCTGTACAGAAGGCAGCTTTCATGAATTGATCTGATGGCTCCACTGCAAAATAGGAACAAATTAATTTATCTCTTTTTTACTCCCTCTTAGACCCCTCCCTAAACACTTTAAATGTCACTATTTCCTCAGGAATTGAAGGTGTGCCGAACAGCATGTCCTGCACAGAAATATGATAATCTCTCCTCAATGTTTGGCAACTAGTATCTATTAATTAAGAATCCATCATTTTTACTCTGTAATTATATTTATTATACCCTAACTCATATCCTAACTATAATTAGTTCCTGCTAATTAATTTTATCAAATCCCTCTAGATTCATATCTAAAGTAAATATTGAGTAGCCCTACACTAATTATTTCAATCAATGTGGAATGCATTTCAAATGACTGTGAATAGTTTCTATTAATTAAATTTAGTATAAAATAAATGTTCAATACCATATGTTTGTAAATGTTAAGATTTTAAGATAAAAGAGAATAAAAGACTGGTATAATGTGAAATACTCTTTTGCATATTAGACCAAATTAAATAAGACAATTCTAAGTCAGAATTTTTAACAGGGAAACAAAGAATTTTTTATATGCAAAGTATACAAAGAATTATGGCTGAGTACTATAATGATTTGCCTTGAAAAGCTTTTTCATATCCTTTGAAGTAGATGGGACTCCCTATGTTTTAAAAAAAAAAAATTAATTTTTAAAAATTATGAAAAATTCAATNCAGATGTCTCAGATATCCCAAAGTATCTAAAATGGTCCTTCACTTAATCTGCTGCAATCTGCTAAAAGTTTCTAGGCTGCTACCCAAGTTACTTGCAGGAATTAAAATACTAAAGATTTTTGTCAATGCTTTAATCCAAGTAAACGGTATGTCATACCTCAATTTATACACAATGGTTAGAAAACTCCTAAAATACTCAGAACTCTGCTGTTCCAGAGAGGGGCAGACTGGGTACACATCCCTCCTAATATTAGACTGTACTTTCCTTTCTTGTCTTCCCCTAAATGAAACAGGAACTTTCATCTGCCCTGTTACAGAGAAAAACTACAAACCAGGAAGAATCTCATCCTTAAAGTTTGTTTCTTTCTGCTCTCTCTATGAGGAGGTGGAGTGATCAGCACAGACAGAGCCATTTCTAATGCAGATGCCTTTGATAACATTGCTCCTGCCTGTTGAGACTGTGGAGGCTTTGAGCAATGCTGAGTAAACAAGACTGGAAATAACTCTAGTTTTTGTGTTGGTTTTGTCAACTGTTTTGGCTTTCTGGAATTACACCTTTCATAAGATTTAGTGACTGGTGAGAAGAGCCTGTATTATTTTTGAAGGATGACAGTTTGCTGTCATGGGCAGTTACAGAAATTGTAGCATTTGGTGGTGAAGGGAAAACAGATTTCAGCTCTGTATCTGCCATGGGTTAGTCTTGATTTCAACTAATGTAACACAGGTCAATTGTGTAAAGTAGCTTCCATCTGTGGATATTTGATTTTAATTAACAAAGAATACAAACTAGCAGAAGTGAAATCCTAATCCAAGCAAGAATATGTAGAAATATGTTTCAGACATATTATGCTATGCAATTTTAATCTTTTGCTAATAATTTGCGATATCATTCACTATTTGGCACCGTGACAGTCATTTTGCCACAGAGATCATAACAACACTGTCTTTTTTTTTTTTTTTTTTTTTTTAGTTTATAGAGAACCACAAATATGTCTTTAATTTTAAAATCTTACTTAAACATGCATGTACACACACATAAAGGAAATTTAAATATTATGGTCTGTTTTGTATCACTGTGCATATTGGTAACAATTACTTGTTTTTCATGTGCCATTTGACACCTCTTCATCACTCCAAATATGATCCTGGGAAAGCTTTCCAGATTTCTAGGATGAAGAAACCATTAGTACAACTCTTGTGATGACGTATATTTTCACAGACTTTAGATTTCCTGCAGCTGCTTCTGTTTTGAGCTCAGTAACATGTGGTTGTGTAAAATATTTATTTTCCAGAGAGATATACAACCTTATTTTTGATAGTATCAGCAGATGGTGAGGCAATAGTTTATTCCAGTGGTTTATCATTTATACCATATGCTCAAAATTAATGCCACATTTCCCAACTGATTTTGTCTGACTTCAATAAAGCTACATTTCCTTCAGTTGTTTACCCATCTTCAGGCCTTTTGGGTTATTCAGGGAGAATCCAGATTGCCCTTCACACTTGAAGCTTCCTCAGGTGTGCCTTGTTGCCTGAAATCATCTTCTGCTCCAACAAGCAACACTAGTCAATCCAGTATCAGTCAACAACTCTGTTTTTAACAGTTTCAGTATTTTGTGTTTAGCTTAATTGGTTTCTTCTTCTGGATCTTTTAGGTGTTTGTCTGTCCTTCAGTTGCTTCCATCCTCCAAAAGATCATACTTATACTGTTTCTGTTGCTTCATTCATCCATCTCATAGATGGGTCTGTTTCTCCCACCTTCTTTTTTGTTCCAGTCAAGCTATATTGTAAAGGTCTTAATTTCTTTCTCTTAGCATTGCATTCAATGCACAATGGAAAAAAGTAAAGTGGGACAAAAATACCTGAGGGATCCTGCCTGTTACTCACTCCTTTCCCTCTACCTCACTGATATAGCTACCTTTTTATTTGCAATTTTTCTTCCCATTCATTTAGCTATGAATACTCTGGATCTGTTTGTTTTGTTTGCTAATTGAAGAATTTGGTCAATTTGTGACTATTAGGGGAAAAAGCCCTCAACAATCAAAACTAGATTAAGCCATAGTTGGTTGGTGACAAGCATTTGTAAAAGCTCAGTGTCTAGGCAGAAAACTTTCATTTTTGTTAATGATTGATCAAAACAGTTAGGATTTCTTCAGACATTTGGTCCTTTTTCTTTCACTGATGGTAAATCTGGAAGCCCAGAGTTTCTGTCCTGAAGAAGAGGAGGTGAAGGAGGAAGATTGTGAGCTGTATGAAAGAAGTGTGAAGACATGACAGCAATCTTGCTGGCATAGCTTCTGGTCACCAGTTCTTTCATACCCAGAGATTTTTCAGCTTTTTCACAAACATTTTTTTTAATTAACACTCTCATGTTGAGTGCACACAGAAATTTTCCTTCTTTGTTAGTCATCCCTGACACATTGGCTGCAGCACCATTATAGGTCAATCTAAGCTTGTAAGTAAGAAAGTCAAAGAATTTTGGACAACATGTAGTCAGAAATGATTCTTTAAAATAGTCACTTTTTATTGTGTCTTCAGTGGTGGCTGATAACTTTGTTATAAAAGTGTCATCAACCACTTTGAATGACTGTGGTTTGCAATGCTTTTTCCGTATTATAACATCTTCCCTTCACCAAAGGTAGCCCCATCAGCACCAATTGTCAATGAAACAAGTATTACTTTTCTTAGTAGGTTCAGGACAGTGTTATTTTCTACTCTTATTGATCCACCATCTTTTTTCAGCAATGAGATTATAAAGTGTTGGCTTTATATGTTACCGAATTATTTTAAGTTATAGCAAATGATTAGCAAAAATATCACTAGTGAAGGAAGGAAGCCTATTGAATGTCATTTCACATGTACAGCACAGATTCTGGAATTCCCCCTGGTTTGACATGCTTGGGAAAACTACCAGAAGGATACTGAATTTTACACAGATCCTCATATTGTCTAAGACTTGACAAATGAGTGGGCTGTGCTAAAGATATGTGCAGAAAAGTGCTGAATTTGCATAGACAGTATTCACATATTTCTAAGGAGGGTGGAGTGTGTGCTGTTCAGGAATAATTCAAAAGTACTTCTGCACTTCAGAAATGTGTTCGCACTGCCTTCTCCACCTATGTGTAAATGCAGGTATGGATGCTTTTGTTGCAGGACCATTTCAAAGTACAGTGAACTACATGCTTTCCTTCTTTCTTTCTTTCTTTAAGCAAATTAGATTTTTGTGATGGTAAGAGGAACCATGCCTGAAGGTCAAGAGTTCTGCTTGTTGATGGCTGAAGTGAAGATTGTACTGGGGAAACTTGCTGCTTGAAGACTTGTCCATTTATTTTTGCAGCCTGCTGGGTTACACATACGTTGGAATGTCTAGGGATAGAACAGAACAAATCTATTCCACGTCCTTGCTCCATCAGAGACAGAATTTCAGCAGTGCATTACTATTTGAACAGATATGGTATAATCCATTACCCCTTTTCTCAAAAGGAGAAAAATACAGTATTAGTTAACACATGGCACAGAAGCTCTGACTAATATTATATTTAGCTTGCTGCTTGTCTCTTAATTATGATTACTGTTCAGCACATTTCCTTAACAGTCCTTGGGTCATCGGATATGCAATGCAGCCCTTCTTGTAGCATCTGCCCATATCACCGGAAGTTCCATCTCCTTCTGTACTCCTACCTTTTAAATAATAAGGGGGCTGCAATAAGGAAAAAGGATTAGTGAAGCATTTCCTGCCTGACAGTGAGCCTCTTCCTGACCTACTGCTCACAGACTTGTTTGCATCCTTGTCCCTCCTGATGCTCTGCTCATGGTTGTGTGCATACTGCGCAGATGTTTCTGTCATGCTATTACATGGCTATTTTCAACCTGTTTCTCAGAACAGATGTTCCCACATTGTGCTCTCTCCCCTTTCTCTGCTGACACACTCTCTGTATAAACAGTGATGAGCAATTCCATAGTCCTGGTTTTTGGAGAGAATGAAAATCATAACTAGTGATTGATTTCCAGGCTGCTCTGTAACAGGGCATGTTAGCCTGATCTTCTTCTAGTCTTTCTCTCACTAAGATACTTGAACTCTTGATATGTCTGATTTAAACCCATTTTATGCACTTCATGGGACAGTATTTGGAAGTGCCATGTGTTTTGCCATGTAAAAACTCTCCTTCAATGTGCTGTCTAGTGGTTGTTCCTCCTCTTTAACCACAAATGGCAGGGTAATTTCAACAGTATGTATTCTGGGATTTAATCTAAAAAGAGAAACATCACAGTAATAAAATCTCATCTCCTGCCATCTGTCTCCTGCATATTTCTTTACAGTCCAAGTGCATTATATTTGAGCCCAAATGCTTCAGTGTTGGCAACAGTGGATGGTTATGGTAAGAAATCCCCCATGAGTTGAAATGCAGAAAGAAGTTGACATATGGACAAAATACACCAGGGATGGTAAGGGCTGGATTTTTATTCCTAATGCACTGGGTCGTTAAGACTCCTAAACAATGGCATGGCTGGTTAAGAGCAACATTGATGTATTTTGCACATTGCCTTAGTCCTGTAGCCCTACAACTAAGAACAAGGGGGGAAAATAAGTACAAGTTGGGAAAATGTAAGGAAGGAAGGGAAAGAAAAGCAAGCCTCAAAGTGGATTATGTTCCAGATCCTCCTGAGAACAATTAATTAGGAGCGGACACAGACAAATTGATTTTCTTTCACTGAGGAGGGATAGAGGACATTCACTTTCAAATCAGGCTTGTTGTTCCTGAAATGGTGACAGTGAGCAATGCATCACTTAGAAATGACATGACTGTACTTTCCATCTTGCTCGTTTATTTGGAAGATATTGCTTTTCTCTGTTGGGATATATGCTTTCTAACATGTAAAGAGGTTTAGAAACCGGAGATTGGTCAGTCTTTGGTCATGTCAAGTCTTAGAATGTCCCAACATTCAACCATATGATGTAGCTGCTAGGGATAATTAAAATTATAAATTCAACACACATGAATTACTCAACTAATTAATATCTATATTATTTGGGCATGATCTATCAAGAATAAACATACTGAGTCTAGTATTTAAAGCTTTTTTTTTTGCGAAAGTAAGCTGATGGTTGGTATAAACAAATATCAGATATCAAATATAAACAGATATAAACAAATATCAAATATAAAATATCAAAACAGCAGATCAGCAGCAGACTTTTTGCTGCCAAATAGTGAACTTGTTCCTATCAAGAGAAAATGAACAGGGAAAAAAGATTGTAACATTACTAACAAGGTATTAGTTGACCTATAAACATACATTGTGGAAATTTATAGTGTACATAAGATAAGACACTGCAGGGCAATCACAAGAGGGAGGACTTGTTTGCTCTACTTCATATAACTAAAAGGGAGAAATGCAACTGTGTTGCCCAATGCTTTCCTTAGTTAATACATGCAAGAAAATCAGCCATCAGCCCTTGGAATGATTAAGGCATTTCTTTATCTCTGATGGCAAGAGGATCTGAACTGCTTTGACTGTTAAATATCTAAAGTGAGATGAAATAAATCACATTATAAATCTATCTTTCTTTTTGGGAGTTCAGTTGAGTGACAAGCTTGGTCAACTGGGCCAAAAATTCAAAAATTGTCAAACCACGTGTAATTCATTTCTTTTCTCTTATACTTTTTAAAAGTTTAGCATCAAAGTTTGTCTCTTAGACAGTCAGAGGAGAAAGAGAAGCTTTTCCAGAGGGCATGTCAGTCTATATTGATGTTAGGTGACATGAATTTTCTTTAGAAAATGAATATGAGGGCTGCAGGGACAGGCTTTTTTTCTTAACAGAGAAGTCTAATCTTTAGATGACCAAAAATAGGTGAGATGAATCTTACCCTGTGTGGTTTCATTAATTATTGTTAGCTGCAGAGGTGATTTCTGTGGTGGTAAAATGACATGGCAGGACACTTTAGAGTCTATTTGAGAAGCAGTGGGAGATGACTTGCAGTGTATAAATAGCCTCTGCAGCCATACTGAAGTTCTTACAAGAACAGAGGCCTATTGAAAAGGTTGTTTTCTAGGGACTCGGCTGATTTATGGGATTCTGACAGCAGGTGCCCCTGCCCAATTGGAAGAGAACAAGTGGAAAAGAGGATTCAGCTAACTGCAGATTAAAGGGAGATTGTTCAGCTCTCTTTTTTTTTCTCTGCTTCAAGAAGCTGGCGTTCCTTGTGGAGAATTTGGAAGCTGATCCATTGAGACTGGGAAAACTAAATCCTACCAAAAAAGAGCTTTGAGACAGTTCATGGAGGTGTTTTATCACTGTGATTGTTGCATTTGAGATAGTGCAAACACTTAACATTAAATCCTTGAAAAGAGAAGGAAGCAGGACAGGAGGGCCTGAGAAATATTATCTTAGCATTACCACTATAGCATATGGTTTCTGTGTTTAGATCTGCAAGGAAGAGATATATTCCTTATATACTTCTTGCAAGTACATTTTAAAATCAGTGTGCAGTTTTGAAGATATTTTCATACCTCTTCTGTCCATGCTTAAGAGTCCAGTGTAATTTGCAATAAACTGGACTATGTCAGGCATTACAACAGGCCTGGCAGGTATCACACAGGATTTGTGGGAAATCTTGTGCCCTTCTAGCATGGAGAAATAGCTCTGTGAGCTACTGAATTAACCTTCTAGCAACCAAATATGTTTCTAATGTTCTGCATCCATGCCAATACTGTTATTCCCCCTCAAAAATAGCATCTGCAAACAATTAAGGCTCTTAGAATCATAGAATGGTTTGGGTTGGAAGGGAACTTGAAAGATCATTTGGCTCCAGCCCCTCTGCCATGGGCAGGAATGCCATTGCTCCGAGCTCCACCCAGCCTGGCCTTGAACACTTCCAGGGATGGGGCATCCACAGCTTCTCTGGGCAGTCTGCACCAGGACCTCACCACCCTCACAGTGAAGAATTTCTTCCCAACATCTAATCTAACCCTTTTCTCTTTCAATTTAAAACCATTAACCCTTGTCCTATCACTGTCTGCCTGTATAAAAAGTCCATCTCCCTCCCTTTATAAGCCCCTTCAAGATACTGAAAGGCTGCAATGAAATCTCCCCAAAGCCTTCTCTTTTCCAGGCTGAAGAACCTGTTTTCTCAGCATCTCTTCATAGGAGGTGCTTCATCCCTTGTGGCCATCCTATTGTGGCAGAGCCCTCTTTTTGTGTTGGAATCACTGTAAATTGGTGTGACCTCTTTTGTGCAAATAGAAAAACCATACTGTTGAAGGGTGCTAAGAGCTTCCTGCTCAGGGGTCTCAGATCCACAGACAATTTCAGACATTGCTAAAGGCTGTTGACATGTCAAACATTAGTTTTAAACACAGAGAGCTATACAGCCCCTTTGGACAACAAAACCCAACTGTAGGTAGCAAGAGTGACCACCTGGAGCAACAAACTGTGTCAGACAGCAGAGAAGCCAAGATAACTCAGGCTGCCAGTGTGCAGGCCATCCTTGTTTGTACACGCACTGGAAAGGGTAACAGTGTTTTAGAAGGGAAAGCCAGGAGAAGGAAGGGAAAGCTAGGCTTTGTGGATTTTGTCTCCAAAGTCTTTGATTAGAACTGATGAAACCACACTTTTTTTTTAACCTTTGGACTTTCATCTACAGCAGGATTGAGCCACCCTCATGCTGTGCTGAACCTGAGTTGGCAGTCCTGCCTGCTCACAAGGCTTGTTAATTCAATGAGAGATCTTCAGTAACTGCTCAATTCATGGATTTTGAGTTGGAAAAGAAGTTGGAATATACTGATGCTCAGAATACTCTGGCATTCCCATGAAAGAAAAAAACCCCAACCTATCTATTTCTTTGCTCTTCTGTCTTGTATGAATTAGGATTTCCTCCAGATCCTTTATGGACAGGCAAGACAATACAGTGTCCAATCTTTATTGTCTCTGCTGTGGTAGAAGTGCAAAAGAGATCAATATAAATGGGAAGATTTCAGGTATGACCACAAAATTATTTTACAATCAATTCCCTGATCAAATGGTTCAATTTTTTGCATGGGATTCATCAAGAATAAATATGCACACTTGGAATAAACAGAGGGCTTGCACTCTCACTCTCACTGCACTGACCATCTTGCAGACATTGCAAGTCTGACAGGTTCTTAAGACTTCAGATTTGATGAATTTTAGGAGCACAATTTAGGAGTGGAATTTAGGAGCAGGGAGGCCAAAGTTTCCCTCTCTGCATCTGTTCTCTAAATTTGCAGTGTGCCTGCACAAGACAGGCTGTGAGAGCCTGCACATTCCTGGAGCTGGTGCTGCAACCAAGCTGACAGATGTCAGGAAATCCTGGAGGAAATTTAATCCAAATTCCTTGAATTCCAGTCATGTAAAAAATTTAGAGAGAGAAACAGGAAAGACTGCTAATACTACTTTGACCCCAAAAATTAAATTTTTCATAACCTGATTTTTAGTTTGCATGAGGTTATACTCTGTTCTACTTCAGCTTTCTTGCTGAGCAAAAAAATTAAGTACTCCAGATGTGACCATGTAGGTACAGTTACAACAACTATGAGCTGGGAACTCTGCCCTCACAAACAGAATGCAATTTTAATATTTGTCTGTCTAGGGATGGTGTTAATCTGATTATAAAGTGTTAGATATTTTGAAATAATAAAAGAAAATTAACTTCTCAAAAGTTAGAAAATGCATATTAGATTATCTAATTAAAGGATAACTTGCATTGTTTGACCTATGCAGCACAGGGACGGTAACACAGGACATAGTAGAAGCAGTAACAGCAGAAGCACAAGTAGTAATGCCAGCAGCTGCTGAAGTGGCAGCAGGAATAGCCTCACTGACAGCAGAAGAGAAAGAAAAACTGTTTTCTAAACCTGAAAGTGTGAGGCTATATGTTTACCTGCTTGATTTACAACTGACACAATGTATAGATGCCAGACTATTTACATTTTGGCATATGCTAAAGATGTTTGGGGGCAAACCTCTAGTGAGGATGGATATTTTCAAGCATTGTTTTTATAAATGTTACATATGTGCTTGCATGTTGGACTTGTTGGAATAATAATATGTGCCAGGTTTAGACAGCAAGTTAAGTTAGTCCTAAGAGAGAGAAAAAGCACTTTACAATTATTTTCCATACACATGGTTTCTGAAAACCAAACAAACACATGCTTTCAGTCATATGCTGTGTAGCAGACACACAGAAAAATCAGATGGTTCAATTCTGCTGCTGAATGTTCTCAGCACTCTGATATTAAAACAGCCTTGTATTTCACAAGTTTATGCTCAGGAAATGCGGATCAACATGAAAATAGGCATATAATGGGCAATTAATATTTGTCTCCTGAAGTTCCTCCTGCCTCTGTGAGTGACTCTTGTCTTCCCACATCTCATCCATTTGAAGACTGGCCCCAATGGTGCCTTCCAAAATGTCCAGTTTTGAGTTCCACTGACATTAATGAGGATTACAGATGTATGCTGAAGGCAGAACAGCCTTTCAAGCATCAGAGAGCAATGCTGCTGTTCAGCACTGTTTTAAACCTAAGCAATCCACAGCAAAGTGCTGGGAGTAAAAAGTAAAATTTTCAAGTAAAAGGAGAATTCCAGGTGGTTCCCATTCCAGGCGGTTGGAAATTCTTTGGGATTTTTCAGCACTGCAGATATGATTGCCAGACTTTGGAACATTCACTCTTCAGGGTCAGACATAGATGTTTGCAGCATGGAGGAAAACCAGCTGCTTTTATATAGTAAAAGCAGAACTTTCTTTCCTTCTTCCTTGTCCTCTGGGAGAACTGAATTCCTCTCCCGTGTAGTGTTTGGGTAATTTTCACCCAATACATTGTTCATTGTTAAAAGATGATACAGCCCTGAAAGAAATTAGACACATGTTTAATTCTGTAAGGCAAGACTATACCTTGGACACTAAAAGTCATATTAATAATAAAAAATAATAGATCTCTACAGCTTAGATATTTAGATCTGAGATAATAATCGAGTTTCTTGTCCCTTTGAAGAAACAAGCACTTCTTTGCTAAAATTCATCTCATCTCAAGGTGGATCTCTAAACAACCTAGATGACTCATGCCGTAGAAATGCTAATTTCTCTCCACTGGCTATAAAGGGAACCTGGGCCATATGAAGGCTGAGGTTTCTAGACTGTGAGTAGGAGCAATTCCATAAGGGATGTGCTCAGAGATGTACCTAGTACAAACCTTACCAGGGCTGGAGTATAGCTCTGGTTTTGTACTCCGAGAAAAGGCCTCAATCAGTTGATGAAACATATTTGTCTTGTACTGCTTGAGATGCCTTAGGATGTCAAAGAGATCCAAACACAGCTGATGCAGGATGGTAGTGGTCTCTTGACTGCCCAGGATGGCACCTGGAGGCCAAGGAAGATGCCCTAGGATGTCTTAAGTGGCAATAAATATCAGTGAGCTATTCATTTGAGACCCTGTTCAATAGTCATTAATCTAAGCAGTGATTCATCTCACCCCTTTTTCAATTAACTTTTTCTTTAAATACTGTTGACCACCTTGACCAGATTGTTATTGATTTTAAAGGGAGCTTAACAATGCATGTGAAACACATGTGCACATGTAAGATGTGTTTTACATGTGCATGTGAGATTATGAAATTAAGTTGAATAAGTCTGGAACTTGTGGGATGATTTCTTTGCCTTAACTTTAATGTCTATTGCCATTTGTTGTGCTCTAGGATAATGTACCTGGACTCTAATTTCCTGTCAGAAGGGCTACATGTCTTTTGAAAATCCTCTTCCTGCAGTGTGTTATGTCTTAGATGCCTGTAGATATCACAAATAGTGCTAGATATTTATAAAAATGAGTCAAGTCACGTATATCATCTGGAGATGAATCCTGCCCTGTCCTCTACTTTAAAAGGGATATTGAAAAATTGCAGAGATGGCAGAAACAGCTACCTATTTTTGAATTAGAGAAAATACAAAAGAAATTTTTTCCCAATCTATTTAGTTTATCGGAACCATGACCAAAGATAGATGTAATTACAGAGTAGAAATATTTTCAATAGATAGAAAGTACCTTATACTTCAAAGTAACTTTAAAAATGGAAGAAGAATGAGCAAGGTGAAAGCAAAGAGCTCAAAATTTCAGTTTAGATGATAGGTGGTAAATGTCTCTTATTAACTAATGAGAAAAATCACCAAGGGAATTGATGAAGTCTATGCTTCTTGAAGTATTCACATTAAAACAGGATACTTTCCTGAAGTTATAATTTGCCGAAAGCAAGATTGTGAACTCAGTACAAGGGTAACTGAGGAAAGTTAGCTGGCATGTGGTAGGCTGGAGATTAGACTCAATGGCCTACTGATCTATTCTGGCACTAGGCACCATAAAATGTGCCAAAATAAGGAGAGGATGACTTGAATTCAGCTGTGTTTGCTGCAAATCAATTATTTTTTTTTCACCAGAAAATGGCAAGTAGGATTGACTTGGATAATCTTTATATCACTTCCCTCCTCCCTCTTTCCATAAATTTTGAGAAAATTGCAGAATTCTCAAAGGTTTTTGTTGTTTGCAGTTATTTGAATATTACACAGCCACATCTGTATTTGTTGTTAACATTCTTTCAAACCCTTCTTGTTGCCTTCTTTACCTTTTTCTTTGTTTATTCATCTGTTGCATATTATCCAACACTCAGATTTGTGACTCTCTGGATAAATACTGCCTTCATGCTAGTTCTTTATGTCTAATTCAGTGAGGAATTGATTTTTTTTCTTTTTTTTTTTTTTTTTTGGTAATGAACTTTCATTAATAATATTAATTCAATTCTTTTCTTTCAAAGTAATTCTTCAGCAAATTGGGGAATGAGTATGAAGATTATTCACAAACAATTGATTGATGATGAAATCCTCTGTGTCATTCAGCTGTGTTAATGAGTGCAGAAAAAGAACCTCCGTTAGCAGATGAAATATGCTGCTTTGTCTCTGTTCTCAGACTGTTAATTTCTTATTTAGTGATGCTAGTGGGAAATTATGTTACATCCCCCTAAAATGTTTATCTTACTCACAAGATTTTTTATTTAGGTGCCTCAGCCTGCATTTATCACCACAGCAGCATAAGAAACTGCAAGGTCCCCTCATGTGTGGTACTGAGGGTAAATTCATATTGCCTTTTTGGTGCCATCATTTATTCTCATACGAGTCCCCACTGTTCACTTTGCTTTGTGCTGAGGTGCAGCAGCTGGTTGCCTTGTTAAAGAAACTCTAATAGGAGTTTAGGTGTTTGCACTGAAGATAGTACAATGATCTGTCTAGAAAATTCCATGGTATTTATACTCCTAAAGATACCATCAAGCCTCATGTGAGATTTTAAGGAACATCAAGGGCTTTGGATCCAATGAAATAAATATGGAACATGAACCCTGCTCTCTAGGGACAGAATGAACAATTTCCTCATTTATCTTTTACACATGCCCCTGTAGTATTTAAGCACTCTGAAAATGTTAACTGTTCTTGATATTCCTATGGGGGAAGAGATGGTACTATTCCTATTCTACCACCAGTCAGGAAGATGCAGCACTAAATAAGTTTTTGAAAGCCATTTAAAAAAAGTACTGATTGCTTTATTTTCAAGAAATTTTGCATTTTACTGTAGGTTTCTGTTTCAGTTAAGCAAAATGAACCTTAGCATCCCTAACTTTTGAGTGATCAGTTCTGCAGTGGTACTTTGTCACCTTCTTCAGGAGATATTTGCTTTTAAACTACAACCCAGCAACATCCTGATCTCTCCCCACATATCTAGTCCATGTTTTATGTCTTGCTGCCCTGGTCAGTTTCACTTTTTTCTTCTCTCTCAACTCAACTTCAATCTCTCTTTATCCTTTCTTTCACTTTTATATCACATTCTCTGGTCTTGTATGTTATCTCCACTGTTGCTATATCTGTCTTCCTCTTATCAAGGCTGAATCCTCTATTCATAGTGTCCCCAGATTGATTCTTTGTCTCAGTCTACTCTCTTTGCCTTATTGTACTTTTGCTGTAGTTTTGCTGCTGTCCTTAGTGTTTTCTAGTTTGTGCAGCTGAAGAATCATTGAAGACTCATAATACACAGTAACCCTGCAGCCATTTCCTCTGGATGACTTTAGAGGGAAAATTGCCATAATTTCAGTGAATCCTTCACTCCCTCAATGTGCACAGAGCCATCAGAGTTATTTGTAGGGAAGCTTCAGTATGTCTGTGGTGAACACTCATTTTTTCCCCCCAGGCTGATTGCTGACTTGTAGATTTCTGTTGTGCTGGTAGAAGATGCAGTTCTAGTCTCACAATCACTGCAAAAACAGTAAGTGCTGGATAGAAAACACTAGACTAGCAGAGCAGGGGTTTTTTTGTGGGTTTTTTTTTTTTTGGTTGGTTTGGTTTCTTGTTTTTGTTTTTTGTTTTTTTTTAATAACTAAAAAGATCACAAACTTTCTTTGCAAACCAGCAACAGAGCCTATTTCATATCTACTCTTATTCTGGCTTAATTCCAGAGCAAATAAATACATTAATTTCACTTAAACTAGTGAAATTTTGGCAACTAAATATATTCACTTCATTTAAACTAGTTAAATTTTGGCAAAGTTTTCAGCCAGATTCTGTAAACAGAATCTTTAGATAGAAACTGCTAAAGAACCTTACTAATAGTCATTGTCAGCAGTCCTGTCTATAACTTGGTGTGTGCAGAAAATCTGCACGACTTGCACCTGAACCTGTAAGGCTCTTTGAAGACAGTAGCCATAACTATTATCTGGCATTGGCATAGTGGGAAATATCCTGCCTGACATATTTTTACAGATCTTTAAATATGAAAGATTACAAACTATTGAGGTTGAATAGTATGAAATGAAAAAAAAAATCTGCAAGTGATAGAATAAGAAAACATTACATGTCCCTATCCACTCTGCACTGGATGTGGATCAAAATGAGCTGTTCTGATCACAATACAGGGAAATTAAAAAAACACATGCTGTCTGCTTCAGACCTATTTGCTGAGTTGTGCTGTGCAGAATGGATTCTTTAGAAGCATGTTTTAAAACCCTTGAAAGCAATGGATTCTTTTTTAAGAAAACTGATATACCTGGCATCATTGGTAAGTCCTTTTATACTTAATGTGCTGCAAATTTCACCATCTGCTTTGCCTCAGTTGAATAGGCAGCATTTCTGATACTTGGGACCTTTTCCTGTGAGTCCATACAATTAGGTAAGAAGATGATTTCTGTGTCACACATTTAATGTGGCCATTTGTTTTGTTCTTAAGGTAAGCTAGAAGTGAAATCTCCTTCACAGTGGGTGTGAAAGATACACATTACATCTGATTTGACAAAACCAAATCTAAACTTAGTAAAAAACCCCTATAAAATGAAACTAAAGATTCCATATGCAACTGTATTGCATAGGTTTTGCACACACTAAGTTTACACCTGAATCTTTCAATTTATAATAATAGAAATAAGTGAGCATGAGTTGATGGCTACCTGACAGTTTTCTCCCTGTTTCATGAGCACCTAGTCTCATTCCCTTTACATGTATACTATTCAAACATCCATAGGTGTTTGAAATAAGGTGTAAGGTGCAGAAACCTATCTTCAAGAGCCAGTGTGAGGCCAGTGTTTGCCATTAAACTTGACACCATTAAACTTGGGAGCTCAGTTTGAAGCCAAAGCACCAATATGCAAATAGCCACGTGTGGCTCCTAATTTTTTTTGAAGCCAATAGCTCTGAGTCTTAGGTCTAGGGATGGTAGTGACAAAACAGGTACTGAAGGATAGCTAAATGTTTCTGGAAGGAAGCTGGAGGTCAGGGCACCAAAAAGAACTTCCAGAAAGGCTTCAGCTCTTTTGAGTGTGTTGATCCAACCTATTCCTTATCCGCTGAGTGGTGCATCTGTCAATCTGTGTCTCTCCCTTTAGTGACAAGGATGTTGTGTGGGACAGTGGACAACTACAACCATTTCCAATGTCCTATGGTGTCTCTAGCTGTCTCCAGAAAGCACGTTTCATGTAGGCTATGCAGTATATTTACCAGCCCCAAGTGGTTTTCAGTAATCTGATGGCCCCTAAAATGCTGTTAGATGATCCTGCTAAATATTTTAAATAGAAATAAAGCACAGACAAAGTGCATTCAGTTACCTCTTGATAAGTCTTTTTTTTCTTCAAGAATTAGCATGACCAGTAACTGCCTACCAAAAGAAGGTGTTAACTCAAAGTGTGATTTAGAAATATTGTATATTTTTCAATATATTTATGATGATGTTTGTACAAAGGGTAGTCCATAAAGAACTGGTCAGAGTCCCACAGTGTGTTTCAGAAATAAAGATGCCAGGGAAGGGACTCACAGCACCTTAAGATGTATCTGGACCCAGTACTTTCATCAGTGTTACTGCATTAGCCACAGTAGGGATGTCTGTAACATTTTAGTCTTCTGCTCTTAGAGAAAGCTGTTGCAACTGAGGTGAGTGAAAGAGGCACAGTATCAGTCCACTTGTTCCCAAAAGATACTATGGAAAGAATTACCAACAGACTTCTCTTCATCCTTCAGCAGTCCCTGTATCATCCTTGAATATATTGGAACACGAGCAATACTGTGGGAAGACTAATTGTGTCTGCACAGCTTTTTATTTGCTCTATAAACTGCTTCTTCCTTTTACTGGTACTCCTTGGCTTCTCTCAACCCACTCTTTCTCCCTTCATTTGTCTTGGTGGCATCACACACTGCAAACATAGAACAAGGAAATAAAATGGAGACTGCTACACTCATGATGCCTTCAGGAAGCTTAAGGGAGGACATACAGCATTCACATTCACAGCAAGAAGGCAAGGAAAATGTGAGAAAAATGTTTACACCTGATGAGAGTTTCCTGAAATAGTTTTGCCCTGTGCTGACAGAAAAGGGGCCACAGACCGGCATCCTTGCTATTCCTGTGGCTGCTGTGGGAACAGGTATTTGTGTGTTCACCTTTAGGATGGGCAAACATATCACACTCCATGAGTCACTCCTTGCAGTGTCCCCCACGGAGCTCTTGTTTTGCAAAAAAACAGGTTTGTTTTTCCTGCAAGTCATAATGCATTACAAATGAATAATAGGAAGAAAGAAACAAACCCAACAACAGCAATAACAGCTGAAAAACCCCAACCAAAAACATTAATCTCTTTGTATTTTTACTTCAGCCAAACGGGAGACTCATCAGATAAATTATAATTTTTCCCTCAAAAGGTTTGATCTTGCAGACTTCTTTTACAAAGCCTTTTCCATTATCCCCTTCTCCAACAGCTGGCATCTCATTCTACTGTTAACAGTTCCAATTAGGGTAATCACTCAAAAACTGTAGCAGAAAAAGACACACTGAAAACAACTGCTTTATCTCTTTCAGGTATTTCTTCTTTTGCATAAACACTTAAGCAATTTAATTTTGCCTGAGTGCTTTCTCAAAGGAGAGTTCTGTTGAATAAGGACAACCATAAATCAATATAACCCAGCTTTTTTGGTCGCCTCTTCTTTTTAGTGCTCACAATAATGAGATATAGCTGAATTATGTTAACAATGATTTTTATTATTATACTCCCCTCTAAAGCACCTGTTGGCATGGTGGATGGTCATTCTACAAAGTTAAAAATAAGTCAGCAAAATCCTATGAAGAAGAGTCCTCTCTTCTCTCTCTTGTTGTCTCTAGTTCATCATTTTATACTGTTGAGATAACACTAGATGTACGAAGTGATGTGCTGAGTAACCTATTTTGGTTTATTATAAAAAAAACCAAAAAAGAAATCCCCCAAAACACCAAGAAAGGAAAATAATTGTAATAGTGTATTGTGCTCTGCTAATACAAAACCTGAGCTGTAGGCATATAAATGCCATGGTAGTGGCCCTTCCTGGGAGAAGACATGATTACTGAGTCACACGTAAAATTGAACGTGAGCCTCTCCAGCTAAAATTTATGGTGTGAGAAGCAACTAAAGCAGCAAGAGAGCCTGGCCAAAATGTTTTAGTATTCTCTATCATGAAGCTGTTAATTCAGAAGTGAATCTGTAAAAAGACCATTTTTGGCTGCTCAGAACACACCAGGAGATAAAGATACCAGAAATCTAGACATTAGCAANTTGTTTTGCTTTGTTTTTTGTTTTTGTTTCTTTTTTGTGTGGTTTTTTTTTTAATATATTAAGGCATTAAAAAGAAGGAGCACATTTATGTAGGTCCAGCAAGCCTAGAAAGGCTTCCATCCATTTACTATTTACAAAACCTGATTTTACACAATAGGGTGGGACCATAACAACTGATTTATTCTCTACCCTTTAGCCTGAAGCATCATTACTTCTTGCATTTTTACAGAACCTTCTGGTTTAGCTCTGTGTAGCATCACAAACCTGATTAAAAACTAAAATAAGTGTGGAAGGCACATACACATTACAACTCTGTTCTCAGAAACCGACTTGGCTATACTTGAGCAAACCCTGGAAATACAGGCTAGCCAATCTCACCTCCACATCCAGCAAGATCATGGAGCAGGATCATGGAACACATCCTCCTGGAAACCTTGCTGAGGCACGTGTGAAATAAGGCAGTGACTGATGACAGCCAACAAGGCCTCACTGAGGACAAGCCATGCCTGACTGATATGGTGGCCTTTTGTGAGGGGATTACAGCACTGATGGATAAGCAAAGGACTTGACGCCATGTACCTGAACTTGTGCAAAACATTTGACACTGTCCCACACAAGATCCTTGTCTCTAAACTGAAGAAAGTTGGATTTGACAGACGAACCTCATGGTGAATGAGGAATTTGCTGGATGCTGGCACCCAAAGAGTTGTGGTCAATGGCTCAGTGTCCAGGTGGGGGCCAGTGAGGAGTGTCATCCCCAGGGGTCTGTACTGGGACTGGTGCTGTTCAACATCCTTGTCAGGGACATGGAGAGAGGGACTGAGGCACCCTCAGCAGGTTTGCTGGTGGCACTGAGCTGTGTGGTGCAGTGACATGCTGGATGCCATCCTGAGAGGCCTGGACAGGCTTGAGAGGTGGGACTGTGGGAACCTCATGAAGTTCAACAAGGCCAAGCAAAAATCCTGCATCTGGATTCCAGGCACAAAACTAATCTGGACAGTGAATAGATTGAGAGCAGCCCTGAGGAGAAGGATTTGGGTGTAGATGGTCAACATGGCCTGGCAATGTCCACTTGCAGTCCAGAAAGCCAACTGTGTTCTGGGCTGCATCAAAAGCTGTGTGGCCAACAGGTTGAGGGAGGTGATTCTGCCCCTCTGCTCTGCTCTCATGAGACCCCACCTGGAGTGCTGCATCCAGCTCTGGAGCCCACAACCTAAGAAGGAGATAGATGTGTTGGAGAATGTTCAAAGGAGACCATGAGGATGATCACAGGGCCAGAGTATCTCTCCTCAGAAGATGGGCTGAGATAGCTGGGGCTGTTCAGCCTTGAGAGGAGAATTTGAGACACCTGGTCAGATTGAAGCTGTTTGTACCCATGGCGTAGGAGTGGAACTAGATGACCGCCCTTTCCAACCCAAACAGTTCTATGATTCTGTGACTCTTGGATTCTGGGATTTACCATTCCCAATATATTTGTACGTAATCTGTTTCTGAAAACCTCCACCAATAAATATAAAGGACTGAAATGAATATTCAAGGCAAACCCTCCCAGAAGGCTGAAATACATTTTTAGAGCTCACCACTATTAAACAACCTTGACTTGGATCCCACAGCTTAAGAGCTCTTGCTAACAGGTTTGCCACTTGCCAATCAGTCAGCAGATTGAAATTAGTGTCAGAGGAGCAGCAGGCAGAAGGGGGTCACATGGCTCTCCTCCCCTGCTCTGCCAGTTATAAACACAAAGAGTTTCCTATTTCAGAACATTTAACAGGATTTTAAGACACTGTTGCTGACACACATAGCTGGTGCTTCACTCTCACTGCATCTGGGACAGATGATGTGTCAGAAAAATATGGAAGAGTAAGGGGAATTTCGGAGTATTATGAGTAGTCACTGTCCTAATTTATGTCTTATTTTGCCCTTGTGCTCATTTCAAACCCTCTCCTTCTAATAAAAACATGCACAAATTAGACATTATAAAGTCAAATGAGTCCTTTAAATGCTGCTTTGTGACAAACACTGTGAACCATGGCTGTATAGCAATTCTAAGGGTTTACAGAAAAAGTTCTCTAGGGATGCAAAAGCATCGTAGCAGTTATCCATGTGCTGTGTAAACTTTTCGTGTAGTGGTTACATCTCTGCTCTGTGAAGATAATTTCATAGAAGAGCAGAAAGAGGACGGAAAAGAAAACAATTTCTATTCTTGTCTTTTATTTTTCTATGTGGAATGCATTAGAAAATTGTTTACTTAGAATCATTAGTTAATTAGACACTAGTGAAGATTGTTTAACCCTGATAGCCAATAGTATGCACCTGTGTCTAGACTCCCTCCAGAGAGGGAGTCACGAGTTAGTTACAGTTACAGTAGTTAGATATGATAACTAGAAGTAAGATGTAGTTTTAAGAGCTCCTCTTTAAATATATAATAATGTATTAAAATATAGTTATAATAATAATAAAATATTCAACCTTCTAAACTAAACTCAGCATCATCTCTTCCCCGCACGGGCCAACCGCAACATTTCGGGTCCCATAGAGCACTACACCTCCAAAAGTACCCATCAGTTGTTGAACAATGGGCAGAGAAGCAACTATCAGTAGAAAATGAATTATCTTTTTTTATTTCATTTCAAATTTTGCAAAATATGGAAAGAAAAATCAGTAATAATAAATGGACCTTAAAAAGAACAATGATTAAAGTCTCTGTGGTTCTGACATTTGAGATTAATAAATTAAAATAATTTCTGATCTTCTTTTATGTTAGACTCTCCTACCCCTCTCCATAGACACAGAGAAAGCTTCTTTCTACAGCAATATGCAGCAGCACAGGCATTGCTAAGTCAATCACAGGTTCCCCAATTACTAGAACCTGTCAAGTCTAGCAGACATCAGTTGATGCTTGAAGACATCAGTGCTGTTATTTATATCACTGCTCACTAGACTTGTATAATTTGGTTATGCTAAAGACTGGAATCTGCATTTTTTTTTCCTAAGTACAATAGAGCAACTGTACTAATAGAATTCATGAACAAGCTTCTCATTGTTGTGAACATAAAAAATTTATATACACCTTACAGGTCTACCCCAGAGGCTATAATTAAAAAGAGCAAATTTTACCTGGAATATTTGGTAGGTTTTATTCAGGTCAACATTCTTACTCACAAAACAGTCTTTTGAATAGGTGTGTGTTGCTGGGTCGATTCAAATGTTAGAGTAAACCTACGTAAGGCCAAACAAATGAACAAATGCAACTAGCTCAGAAAAGGTACTAGGAAAACAAGACAATACAATGAAAAGAGAATATATAATCTGACATATCTGGACTGCCTTGATCTTATGCTTTGATACATTGAAGTAACAATGGGGAAAGGGATCTGTTGAACCAGGTAGCCCGTAAGCTAATGCCCACAAATGTGCAGTGCTCAGAATGTCATCTGGGAACAGCCACACGCTGGCTGCTTTGTTCTAAATAAATCTGCACCTAGTTCAACTCCCAGTGGGAGACTCCTACTGAGATCAAGGATATATTGATCAGGCATCTTGGTGATAAATCTAAATTTCAGAAGCTGGGTTTTTGCCTATCCTGTGGAGTCTTTGAGAAAATAAATGGGGAAGGAACATACAGAAGCCTTGGTTATGTCTCCATGAATTGTCTGAAAGTGTTTATTTCCACCATTCTTCAAAATAATGAACAGCAACAGTATGAAAACCCATAAAGCCAAAATCCAGGTGAAAGCAAACAACCCTTCCCTGCTCAAAAAATTAGATTAAAAAAACCTTTGTATATACACAACATATGTTAAAATATCCGGGTTTTTTTAATAAGAAAAGGACAAAGAATTATTTTAAGCTTTTATCCCAAGACCTTATTTTTTCCATGTTCAAAATCTGAAACAACAGTCACAAAAATGCTCATCTGCAGAAACTATTTTCATATACCCCAGCCTGAACTAAATACACTGTCATACGTCCCTTACACAATGTCAGTGACCAGCTACAAGTGCAAAAGCAGTCTTGGGACCTCTGCAAAGCATTCGACTCTGACTTAATTAGAAAAGACATGGTTTACACCTCCACCCAAATAGCTGCTTTCCCGTTCACAGCTTGTGAACATTGTTCTTTCTTCACTTTTTCATACACTGGCTGGGCACACAGGTGTTGACATTGCTGTCCTATACTGCCTGAAGAAGACTGCGTTCACCAAACATCCTTGCACTCAGGGGCAAGAGTAATACATGAGCACTAAAACAACCTCCCAACACCACGGAGGATGTGGGATGGTTATGGTGGTTTATGAGCAAATCAGGTACCAGATTCACTCCTACAGAAGAATATGCATATATGTTACATTCTGATTTTCAGTGACTATTTCCATAGAGATAATTGATGTTGCTCTTGTACATGATGGAAGGATTTGTCTGCATAAGAACGTATGCCGTAGAATTTCAAGGAATTGCTAAACTCTTTCAGCCTTGAAAAAAAATCATACAATACCATCTACAACTTCACTACCTTGCAGATGTTGTAAACATGAGACTTGTGAAGTGCTGAGATATTAAACCTCAAGCCCTGTGGTTAACTTTGGACAGAAAGTACAATAAATATGCTTTTCTATGCCCTCCTTTCAGAAGAGAAAAATAACAGAGATACTGCAAATAGTTCAAGCTACTAAAAAAAAAAATAAAGGCAAATAACAGTACAAGTATTTTTTTTCTTCAGCTGATTTTGAACAAGAAAGGTTATTACAAAAAGATAGGCAGAAGTAGCCTTTCTAATACCACATTATTATTTTGCAGAGTTTGCCCCTTCAAACCATTCCAGACTGGCTGTCAGTGCTCTGAGGAAAAAAAGGAGTAAATTTATTAGCAATATCTTATGAAGTACAATTGGTCTCCTGAAAGAGAGTTTCCAGCTTTTGGTAGGACCTTGGACATATCATCCTTCAGCTTTCTGTGATGTGTTTTAATTACATAAGAAATGGATGCATGTGTGAAATTTATTGCATATGTTTAAGAGTGCCTTCAAATTGTTGAGTTGTAAATAAATATAGTGTGACGAATTAAAATTCTCTGAAAATACCATAATTACTTTATACATATGGACAAGAACCTTCACCACCACTACAATCTACCCCCTCCCAAAATAAACTCAAATTCTTCAGAAAGCACAACCCATTTTCAAATAAACTAGAAATATTCAATAGTCCTTGAAAAGAAAGACTGGGATTTACTTGGTGTTTCAAAGAATTTGTCTCCACATATGCTTGTCATCTCCCTTCAGAGAACCTATACAAGACATAATGGAAACAGTATTGAGGGTGATGAAAATGCCAGAGCATCTGTCAGTGGATCACCTTATGACAGCAAGTGATAAGCCTCCTAACGCTGAAGTGATGAATGTGCCTGCATGTGGATGCTATGCTTGTGTGAGACAGCTGAAAAACACAAATATGAACAACTAGACATGAGGACATGCCTCTGGGGAGACCCCACTGGTTTTTGTAGTACTTGACTGATTCTAGAAAGCAGGACATTTTTACCATCAAGAAAGATAAGTGTGTTTTATCAATACAGCTCCATGGCCCAGAAGAGGAGCAGCTGGAATGCAGGGAAGCATCAATCCTATCTAAGTATCAAATGTGACCTTTTGTATATGTTCTCCTTGCAAATGATCTTTCATTTCTGTACCTTCACAGTTTTCATAATGCATTTGGAGTGCTTTATAACTGAGCAGTAATATAAATGCAAGTTGCCATAGGCTTATTTGAACAAAAATTGTATACCTCGAAGTCAATAAAATTTCCAAAGTACAGATTACTTGGAGAAACAAAGCATAGGGCTCCTGCTTGTAGTCACAAACAAAACACAGTGTACAAGTAGGGTATGATTTACAAAGTGTGAAGGTCTAATGCAGACAAACATGTTTACACAGGAAACTGGAAATCTATAGGGGAGGAAATCCGTTTTTGATATATAGTGAAAGGGGGAATATTGATGGCAAATATGAAAATATATTTCCCAAGCTTAGTGAGTCAAAACCCCATAATATATCTTCCTTCTAAATGTTTTTCAAAGCTTTGGAAGAGCTTTAAACACTGATTTTATTAATCTATTTCACAGGATATACACACAAAATTATGAATCAAAATTATTCAACAATTTTAATGACAGTAAATATGATAAGAAAAAAGCTACCAGTTGAACTCTGACAAGAATAAATATTAGTATATTGAAGATGGATGCAGAAATCTATATTACAAATGGATATAAATAAATTCATTTGTATTTCTTTGAGCAAGATGTTAAAGAAGGGAGCAATCCATATTATTGACCTGACTTTAATAATTTTTGCTTTAGATTAGCTCTGTAAAACCAGACATCTCAGCAACACTTCACAATAAGCATTCTAACTTTTGGCTAAATATTCTGATCGATAGCTTCTTATATACTAAACAAACAAACCCACCACCTGCAGTAGTCAGGTCTCAAAAGGTAACAGGCATTTTCTCAGTTTCTAATAAATGAATAGGGTAGTATTGACTGGTTGGTCATTAGCGTGTTTGAACAGACAAAGCTTATTCTTTGTTTACTGCTGCATCTTATTGCACACAAAAAGGCTACAGCAAAGAGAGGGGCTGGGTGCCAGAAATGGGCAATGCTGAGGAGGCACCTATGGAGGATTGTCTCTCCTCTCAGGTGGATGGAGGAAAATCAGGGCCCTTTTAAAGCTAATTCAGGACAGAGCTAAACAGGAGAGGAAGGAGAGAACTGAGCCTGAGATTGTGTCTGCACTGGTAGGTGAACAGAATGGTTCATCCTAAAGTAAAGCCATGAAAGAGGCATCTGTCTAATCAACAGAGACAATCTTCTGCTCCTCTGCCAGGACACAAGCAAGTGGTGTTTCCAGCTGTTGCAGGAGCAGCATGAGGAACGAGAGGGCAACTGTGGGAACAGCAAAGGTGCATGCTGTGTCTCCAGGGAAGGGGGAGGTCATAGAGGAAAGCAGGACAAACCTCTGGGATGATGGAGGGCCAGGACTGGATCTGATACAGCACCATTCTCCTTTCTTAGTTTGTGCTAAAGCTGCTGACAAAGCACCTCCATCATGTCAGTACACAAATCATGGCTGAGATCCTGACTGTTGCTAGGACAGCCTCAGCTGTCTCCTAGAGACTGTGAATCAGATAACCTTCATGGACCTAGGAGAGAAGGTCCTTTCCCTAAATTAATTTCTAGCTAAATGCACCCCTACATGAATGGCACCTCAGCATCCGGCACAGGCTGTGTGAGCCTCACTAGCTGTGTGTTTTCCATCACGTGCCTGATCTCGAGCTCCCTTTGGAAGCCCACCCTATCTTCAGGGGAGGCAGAGGTCAGGCAAGTTTCTAACCCATGTATCAGCTCAGCACTCTTAGCCAGGGCTATGCTCAAAATTTACCACTGACATATCAGAAACAGAACTACCCAAGCAGGATCAAGGTGACCTTTCTCTGTGCATAGACGTGAGGGGTTATTTTGTGCAAGTCTGATCTTGAGGGCAGACAGAGCAAAAATGGGCCTTGTTTTGCCCCATTCAGCTTGGGGCCACTTTTCCTGCTCACTACACGCCACAGGCTATTGCTCAGATATCTCCAAGAATGAAAATGCACCGTGGAAAGACTGAAAATGGGATGCCAAGAGCATTTGGGGGGGAAAACCCCCCAAAATTTAGAAAGAACTTCACAGGTTTAGTCATTCTTCCCTTCTTCAGTCCCAGTATTGTCCCTAATCTATTTAGAGCTTCCCAAGTCATTCTCTGCACTCAGGGAGACAGGTTTCTCATCCGCTTGAACCACATTTTTCACCTTCTTGATACTGATACACACCAGCTGCTCAATCTCTGCTCTCATATGCACTGAAGGCAATTAATCAAAAGTAAAATTTAAAAATCACTTCCCCTTTTTTGCTCATTATCTTAAAAAAAAGTGTCGCACTGAGAATAACTATGAACAATTTCAGCTTGAAAAGTAACCCTTTCACAAAGTTATAAGCCAATTCTGAACGTGACCTTTCAAATGGAAAGCTATGCAACTTTAACCAGACTTCATGCTGGGTCCATAGAATATTTCAAAGACATTTCTTTCAGTCTAGCCCATTTTTCCACCAGTCTGTGCCATGGTAAGTTTGATTTCATATTTCTTTGATCTGTGCAGCAAATACTTTACATAGTTTAAAAATAGATCCATGAGGCTCCATCTATACTCTTTAGCACTGAAAGGAAAGCGAGTTAATAACCAATGTAACAGTCTAACAGTAGTGTACTCCTTGTGATGCTCTCATTGGAGCAAATTCATTCCCACTGTAACTCCACTGACATTAACAGAGCTACCAGCTGAGATGAATTTGCCACATTTTTGTAAAGTGCTTTAGAATTTGATGTCATAATTCTCGAAAGACACCCTAGGAAAGATGTCTCTTTGCCTTTCTTGGGGTGTGTTCATGCACATGCCAGCTTTTCCAGCTTCTTGTGTTCCTTACATTTCTTTTCACACTGTCTCCCCACACTCTTTGAGACTCTCTTTTTGAGCAGATATAATGCACCAGATACTTATTTGAAAATAAGTGCCTTAAGGTAACGATAACTCTGGATTTGTTTTTCATATATGAAGGTGAATTTAGGAGTAGAGACTGAAGACTTCAAACCTGTTTCAAAGACCTTCATGAAAAATTGTCCATTTTAAAAATGGCTGTGTGTCCTGTTGCTCAAAATAGGTATTGTGACACAGACTGGACTACGACACTATTTTTTAAAGTGTTCATTGCTAAAATACTGATGATTTGAAATGAAATTATGGTAGTACAGATCAGAAAACAGCTGAAGCGGGTTAGACAATTTTTGACAACCTTTATTTGCTAGAAAGGGCTGATTTTCTGGAACTGAGTACATTTGCAGAAAAGTTGTTAGACAATTTCTTTAAAAAACCAAAAAACCTTCCACATTCTTTCAAAATCTCCAAGTTTGTGATTTCAATTCACCTCCTGGATTTTCACTTTGAGGTAAATGCAGTACTTTAAAAGGTATTAGAACTAAGTAAAAAAATTCAATCAAAGTAAATATTACAATTTAGGTTTTTAATTTTTTTTTTAATTCCTGCATTGTCATTCTGATTTGGGAAAGAAAAAAAAACATAAAAGCAAAACTAAGATAAAGAAACTGTTTCTGCATAGATTTTTTTTCAGTACAGGTTAGTGTTTAATCTTGTTGCTATCTGTGATTAGAAGCCACAGATTTTTGTTGCCTTTCTGACTGACTCCCATCATGTGGCTGTGTTTGCAGCAAGAGAATGTCTCCTCAAACAACTGCAAAGGTCAGTAGTTTTTGAAATGCCACTTATTGCATGTTTTGTTTATTGCTTTTTTTCCTATTAATTAGACCATTTGATGTGTAGCTGTGAAAACTATTTTGAAGACATAATGTTCCTGCTAAATCACTAAATAATCATTTAGACTACTAGAAAGATCTCCTTTTTAGCCTCAGAGGATTGTACAGTAGTTCCCTTAAGCAACATGGCTGAAAACAGGCTATATATTTCATATACTGCAGGCCTGGAGCAAATATTTTCTGACACTATACAATAAATCATGTTTTCTTCAACAGCAAATAATAGAACTGTACAGTACATTATATCTGCAGCAGCAACAAACAATTCATCATCTCTGACCTTTCCATTATGACAACAATTTGAAGAATAGAGACTAATTTAAATTTTTATATAATGTTTAAAATTTAAGGACTAAATCTCCTTTATACTAGATCCCTTCACACTGCTCAGGTAATAAAAAGCCTCCTTAAGGTGAACAAAAAGGCAAATTTTTTTCTTTTCAAACTCTTACAAATCAACAGAGCAGAGGTTTCTCAGAGGGCTTGGGCCTAAATGCAGCTCAGGTGGATGCACCCAAGCTAATTTTAAATGACAAAATGGTAAAAAAAAAAAAAGGTGCAGCCTGCAGGACCTGGGAACTTATGGTTTGTACTCTGTAGTTGGCTGTGCTGTTTCAGTCACAAATCTGTGATAAAAAAATACCACCATGCTGATAATGGGCTCCTTTTTTCTCCTCACAGATAATCTACATGTTTCTTTCACTATTCCTAGGAAGGGTGGGGGACTTTCAGCTGGCAGACAAACCAGCAAGTTATAAAAAACTCCCTCCTTGGCATTAAACCCAAGAAATGAGGGGTGCCAATTGAAATAATACCCCTCACTGCCAGTCCTTCCTGATACACACCACCTCTAGCCTTTCTGAAAGCTTGGGTTTGAAATGCACACTGAGGCTGGTCCTCTGAAATTGCTCAGATTTTGTCTCTTTCATGTCTAAGGTCTAGGTCTTTCCAAAGAAATCCCACCACATTCCCTCTACAATTAACTGGCCTCATCTTTTAATGGAAAGAGCCTTCATCCTGAACAACAGATACGACTCCTGTTCTTTGCAGAAACTATGGGGAGGGGTCACAAAAATTTGTCATGACAGAGATTTTTCAAACTTCCAATTCTATAAACAATTGCGTTTCTAATACAACCAGGAAAGGTAAAGCAATGTATCTCAGAACCTCCACAGCTAAATGCATATTCAGGGTTAGCTGCTGTGGGACTGGAAACATTAAACTTGCTTCTGATCCTTAGAAATTACCTGTTCAATACTGAACTGAAAGGGTGATGCCTGTTCTGCTCCTCACTGTAAGGGCATCCAGTGCATTGTCTCATCCTGCACCTCATTTCACCCCACAAAAGACCCACCAGTGTATAAGGGAGCAATCTGTGCCTTTTAGAACAGATTCAAAACTGCCTGATATTTTAGCTTGGTTTGAGGTCAAATGAGATGATTCCTACCATTAAAACAGAAAGAAATACTTCTGGCAGCCTGAATGAATTAATATTTTTCGTGTGTCTTTTTAAGTCATCACCTCAGGATATTTTATGGATGCTCTCTACAGATGGTGATACACATGGCCCTACCTCGATTAGCTCAAATTCTTTCAAGTACTCTACACAAATAATGCCCAAAATACATCTGATGTCTGTAGCTTTTTCTCTAATGAAAGCTCAAATGCCCCTACTCCTCATTATTGTTCATGTCCTTGTGCAAAAGTTAGTTTCTTTGACTGCTATAGAAATAACCCCAGATACTGAAGCCAAATATTTAATTGTCTTTATTGTTGCAAGAAAACAGAGATCAAACCCACAGTTATTCAGAGAACTTTGCCACACAGAACATTCAAAAAAGAGAGAGGAAAAAAGTCATTCTTGATTATTGTATCTGTAAAATTATTTTGAATGTATACTATATAATTAAGACTGCTTAACAGCTTAAATTTCTTGGCTTTGCTTTTTGAGAATACTGTCTTCTGTGGACATGAGGTTACTGAAACAGTACACTAGTGAGGGAACAAAACAAAACAGATGGTGCATTAATAATGGAAGTATTAGAAAAAGGGTACTCTTCCAGATTTCAATGTATTCATTAATATATTTTAGACAATTTAATTGCTTCCTGAAACACTAATTGAAAGAGTTTCATTTGCAAAAACCTAGTCTTGGTAATACAAACTAGGCACAGTGCCACAAAGAGCTTGAATGCTATAATAAGGAAATTAATAGAAGGGTTTGGGGGTTTTAATGTGTGTATGCTTATTTCTTTTAATGAAACCTTTACAAAAGCATAGAAAACACCAGGAAAAGAAAGATTTACAAAGAGAAGCCTGGTTTAAGAAGTAATGAATATTTAGAACATGTGAAGAGTATTTTTGGTTATTTAAAGTCAGCCTATATCAAGGGAGTGTGAATTGGATTTATTGAGCAGAAGAGCCTGATGCAGTTTAATTTTATCAACATTATGCATACCTAGACTTGTCATATCTATCAATCTAAGTAGAGGATGCTTTAAGAAGATTTTCTTCTGAAGATGTCTGCTTAAAATGCTTCAGTTTCTCTTCTAAATACCAATGGGAAACTAATTTTTGCCTGATTTCGAACCTCCTCACCTACTGCATGTAGGAAAATTTGAGTCAAACTTTCCTGTGATCAGTCTCTTATGCATCTCCAAGAGACTGGAGATGAAGAGCAGACAGAAAGGCTGAAGAAAACAAACTAAATAAATGCACTGAAAAAAAAGTGCTGCAGTTTGTCAAAGAGAATATATAAAGCAAAAGACCAACAAACATGCAGAGAAACCTGAAAGAGAAGATCAATAATAAAAAGAGAAAAAATCCAAACAGAAGAGCACACAGTTTCTAGAGCAGCTACTTTTCAAAGCCTTGCAGGTTGGGCACAGCCAAAAGATGCAGAAGGTGGTAAAAAGTAGTTTCTTTTGGGGGCTGTTTTGACGGTTGCCCACAAGAAGTGCAATTCTCACTCATGCCATACTTTGGTGCAATTTTAATTCCCAGTTACCAAGGATCCACAGCGACTGGGATCTTTCCTGTCTAGTTGGAGGGAAGCTAAATAATTCTTTAGAAGTTTCACCTGTACCAGCAGCTGGAGGTTGAGCACACAGGCCAAGGCCAGACACGCTGCACAAGTTGATCTGAGCTGGACGGAGGTGTTAAGATCTAAACATCACTCTGCCCTATGTGGGGAATAACTGCTCCCTTAGACCTGCCTGCTAAACTATGCTTATGTCAAAACAATACTAAAAAAAATCACTGTTGATATTAGTCACAGTGTCACTAGGTTTTCACTTGCAACATTTTAATAAGGGGTAGCCAGACACGAGGGTTTCTTTCCAACAGATTCCATGGGTGACTGTCTTGTTGAAGAAGTAAGGGATAACTGGTGAAAAGATGGGAACATTTTTATCTTATCTTGATTCATCTATGTTCAAAATCACATCTAAATGCAGACTCATGCTTCAATAGACCCTGCCCACTCACTGATTGTGTGTTAATATAATGATATTGGTTAGCTGTGGTACTTTTCCTAATTATGTGGTTACGAGGGAACAACTCCCCGTATGGATATCATTATATCATTGCAAAAGTGCCTCATATTATAACAGATGGCAGAACTATGTGAGAAGGTAAGAGAGGACCTGAATGTACATTGTGTTCTCTGCTAGGTGGTATCTATCCTGTCAAATATCCTAAGACACTTGTGAAAATATTAGAAAAAGCTTTTTTTGCTCAAGAAAACAACTTCTTGCATCCTAAATATTCATACACATTTGACTATATAATAATGATGTTTGTATATATGATATAAAGATTCCTTACATCGAAATTTCTTTTTGTCCTGGAGTAAAGCTCAAAATCAACATATACAATTATTTGTGAATGATATTATTCTAAAGTATTGCTGAAATAGTAAATAGAAAAATGGTTGTTACATATTGCTGAAAAAAATTAAACATTTTTTATTTCCTAAGTTGAGTGGCCTAGATATGCTGGATGAATTCTAACCAATGGAGTAGAAAGCTCCTTTTGTCTTTACTTTTCAGTTCGTCTGAAGCCAGGAAGGGAACTTTCTAGACATCAAAAAATACAATATGTATAAAAACTTTAGGCTAGACCTGAAAGACAATGTGACACATCTAAATTACAGCATTCAGAAAGTCCCTGTGGTAGCTCAAACTGGAGCTGCTTAGTATCACACTGATTAAGGAAAAACAATCAAAAAATAATCACACCCCCCGCCAAAATAAAGGCAATACTCCAAAATACTAGAATTTACACTGACCAATTTTAAGAGTTTTAGCCTAATGCCATTTTGAAATATCCCTGAGGTTTACAAAAGGTTAAACATAGAAATCTAGTTATACTTTTTCATTTGAAGGAGTAATTTTTTCCAGATTTGTTTTCATCTACCAGAATTACCATCTGTAAGTAAATCAAGGTACGGTCATTAAAACCTGCACCACAGTTTAATTGCCCACAGTAGGCTACAAAATTACTGGCAATTTTAATATTTAATATCTGATTTTGTATCTATAGAAGCTAAGGGCTTATCTACCTCATCTAGAAGAGATTACAAAACTAATACAAAAACATGTCTATGCCCTCCAGAGCATTAGTAGCAGCTTGTTTTATGAATCATTACCGCCCTTTCCAAATTACCGAGGAAGAAGCAGTACACCCTTTGACAAATACAGCATTTTAAAATGACAATAAAGAAATATAAATGTTTAACTGTAAACATTTTTTTCCCCTTAGGTTCCTTAAGGACTTTTGCTAGAGTTACATTTACAGTTAAGTAGGATCCTAGTTGAACCAGGAAATCTATTCCAAAGCAATATTTTGTTCTTGCTGTTTTGGAGCTCTCTCCATATGTGCTAAAAGCCAGCTATGGTTTGTTTTGGTTGGTTTTTGTTTGGTGTTTTTTTTGTTTGTTTGTTTGTTGGTTTGTTTGTCTTCTACCAAATATTGCAAAGTGTGAGGAATCTGGACTGTTGCCAATGGCCACATTTCATCTCAATAAGCCAAATCCCAGTTAAGGGCCTCTCTTGGTTACTTAATTTGTAGGCATGGTCCCCAGAGTCTGACTAAGTGCCAAGTCTGATATTTGTGTGAAATGACTTAAACCAGGCAAATAAATAAAGTATTTTGTATTCTAGCTCTTAAACTAAGCAAATAGAATGTGTTGGATCCTAATAGTTCAAGTAACATGTGGAAGTTGTCTGCTGGTTGTTGGATAAGTGTTATGAGATGAGGAGACCTCTGAGGAAGGCTGCAGAAATGTGGAGGTAATAAACTGCTTGCCTAACATTGTTTTATATAATGAGAGAGCAGAAGAAGAGAAGAATAAGAACAAAAAACTGCCAGCATGCAGAATGCCTCCACATAGTTCTAGATACCGAATATTTCTGTAGTAAATATTTCTGTAGTAAATCTGCTGAATAAAAGGTACATTTTCTGAATGTCATCATTATCTAAGGACGTCTCAGTGCACCCTATATGTGAGTGGAACACTGTGGTAAGCTAAAACAAAATGGAGGAATTGGAAATAACATTTCATAATGGCACTTCAAATGGAAAGAAAAAGGACATGCTAGCATTTCCTAGCATTGTAAAGTTGAGCTGTGTAATTCCTGATTGCTACTACTGAACTGCAGACACTAAAACTAGGTCAGTATGTGTTTGGAAAGACAGGAAAATTTTCATGAAATGGCATGTACAACAGAAAATTCCAAAAAACTTCAAACTGCAGAAAGCGTTATAACTAACAACTCAACATGTACACATTCAAATATATTTGCATAAAAACAAATGAGAGCAAAGAAATAAGGTTAAAAAAAGGTTCAGGCTAATACCACAAAAGGTCTGTTATCGGTGGGTAGCTCAGTTTTTAAATCTTTCCTCTTCTGTATGAAGTCGGCCACTCCATCCATACCTTTGCTACTGTAATCTGGATTGCTGTGACATACCCTAACTTTTGGGAGCTCTTTAGTAATGCAGAAAATGTATCCTTCTGACTGAAAACTTGGGATGTGTGTTTCTGATGGTATGAACTAACTTTTATTGAATTTCTGCTTTTTGTTCACATTTGCCTATTCTCTGATAGAGCAGGACTTTAATTTAGATTGCATTTTGTAGGTGTTTTATATGGAAGGTTGTGCATTAAAAATCCTAAAAAAAAAATTTTAAAAACCCCTTAAAATAATGAAAGATTAAATGATGGGTTGGATTTATTAATGAATTGGGTTAACCCCAGCTGAAAGCAACCATTTACTCAGTCCTCCAACCAGTGCAAAAATCATCATCACCCCTTTGGTCAGAAATCCAGAAGAGAGAACTATGCAAGATGCTATGAAGAAAATTAACTCACCTGAGCCACACCCAGCAGAGTTGAGCATAAAGAGCTGATTTGCTTAGCATTGTCTTTGTGCCTACTAGTCTGTCTGTAATGATGATTGTGTGTTGCTGCATTGGAAAAATTCTATTTTTTTTCAGTAAAATGAAAAATTAGATTGGCTCAAATTAAAGTTAGATATTACTATATTAAGTAACAAAGATCTTTAAAAGATTTTTGTTTAACAGTTAATCAAAAGTTTCCTCTTTTTGATCCTCTGTTGAGGTTTTGTCATTGTAGTTAATAAGTGGGAAATGACTGAGTGACATATATTGTTGGCACTGCTTAACCTTTTGAAGTGTTAATGGACCAATTTGGCTTTTCACATTTCTTTTTATTGTGAACCTAGTTGTGAAGAGGCAGAAAGTTTTGATAACAGTTTTACTAATTTTTAAATTAAAATACTTTTATTCTGAGAAGGAAAATATTGACAGTGTTAATAACTTGAAAGATATTAACTTAATTTTTAAAGAGAGGACAACTGAGACAGAGAACAGGCTTAACTCAGAAACACGTTTTGGATTTAATGGCATTTTAACTATAACACTAACTTTGAGGATAACAAAAAGCTACAGAATTTGAAAGACCATATAAGCTGTTGCAAGAATCCAAGAATGTGATAGCTCAGACAATTCAGGGATTTTTCACATATCTTCAGAGAAATTTTGCTTGAGAATATGAAACAGATTGAATTGCAGTCTAAAGCTGATAGTCTTATTCAGCTGATAACACATAAATAATTTTTCACTTGTGTTTAGTCTCTTGTGGATACCTTAATTTAGATAGAACATAATGATACAGTTTAAAACCGTCATATATAGAGATATAGGCAACAGTATAGACAGGCAGGCATTTCACACAGGAAATCTCCACTGCCATCTCACTCACGGCAGAGCAGGGTGACACAGGTTATAGCCAAGAGCTGGGCTAAAAGGCTCTTGAACCACAGCCTCTAGCAAGTTCTGCAGTCATGGGTGATGAAGTTTAATGATCAACTGGCTCAGAGAAAACATCTCACCTGAAAATAAAATATTTCACATGGAAAGTTTTGTTTTGCTGAGAATTTCTGGTTTTCACCTTGTTTATTTCTTTCATGTAAAAATGAACAAAAAGCCTTAAGTACTATTACAATGGAACTACACCAGGAAAGATATTCTTGTTTTCCTTAGCTTTAACTGGTTAAGTTTGTAGAAAAGACCCCGCTTGTCAAAAAAGTTGAATATTCTCCTTATTCTTCTCCTTCCTTCTCTTTTTATATTGAGGTTTCCCCACAGCTAACAGAATAAAAATTATGATTTTATTCACTCTGTCATATGCTTTGCTTTATAAAATATCTATTTACTGTACTTAGATTTCTATTTATTGAACATATAGATGTTTACTGTATCATATGTGACAATCAGCACTAGTTTTTCCTCTATTTCTGGCATTATTAAAATGCTCTGAACACTGAGATACGACAGCTGAGCAGTAGCTAAAGATATGAGTGTATTCTGTAGTCCTATAGCCTGTTGGGGTTTTCTCCTGGGAAATTATTGCTTATTTCAGGAATATGGATATGAATATTGCCTTTGCTATCTCCTTTTCTTTTTGTGTCACTGGCTGGCTGACATTTGTACTGCTTTCATTTCCTTCCTTATGTCCTGGATTTATCTGTAAGTTGCTGTGATTTCTTTCAGTGGATGAGGATGTGTTAGGAGTTCTGACTCTCAGAGCTTGGGACTCCAAGAACCCTTTTTATTTCAGGCTGCTTCCTCACTGCATTTTCCCATCTCCCTGTGCACAGTAGCTGTCCATAGGCAAATCACTTGGTTTAGAGCTATAGTGATGAGCTGGCCAAAATTGGATGAGGCAATGAATCTACACCATTGCAAGGAACCAGTTTCAATGATCTGGGTGATTTCTTCCAGTCCCAGGTTTCAGTTTTCCAAGGCAGTTATTTTAGTTCTTCATTTCTTGCTATCAGCCTTCAAGCAGATTTCATTTCTTTAGTATCATTCTTTCTTCTCTCACACCCTGCTTGTCAATATCCCAGTAATTTGTTGCTTTTCAGCTGCTACTGCCCCTGTGTGTATAATACATTACACTGTAGGAGATTCTGTTCCTAGGAAATTTTTTTTGGGGGGAAAGCAGCCATTAATTTTACAAGTGACAATTAAAAATATTTGGGTGATTTCCCCTTACTTTTCCTTTTCTCTTTCTCTTGAAACTAGCAGAAATTCAAAAAGAAGTTCTATAGGAAGTTCTTATCAAATAAATGAGTTTAACTTTTAAAGTTGGAGAGACTTGGAGCCATACAGACCTACAGCATGCGCATGGTATTTAATCTGAATTTTAGTACTGAGAACATTCTGTTGCTTATCATTTTCCTGGGTTTGGCCAGACTTCTACAAATAGGTGGACAGCAGCAATGTTGGATTTTTTCCCTCTCTGCTTAATTTCTACTACTCAGAGATAGTTTTACCTGTTCTCCACAGTAATAAAATTATCTTAGATTATTTCCAAAAAAACATTTTAAATGTTCTTACCATACCAGAGTCTCCACAGGACACTGATAAAACAAGAAATTGCTCTCAATAATTTTTTTATTCCTGAAGTATAGTCAGTTTTGAACACACATAATTAAAAAACCCAAACAAAAAAGAACCAACAAAGAATGCACACTTCCATTGTCAATTTTTATATTTGTAAAATAAAGCCTGGGACTGGTTTACAAGGGACTTAACTTTATCAATGTTGTACTAGCTGAGATGGTAATCAGCATTTTTTACTAACTTAATAATTTAGGAACATTCACTTTTAAAAGAAAATAATGATGAAATTTGAAAGAGCAACAATAAATGCAAAACAATAGTTCCTAGATTTCATAAGCTTTCTCTTTACTGACTAAAAGACAATTTTATGTTTTTGTGTCACAGATTGATGTTGGTTACTGAAGTATTTGCTTTAAACTGGACTAATAACTTGGGAACCTGTGGCTTCATTTAACATAGTGGTATCCCTGTCTGAAGAACTCCCCCAGGAAAAGTTGGTTTTTATTTATGCATACAGAGCAATAAAAATATGCAATTTGGTGTTCCCAAAATTTTCTATAATAGGGTGTGTGACATAATATCTGTAATGGATCCAATATCACAAAGTTGTATTTTTGATACATTGAAAATAATTAATAGAAAATCTGTAAGGCATTTGCTGACTAGAGTTGTATGAGCTTTCAGCAACTAGAAACGAAAAAAAATCAGAAATGTTAACAAAACAATTGAAATTTCAAGAAAATAAAGGTCAATAAGATCATTACCTAAACCAGGCCTGCCTGATCTTAGCTATTCTTTCATCAGTGTAATCAGTTCTAAAACATGCTGATATTCCTATGATTCTGCAAATCATAGTCACAGACATAACTACAAAAGCAAGAGAATAATCCTTCTGAGTATAACTGAACTAAAGCCTTGCCTAATATTGAACCTTTTGGCATAGATTCAGAAGTATGAATATGGATATATAACTACATATGTATGTACATACACTTTACAAAAAGAGTAGAGAAATCTTAGTAGGAACTGACTGTCTAAAAAAATAACTCATATTCTTGACACTAATTTGTGTTGTGACTCTTGTGCTGCACATTAGGAATCTCCCTCTCCCAGTTCCTAGTATTGTGCCTTTTTCCCTACTTTTGATTTCCTACTATCAAGGCAGGCATTGCAAAAATAACCCTCACTTTCTGCTTCTGCTATAAAATACTGTGTGTTGAATGGAAACAAAATAAATATATCAGGTATTATTTACACCTTTCATTATTTTGTTTTGAGTTGGTATGCGGACACTATTATTTCAGCCTAAGTGATCTATTTTGATATAACTTAAATCTGATTCCCTTCAAATTTAACTAAATGTATATAAAACCACTCTTATTTTGAGGTAAGAGTCTCCACAGAAAAATTCTACCCAAAACTGGAAAAACTGTGATTTACTATTGAGATTGTTATAGTTCTGCTCATGTCATAGATAAAACCAAAGTCATTAAAAGTGGGTAATAGTGATGAATTGCACAAAAGAAGAGCACAGCTGACAGAGGCTTCATGGGATGCATTGCTCTGCTCCTCACTGGAACTTTCCACTGATGGAAAGTTCCACAATAAACTGGTTAAGATTTCACCACATTTTGATTTATTTGAAAAAGTATGAATTGTTACTGATAAATAACTATTTCATTTCTTCTGGGGCAAGTGCATTCTTAAAAAACTTGCTCAGTATTTGAGTAGAATGATATAAAGTTCCTAATTTGTGACTCTCAAATATTACACACATATTTCACAATTACCTGAGTCCATGCAGAGTAACACAGAAAATGCTTTATGATGATGATACAGTTCTGTTCTTTGAAGAATCACTAGTTGCTTTTTCTCATGACAATTAATATGTGAATTTAGGGAGCCTGGATAACCTTTAGTATTTGAATTTTTCTGCTGTTTCCAATATGATCCTTGCTACTAAGGAGCAAAGTTAAAGTAAATTTTTTGTCCTGCTATGGCATTAATTCAACCTAATTGCCAAAGGGGTTCTATTTATTTTTTCCTCAACAGATCTTATTTTTGATTTATTATTGGAATTCCAACTATTGATTACTGTAAGTTCAAGATTTATTTGCAGGTAAAGATTTCTGTTAAGGTCCCTAGAATCTCTTTATGTGACTAAAGGGTGTGTGGGGTAAATATTCTTAGATTTCAGGTTTCGGAGTTGGTTCTGAGCTAGGAATCAGTGAGGGGGAGGTGTGCATTTCATGCTACTTCAAGTAAAGCATCATGGATGCAGCAGTCAATGAAGCTGATCAGAAGCAGCATTAGACTTGCCTATAATGATAGATGAGGAAATAAACTGTATGGTGGATACCCCTTAACTATGGCAGGAGCAAATAGATTAAAAGGCAAAAAAGTCAAATGCTTTCATATTGGAATAACACACACAGAGAAAAAAAAATCATGCAAGTTTAAGAAGGAAAATAGAAAAGAAGGAAAAACAGTTAAAGAAATAATCCGAAGACCCAGTAGGGAATATCAAGATAGGATATTAAATTGGGTTTAGAAAACTGTACTCATAAGATTATGTGAAGGCAGAGATTTGAGGATCAAAAGAAGTAGAGTTAAATGGCTCAAATGCTTTCACTTGATTCTGAATTGACTCAGCACGAGCAGCTTGCGACGTTCCATCTGCCAATCTTCCCTGGATATGTGCATTCTCTACCTAAAGCCCTCATTGTGATCTTTGTGAAAGAAATTCACATACTAATGATGTCCCTTAGTGTACCTTATGAAACATTCAAAATGAACTGTTATGGATATGGAGTTTAACAGGGAGCAACTAATTGTTTATGCTGGGCTAGCCTGAGGGGGTTTCACTTTAAAACTACAATTATAAGACCTGAATTTCCAGGGTAAAGTTTCTCTAATAGAGGATTCAATAGCACGGAGCTAGTCAGTGAGAAGCCTACTGTGTTTTTTTCATATATATATATATATATACACACATATATATATGAAACTCCCTATAGACTATATTCTACTTATTTATGAGGCTTAAGTCTGACTATGCTAATAGTACGGAAAAAAACCCCATCAGAAAGCCACCCTACCTGCTCACATACTAGAATGCCTGTTGTGCCACCTTCCAAGCTGCTGTTTTATTAATGATCTTGAAACAGAAATAGTAGGGCATGAAGAAGAGTTAAAATGACTTACTGATATGTCACAGATATTTGCCAAGAAAATGAAATGCACTGAGAGGAAAAAGCACCAGGGAGGCCAATGAGGAACCAAATGTTCCATATTCTGATTTGTCTGACCTTCGCCTTCCTGAGATCTAAAGAGAAACAAAGCTGCCTTGCTTGTGCTGGGCAAACTTGGTATCTGTAAACTGCAGAACTGTGTAGAATTTTATTATTTTCATTAAAAATTAATATTCTTTAAACCAAACACTGCTTTTGTTATAAGGAAAAACAGCAGCATAGATACTCCATGTTACCTCAGACTCATCAGTGCTTCATGCTCGTTTCTTTGCATCTCTTGTAAGAATTTTTTAGACAGGAAAGAATTGGGAAATGCTGATGTTGAAGTCAGTCACAACAGGGGAAGAAACAAGATGTGTAAACGATTGTGTCGTTTCAAGCAATGGACAACAATTTTAGCATTTTTTTGTCCATGTAGTGATTCTGGTGAGCCTAATTAGTTTTTTTTTTCCCAGATGTAGTCATTTTGGTTCACCAATCCAAGCCCATGGCACCAATAAGTGAGGTAGGTTGAGTGCTGGCCAAATGCCAGTGCACCTACTAAAATTATTTACTCATTTTCTGCTATGAGATAAGGATTAGGAGGAGAGCAAAGCAGGCTCAAAACTTTAAAGTATGAAGAAAGCTTTATTAACAGAACTAAAAGAAAAATAATAAGGAATCAGAATAAACCTTCAGTACACTTCTCCTCCCCCCAGTTCCTCTTTCTTTTCTCACTGACAACGTAAAGAGACAAAACCTGGTATTTTTAGTCAGTTTACCACCTCTAAAATGATCTTTTTTCAGTTCACTTAGGGAGAAGAGTTTCTCCTGCCATGCTATGGAGACCTTTCTACAAGGAACAGTTCTCTTGTGGCTTTAATATTCATGAATAGTAGTCGCCTGGAAATCGACAATCATGAAGTCTCTCCCATGTTTGGTAGTCTTCCCACAACTACTACCATGGGTCATCTCAGCTTATTGGGGTGCAATTTTAAGGATGAGCTGTTCTAGCATAGAAACAAAAATTCTCCTCATCCATCTCTAGAAACAGAGGTCTTCTTCTTCTATCCCTGGGGCAAGGTTTCTCATTTCTCTCATCTCTCTCTATTCAAGCTTCTCATCAAATCACAACCACTTCAACATCTGCTTGCTTCATCACTGGTGCCTCTGCTCATGGCTGTGGTTAGAACGCTACATTCTCCCAGTGCATTCCATGAGTTACAGGGAAAAGAGTCTGATGTATCAGTTCTGTCTTCACCATTGCCTTACAAGAGATTTTCAGCCCAAGACTAAGGCATCTCCTCATTCTCCTCCCATATGGGCTTTGGCTCTTCCTTCTTCACTGATGCTGGTATCTCTATGTTGTTGTCTTCACATGCCTTCACTTTTCCTTTTCTCTGACTTGGGACAAATGGTGTCCACAGGTTTATCTGCTTTTAAATGGAATTTAAAATTTTTTAAATGGAATTTAGCACTGAGAGAGTCAATCTTAGCCGGGCCCTGCATTAGGAAATGGCCTTTTGCTGTTGGTCACATACATGATCTCTGCTGGGCAGCAGCCGTGGAGCTGCTCACGGTGTTGATTTCGGCTCCTGCCGCTCAGGGACTGGGCCGGAATGGCAGTGGCCAATCTGGCTGCATGCTGGTTTTCCAGTCCCTGCCACGTTCAATTCAGAAATAGATTCTGTTTTTCTGTGTGGGCAGCAGAGCTGCTTCTGGGCTTAGCACATGATTTCCTGCAGTGCCGGCAGGATGGCTGGTGGCTCGTGGCTGGAGTGGGGCTTGGCCCAGCACTGTGCTGGAGGCTGCAATGGGCTCAGTGGTGGTAGGATTTCTCGGCAGTCGCACGGCAGCGCAACCCAGCCCAGCCTGGCTCAGCAGAGCCAGCCAAGAGCCCAGTGGAGCTGGCCCGGGTTCCTTTCCCCACCCCACCCCAGCAGCCAGGATGGATGGGTGGGGTGGCTCCCTCACCCCAAAAAACAGGAAGTAAAAAGAGAACTTTCCCCAGTTTTCTCCTTTTGTAAATATGGTTTATAGAGGCGTGTCCAGCTTCTCTAATTGGTTCTGTCAGGCACAAAGGAAGCTGTAATATTTCTACAGAGACAGTCACTTCCATAGTTGACCTTTTTTCCTTACCAAAAATTTAATAAGGCAAACCCAGGACACTGGGTAGTAACCTTCCTGTATTATGTCACAGCACATGGTATAAGAGTTCTGTCTCCTTGACAGACATCCTTTGGTGCTGAATTCAGTTCTGTTTTTCTAGCAGCATGGCAAATGAAGACTTCTTCCCATAGCAAAAAGCAGTGTTAGCAGCTAATTTCCTACATTAACTCTGTTCTATTCGAGTCAATGAGGATGGCAAATTTCACCAGAATCTCTGTGGGGATGGAGGCATTCTGGATGAATCTGGAGGAGGACTTCTGTCTATGCACTTTGACCATTTGATCTCTGAACAAACTAAGAGAAAACCTGAACAGGACAGATTTTCTCAACTGATGAAAGTGTCCTACTTTGAATAATTTAAAAATCAGAAAGAGGACTGGGAAATGCACATAAGCAAAGCAGACAATCTTGTCAGATTGTCAGAGAGAACATAAATTTTGAACGATTTTTTTCTTTAGAGATGAATTTTTCCCATACTATCAGAAAGCACTTGGAAGTAAACAAGTCTGTTATCTTTATCTTTTGTGGATTACACATTTCATGCCCTTTTTTCCTAAGGTTTCCCTGCTTTTTTTTTTTACTTTTGCTTAAAGATTAACATACCTGAACTGCAGAAGAGCATTTCAGATGAATGGGTGACTTCATTTTGCTAGTGAATGAAATAATGCCTGCCTATGTCTCACACGTGAAATGCTTTGGGGAGCTTAAATGGCTCTTTATAAATATGCTATCTGAAATTATTGCATACCATAATGTCTATATGGCATCCTGTAGCTGAAATGGGAGCTGTAACTCTCAATCTCTGCAGTGAACGGATATTAGAGCGACTAAATGAGTCTAAGACTCTTCTGTTTGTCAGATGGATTCAGTGTTTTTGGAGAGACGTGGGTTTGCTTTCAGAGGCAGGAGACCTTTATCCACAGCTCACACAGAGGATGGATGGCAGCAGTACCATCCCACTCTGCCTTCTAACAGCTTGTGGCACCAACTGAGTAGGTCTCTTTGAGGATGGGGAAGATGAAGTCTGCAGTTGCAGCATCCCTGTGGAGTTTGCTCACAAACATGACTGATGCCACATACTGTGTGCCTGCGTGTCTAAACTGATCACAGGAACAGAGTTAAGAATCCCAGTTCATTTCTAATTGCTTTTCAGTTTGAAGACAAAATTTTAGAAATGCCTGAATTCCCGCAAGACTGTTTTGAGACTCTAAAAGGTAAGAGTCAGTGCAGACTTTAGCCCTCTGTCATGACTAATTTAAGCACGGTTTAGACTATTAACTGAGAGGTCAAAGGTTCACTCTGTTATCACAACATCACCAAGCCCTCCAGCCTTTCCCTGCCTTCTGATAATTGTGTTTGGTTTCTGTTAGAGGCCCAGGATGCTTGTTAGATGCTAAAAAGGTGTAAAACATAATCCAGTAGCGTCTCCAAACTAGTACCCTGGCAAGCACAAACAGCGCATCTAAGACCATGTTAGTATTGATCTTGAGTCAGATTGCATTAGCCCTTCTTATGCTACCTGGCTCGAGCCTGCCAGGGAGTCAGCAATGCAGAGAAAGGCAGACCCAGGCAGCCAGATCGATGGATTAATGACGTCTGTCTCCTTTCTGCAATTTTACTTCCTACATATCTCTCTTGATTCCCTTGTGCTCTCCCTGGAAANCTGGAGTGGCCCTGAGGCGGAGACGCCCTCAGTGCTGCGAGCTCCCTGACAGCACTTGCCCAGGAAGAGACACCAACCCGCAGAAATGCACTTTCTAAAGCTTCAGAAGACACATAACACAATTTTGTGCAAGTAATGCCTGTATAAAAGCAAATATTAAAAAAAGAAGCATGACAATAACACGTCTAGATCTACGTATGCAGCTACACTCACACATACATAGATTTTCTCTCATAGTAGAGATTTTTCTTAGGAATATGTTGTGTTCTCTTACATGATAAGTTGATATATAGAATTTGTAGGAAAAGCAGGTTATGTCTGGCAAATGGTCATATTTACATTATATAGTTCTCTGTATAGAACAATCTTTAAAATTTCCGGTGTGTGGATGAATAATAACTATAAACTTTCCTAAAGAATTTCTAGGTTTCTTTTCATGTCTCTCTTTCACATCTATCTTAATTTGAATTATTAGCATTTCTCATTACTAACTGGCAAGATGCACCCACCTTCACACAACCATGGGTGGATTGAAAATAAGTTTCTTAACACTATCAATAAATTATTATGTAAATTTTTTTCTAGTTTTTTACTTTATAATTTAACACACAGTTTTCAAAAATAGCATGCTGTAGCTAAATATTTCACTGCATGTTACTCCATATGCCACTTTACTATTTCTTTTAAAAAAAAAATCTCCTTTTCCATGTGACCATACCTTCAAGTTTATTCTACCCCTCCTCTTTGTAATTTTTCTTTTCCTAAAATGATATTTTCTGGTTGAGTTAATGACAAAGCAATATCAGATCTTTCTGATTTCCATTCTTCATCAGAAGGGATCTGTCAGGGAGAAATGTGTATAAAGCTTTCTGTCTTCAAATGTCATTCTCTTGTAAAAATATCTGTTTGGGTTTTTTTTCTCCCTATACCATTCTACCACCTTTACTTACCTCATTCTTCACCATTTTCCTCACCAATTTCCAGTCTGCCTTATTTGACATTATTTACATAAGTTTTACTGCCTTAAACCTATTTTTCCAACCCCTTCTGAGAATCTCAATCTTGTATTTGTGATTATTTGTATTACAGAAACAGCTATGGGACCTAGCTGAAACCAGAACTCTATTTTATTAGCACAGATTCATGCTGAGAAACAATATTTACTCTGAAGACTTGATAATAGTGGGATCCAGACTTGGACACCCCAGAGAGATGTGCATTTTAAGCATAGAGTGAGGCAGTAAAAAAAAAAACCTGACTATCTCACACAGGCAGTGGGAATTACCATGAAAACTGGAGCAACCTCCCCAGGGGTGGGATAGAGACCCCACTGCTGAAGCTTTCAAGATGTGATTGGATGAGGTGCTAGATCACAGGGGGTCCCTTTGCCACGAAAAGTTGGACCAGATGATCTTTCAAGGTCCTCTCACCTGAGCTGTTCATTCATTATTATAAGTAAGAATATCTCTGCTCTTCTTGGAAGCCTTTGATGGCCTCCATCACCTTCACTGGCAACTCGGGTACATCAGGCTGAGTTTACCTCTCACACTAGTTTGGACTTGTCCTCACACCAAAGCCTAACCCCCCTGAGCATCACCACAGTCTGTATGGCTCTGGCTTGTCTGCCTCTGGTTTGGTGTAAACTGGTTCCCTCGAGGGGAAATCCCCCAGCAGAGGTGGGTGATGTGGATGCCTGCTCCTGCTCAGGTGATAAAACCCAAGACCTGACCAGTGAAGCACAGCAGGTAACGTGACACAGACATTGCTGGTGGAACACTGCTGGGGAGGAAAGCTCCATTAAAATATTCTTTTTTAAAGCAAAGGTCAGACATTTCAGTTGTGAAGTCTGGATCTGACCAAAAATCAGAGAAGGAAAGACTAGCAAAGGAGACAGAATGGAAGTGATTCACCCAGTGCTGTGCATCTGGTCATAGTCTAGCATGGATCTGGCTGGACTTCCTTGCCTCCCATCTGATGAGCAGTTGCTGCAGCAGACTGGAATACATTCTCTCCTTTTTCTTTTTTAGTCCCTCACAGATTTCCTGTTTTTTGTTGGGTTTTTTTTTTTTCAAATTTGGTTTGGTTTTGGGGTTTTTTTGTTTGTTTTTTTGTTTTTCCCAGTGATCTAATCTCTTCTTTTGAAGACTCCCTCCCTTCTCTGGGCAGAATGTGATGAAACTATTTAAGACTTCCTGGGCCACCTGGGGTAGGGATGTGGGACTAGTGCAGTGTTCCCAGACAGTAGTACACCACAAAGGGATGGAGAGCAAGCTACAGCAGAATTCAAAAGCAAACCCAAAGCCTCTGGGATGCAAAGGTCCTGCTTTTAGAGGTGCCATGAATGTTTTTCTAGCCTGTGTGGGAGCTGCAGTGTGGTTTGGTGACTGGCTCATAAATTTGAATAATAACTCTGGCATGCTGCAGATCTCCTTGGGTTTTTGTTCTCCACAAGAGCTTCATGCAAGGAAGGATGGATTCTGCCCTCAGTTATGGCCATGACTACCTATGGCTTCATTACATATGCAACAGATTCAGCTCCTTATCCTAGGAGAATGGGTTCCTATAACTATAAGCCCACAAAGATGTTGAATATTTTATGAAATTGTATTTTAGTTTGGAAGGGATCTGCTAGGAATGTATTGCTTTCTTCCTGCTGAACTCCCTGAACACTCTTAAAAAACTTGATAATGTTCCTGACAAACCTTTCAAAGCTAAGCAATTTCTTTCAAAACAGGAAATAAATTACGCATCTGAAAATTGTTCACACACTTGATCTATCCTGATCAAAACCCCCATCCCTCAAGACTGGACAGGTTTTCTTTGAGGCACTTTATACTGGGTTCAAGTTCTTCTTGTTAATTTAAGAGAAATGCTATAGGCCAACCATTTTTTATTATTTATGACTATTTTCAAAAACTCATTTCCCCTTTCCTATCCTTCAGTGAGAACACTGGTGGCATTCTGCTTTATGGAGCTCCTACTGACATTTCTGCTAACTCCATGTTCACACTGCGGGATTTAAAACTGCTGCCCATCGCAAAATTGCTCAAACACCCGTTCTTCAGGGTCCTATCCAAAAAGCTACTCCTTGCATCAATGCAAAGATTCTTTGTCCCTTTTCTTATGCATTAGAAAGAGATACCTTGCAAAATTTGCAAATGCAGAATATTTAACATCAGAAGATAAATAAATTCCCTAGACATTGAGATCCTTGTGCAGCATGCCCTAATATCCATGTTTTGGTGTCAGCAAGTTCATGTGAACCACAGTATTTTAACAAGTGAAGGGTTGCACTTTAAGTGCTTGCAAGTATGAAATATTCATTCTTGCTAGTGATAAGTACACAATTACAGACTATCCTGAGAATAATTAATCTGAAGAACTCCTATATTTTATATCTGTTCTTCATGCAGGAGTAACTGTACGATTTGTCTAGACCAAACATGAATAAATCATTTGATTGTAAAGATAAATATAGATGTTTTTGCAAGCTATTTGTGATTAAAGCCTTACTGTGCTAAATACTGTAGAGACATAGAGTCAGTCTGTGCCCCTGACCTGAACACAAAAATAGAAGGAAAACTCTGAAAAAGGAAAGCAGAATAAGGCTTGATTAAGATTACTTAGAAGGTCAGCTACCACAGTAAGAGTGAACCACTATTCTTCAAGCCCAATCTAGGCCAAACCTCCGTTCATCAAACCATGCTGTATTTTATCCCAAATCCTTCTGTGTACTTGCTGCCAGGCCTATTTCATTTTCTGTAAGGTTGCTTCCTACTGTGCAGTACTTGTAAAAGTATTCATTACTTAATGGAAAAGGAAAAGAAGATATATTTGCTGAAGTTGAAAAATACCTGAAAGCACACAAAATCCATTAGAACTCAGAAATCATCAATTTTTTAAAATGGAAAATAATATTCTGGTCCTGTCATTTAGGCTTGTGAATAAAATCAGAGTTTTTCAACAAAATAATTTTACTTTCCTAATTTTATTTGCAAAAATTAAATAATTTGAAGTCATAAATATCAGTTGGAAAAATGGGGTTTGGCTTAAGAAGAATTACAATAAAAAATCTTGTAGAGAGAAACAAGAAAAATGAAGCAAGAAAATTTTCACAATCACAATGAAGCTCCTTAAAAAACATTATGTGAAAATAACTTGGAAGCTCTTTTAAAGGGAATATTTTTGTTCTCTGACCATCTCAATACCTGAAACTTATTACTTATGCTTACTTAAACCCAAGAGCACTATAAGATTTCAGTCCAAGATATTAACTGGGATGTAATATAAATTCTTTTTGTACTGAATGACTACAGGAAGGTTCATTACACCTGGAAAAAAAAAAAAAAACAGAAAAACAACTTGGAAGTGCCCTCAAATTTTTGTGCAACAGTGATCATATTTTTACTTTACAAGTTTCAAGTCAAGACCTCAAATCTACAGAGAACTCATCCAAGAGAAGTTTCAAAATTCCAAAAACATCCTTTTGTTTTTGTGTTTGTTTTTTTTTTTTTTCTGCCCTCAAAACTGTGCCTAAAGCTTTTTTTTTGGTAATTTTTGACTTTATTTTAAAAGAGAAAATATATTTATTACATTAAATTCCCCAGAACTTCAATGCAGCTAAGAGGATTTTACTCTTACTTTCCAGACTCATTGACTAATAAGGTCCATTTCAAACCAGAAGTAAGATAATAGAGGAATTTCTAAGTTTCTGAAGAGATGGGTTGCTAATACTTTCTTTGCCAAGCTTAATTATAGCAGGCTCTTACGACCAATGAAGTTGGTGGGCCAGCACATCCCTCAATTTATGTGCATCACAAAATACCCAAACTCTGAAGGGTGTTTTACAGCTGTGCACATGGGAAGGCTAGGGGTGGATCTCAGGAGACTTTTCTGTGGTAGTGGTGGTAATTCAGACCAAGAACTCTGTTAAATTCAATTTTGAATAATTCCATTAACGTTATTAACTCTTTTGCCAGGCTTTGTGACCATAGGTAATGAAATTCTTTGCATTGGAAAGTCAATATCTGTCTTATGAAGAATGAGACAGAATTGTTTGCCCAAAATCACCTTGGAGTCAAGGGGCAGAGCCTTTGGAGGAAATATGATCTGAGACTTTCCAGGCTGTGCTGGCAGCATTGCACAGCACTTGGCCATCCCCCCACTGCAAACCACACAGCTGAGTGCAGGAACAGAAATTTGGAGGCTTATAAACATCTGAAGCGGACAGGCTGTACATTCTGTAAGGATAGGAACCTTCTTCAGTTCTAACAGGGAGAAAAGGAGCCTAAAGCCTGATCCTGTCCTGTTCCCAGTCTCCAGGCTTAAAGCTGAAAATCTCTTTTCTAAGCTGTTACAGCTTGCTTGAGAATGAAGTGTTGAGAGAGGGAAGCGCAAATAATTTCCTAAGGAAAAAAAAGCAAAAACCTGGTACATTGCTGCATATCAGAAGCAAGATTAAACTCACATGCTGTGAATAATAACAGTCATAAAAATGAACATGGTAATGTAAAAAACCCAAGAAAATACTCTATAGCTGTGACAGAAGTTGTACCATGTTTGGGCTAAGACATGACTTTCCATCAGTCAGCTTCTGATTTGTCCACAATATAGAAAAGACCAAATCCTTCAAATCTCTTTCTTTTAGAATACTAATGAAGAAATAAATACAGCAACATTTTCTTTTCACCAAGACAAGGAAGGGAATAATTAAAATCTATTTTTTAAATACTTGAATATTTTCATGCAGAAGTAAATTAAATATACTAATTTAAGTAACATTTCATCTGTGTAGATTTAAAGAAACAAAAGCTTAATAGAGAGAAGAGTAGTTTTGGAGTAATATTCTGGTACTGCCTATAATTCTGTAATTTCAACCCTGGTTAATATTTTGTGTATCTGAATCATTCTCTAAATATGTGCAGATAAAACATTATTTAGACGGCTAGATTTAATTTTGGGATTAGTATACTAGTTACAAATTGGAAGATAATTGTGTAAAACAAAAAGTTATTCCTGGGGTCCATTTTGTCCTTTTTAGAATAGGTATTCCCAGACAATATTATATATTAAAATAAAAAAGTTCAGTGCTGAATCAGTCCAAGGTCATCACAGTTTGTCTGTTTCAGTATCCCTCAAGTTTGATAAGAAAGCTGCATTAATGAAAATGCAATAGATTAAAAAAAATACAGAACACTGCTAAGTTCTTGTATTAGTGATGATAATTTTGCATTTGACATGGAGTTAAAAAGAGTTTCTCTATTTGATGGTGTATTAATATCTGTACTGACAAATCCTTCAGCACATACTATAGCTGCCATTGCCTGGAGGAAAACCTAAGGACATTCTAAAGAGCACTGTGGAGGGAAGTTGTAAAGAAGTACTCGGTTTGGAGTTGTTAGACTGAAACCAAGCAGGAAGGTTTGATGTATTGCCAGAAGGCTTTATCTTCTCAAAAAGTTTATAATCAAACACAAAGGAGAGTCTACTGCACATTTTGTTGTTCAGCAAACATGAAAAGTTGTTTTCCTTTCATTAATACATCTTTACACTCAGACTTATCCAAAACAACACATTCTGTAGATATTGTTACCACTCAAAGTCCAGGATTAATTCACTTCAATGAAAGTTTCGTTCCTTTTAAAAATGGTTTTTAAGCTATGTTTGACAGAGACATTTGAATCAGAAGGAAAGGGAAAATACAAGTTAATACTACAACTTTTTTCCAAATTGTCCATGTAAAATCTCTGAAGTATTTCACACAGATTATGGACCAGGTCCCTTAGAACAATCTGATTTAGAAGGGTAATTATTGCCCCACTTTTCATGGGGAAAATGGGGACTAAGGAATTAGTTAAAGTTATATATGTATATTTCAAAGTCTCAAACAGTAAATGGAATCCATACCCCATTATGGCACCAATAACTTTCCACTGAAAGTATAGGATGCCACTCATGAACCCACACACACATAAGTGCTCCCCCTGCCCCTCTGACATTGTGAATCAGGCCTTATAATATTGATGTCTACAGCATAGATAGCTTTGACTTTAGAACTTGCTGCAAGTTTCTCTTAAAATTAATGGAGAGTCAGTTGTTTTAAAACATGATCCACTCAATCTTACTAGGTGGCAGCTTTAGGAATGGCTAATCACAGTTCCCAAATGCCAATCTTTCTTTACGGATGCTAAATAGAACCTGGACACGTAGCTCAGAAGTAAAGACATATATTTATAAAACTCTGCCCACAAGAAGCACTAGAGCATTTCCCAGCATTTTTCTGTGATTTTTTTCATTAAAAACAATTGACAAGTACATGGCTATGAATATTAAGCAACCTTTTAAGGTGCTCATTCTCTGTTTTGAATGCACATAAATCAGTTAGGGCTACAGTTTTAAAGGCATTTAGACATTTAAAGGTAAGGTGGAGATTATGTATTATGTGTGTTTTCTTACTTTTCAGCAATAAATAAGAAATGTTAATGATGTTAATGATTTAGGAAGGAAATGTGACATAGGAGTATGAGAAAGAGTCAAGCTGTAGGAATAAATTATTTTTGAGATATATTAGCCCCAGATGAACTACGCTGAATAATACCACCTTAGCTAGGGGATAAAATTTTTCCTATGGTCTTACAAATTACTCACTAACCTGCTGTAAGTATGCACCTGGGTTTAATCTGCAGCCTTGCTCTTAAATGTCCACTGAATATTGTTGTATTATGCATGGATGAAAAACAATCCACCTCACATATACTTAGTGCTGGGTAGAAAAATGAAAGACTTGGGGTACAGCTGATATCCTGGCTACAGAAAAGTCAGTATCAGGATTCCCATGTAGCTGAATATGGAGAGATTTTCTATTTCATCTTGAGTGTCATAGAGCAGCAAATTTGTTGGCCAATATATTTAAAGAGAATAGTCAATTCTATCAGTGGGAAAAAGAGAAAGAAAAGAAAGAAAGAAAGAAAGAAAGAAAGAAAGAAAGAAAGAAAGAAAGAAAGAAAGAAAGAAAGAAAGAAAGAAAGAAAGAAAGAAAGAAAGAAAGAAAGAAAGAAAGAAGAAAGAAAAAGAAAGAAAGAAAAAGAAAGAAAGAAAAAAGAAAGAAAAAAGAAACTCTGCGCTTTTATTTTTCTCATTGGTTCGAGTGTCTTCAGGCTGAAAAGACAGAAACCATTTAGCTACTATTTAAAGAATAGGAAGAATGAATAAAAGATGTATTCTGGGAGACAAAACTAAAATGAGAAAATCTACAGAGTGGGTCTAAGAACCTGTATGGGATAAATGGACAAACAGTAAGTCGCTGACATAGTTCAGTATTTTGCTCTATTTTCCTGCCTCTCTACTGAAGTGCAGAGCACAGCATGAGCAGAATCTCTTCTGCTCAGCATTAGCAGAGCCTCATTTAAAGTGTTGTAATAGAAATTAAGTATAATGGTGTGAAGAAAAGGAGAGATAGCTTCAAGCTGAGTATTCAGCCAAACTTTCAGCAGGTGAAATCTGTTCAAACATGCCACAGGATAGTGCTGGAAAAGCACAAGGAATCATGGCCTGGGAGCATTCCAGTATTGACAGATATATTGCTATATGACTTTCCACTCAGTATCAATGATATCTCTTCAGTTCAGCTTTTTCTCCTTGCTGGTGTTGCAGTTTGTGTTTTTATGTTCTGTTAAATAAGGCACCAGGAGGTAGAAGCTTCCTCAAGTAATGGCAGGGCATGTATTTAAAAAGAGGTCATCAATTATATGGTTGGGGGCACTGAAGGATTAATTCACAGAGATGACACAGGGCATGATTTCGCCTAAATGTGCTGTAGTTCTCTCATGTGGCTGTGTGCAAGTGTTGCCTGGGACCATACTCGTACTGCCATGCATTGCCATGGCTATATGACAGCATTTATGTTCTAGATCCCCAGGGGGAGTCCAGCATCCTGGGTTAGGTTCTTTGGCTCCCTGTACAGTGTATATGGTTAACGTACCAGAGGGGCATCCTTTAGCAAGTTGCTGCCCAATAATAAATAAATAAATACTGGTTTGGTAGGCATTATTTTGCTAGATGGATAATTCCTTCTTGAAAAGATGGATTTTACTCCGTTTGGGTTTACAGCCCAGTTCTTCTGGATGAAGTGGTCCTGCTCTCAGAGTTCAAGAGGAGGGTTTTTAACATATTAGAATAGTAGTGAAAATGCCAACCTTATTTATTTATAGTCTGGTTTTATAAATGAGCAATTGTAAGGAAAGACTGGAAGTCCTTTTACTTCCTTCTGCTTCTCTGCATGAATCCACAAAGTCTGAAAAGAAAAAAAGGATGACATTTTTATTTACTCATGATCTAATTTCTCTCTGCATGATGTAAATTTTAAGGGACTGGTTCTATTCTGAGTGTTTCTGCAATACTTTAGCTCAGTGACGATCTGTTTCAGTTAAAGCCTATAAGTGTAACTTTAATGCAAAAAGACCAAAGTAATTTTCATATTTTCATGATGTTCATTACCTTACATAAACAGAAACCACATCTTGTGTTTGTTGTTTCATTATTTTAGATTCCAGAAATAAAAAGTCAGTCTATAATTTGCTTAATGAACATGTGACAGGACTTTTACATAGTTTATTTTGACTTTTTCTTGCTCTTCTCCTTGACCTGAGTGACATTTCCTTAATGCCCTCAAATGTTTGAAACAGAAAACATCTTAGTGTTCCTTGTCTCAAAAGTGTTATTAAGTGCTTTTTTTTTTTTTTTGCATTAGTCTCAAAGCTTCTTAGTCTTCAAAAGTCCACATGGATCAATTGTAATGTGGAGGGGAAAGAAAATTAATGCACTTCTTTTTCTAGGAATATATTATATTTTGAACAGTCTGACTGTTTTTCTGACTAGAACTAGAGAATGCTGAATGGATATCACCAGAGACTTAATGAACATCTTTCTTGTTGGAAAAGACTTCTTCCTTCTTCCTTAGTTTTAATCTCCTCCTTCCTGTCTGTGGCAGATGGCATTATGCTGATGAAGAAGAGACATGTCTGGTTCTCAACAGCTTGTGCCAGCAGACCAGCAGTGCTTTTCCCTGCAAAATTCATTTTATGTAATGAATAGAAGGCAATTATTATTTAAAAAAAAAAGGGAAAAAAAAAAAAGAAGTCAACGTTCATCAGTAAAACATACTCAGGAGAAACATAGGTACTGCTGAAATACTGATACGTCTGTGTCTTGTTAAACTCTTCACTCGGGTGAAACTCTTGCTGATTCTGTAGGGCCCTGAGTGGGATGTGTAAAATACTGCAGCTGTGGTGTTTGTGGGACAGTTATTCTGATCAGATAGTCTAGACCAAAGCTTTTAACTTCTCAATGAAATCATTAAATGCTGCAGGGAAGTAGATGCTTATCACAAAGGATTAAGCATGCTGTTAGGTCCAAAGCCTGGTTTTACATTAAAAACAAAACAGAACAAAATAAAAAAAAAAACACCTTTACTTTGCTTTCATAATAAACAACAAACTTCAAGCCAGTGAGACATTTGAGCAGGAGTCTGCTCTTGGCCAGCATTATTATCTAGATGCTGCCAAATATTAAGTAGCATGACATGGGAAACCCAAGAGGACATATTTTTAATTTGAAGGTTAGATGTTCTCATATTCAGCTCTAATCAGCTGACTTTTAGGAATATTATCTCTTGTTCTACGTTTTAAGTTTAAATGTAAAAAACCCCACAAAAATTGCATTACACACTGACTAATATTGACTTTCAAGACCTAGAGTTTGTTCCTGTGCGTTGAGCTTTTTTTTAGAAAAAGAAGAAATCTAATCTCATATTTTTATGGACAAAATGTTCAGTTTTTGGGACAGTCATTCAATCTGCAGATAAAAACATTTAAAAAATAATCATGTGCAATAAAATATTGTCTTCCAGAAAATGAACTGCTAACATCTTATATTTAATATGGACCATTAATGGGTTTTTTGAAATATCATTTTCAACCTGTGGTAATCAAAATACAGAAAGAAAGGTTTTATACCAAAATGTCATATTTATTTAGCTTATTTTGTTAAAAATGATTCTCATGTTATTTAAAGTCCAATGAAAGGCTAGATTTACAAGAGAAAAACATTTTGATCCTGATGCTGGAAACACAGCATGAATTTAGAATGAAAATAGATTTCCAAATTGAGCTTGACACAATATAATCTACTGGCTAGCATTTACGTTCTGTTGACCTGTGGAAGACAGAGTGTTGGGCCACCCAAATGCTGTCTGATAATAATCCACCAGATATGATGACTTTCTGATGAATTTCTGACATGCTGCAGCTAAAGAAAATTTTAATCTCTTCCACATGACAGGAGGCTGAGAGTTCAAGTAGATCCCAGGTAATGCAGCCATGGTATTTTGTTATGGCCACTGTATTTTGTAGTGGTCATGGCATTTGTGATGTGATTATGGTGTTTTCCCATGTAAAAGGTAACCAATGTATTTGCTTTCTTAGCTGACTCTTTCTTTTATGAACACTTCCCCAAATCAAAAAGAACCCAAAAAACAACAAACCAGTCAACAAACAAGCAAAAAACCACCAAAACTCCAAACTCAAACAAGAAGAAAACCTAAACAAAAAACCAAAAAGACAAATAAGAAAATCCAAGATAATTCAAACAACAAAACAGCCTTCTCAGATTTTAAACCTCTCAGATGGCTGGGATTTAAGTTTTACATTTCCCCAAAAGATTGATTATGCTCTTGCCACATTCACATGCCAGAAGTATACTGTATTGATTGAACGTCTACTGCTTTTAGCAGTTAATAAATCCCAAGTTAGTGTTTACTGGCTTACAAAAGAGAGAGAGACACAATAACATTGCATATATTAATTGTGCTTTTAAAATTAAATGTCGGTAGCATATCAGAAAGGTGGAACTATTTTCATTAATGCACCAGGTTGACAGCAAGTTGTGTTAACAAAGTTCAGCAAAATGTCTTCAGTGTCCCTGGGATGTTCATAAAAATAAATTAGCCTGTGAAGACAGCATGCCTAGGGGAATTCTAACACATCTAATTGTACCAGAATGCAAAGCAAGCCAACAGGTTTGCTGAGATGATTAACAGTTAACTGGGTTTGGAATATGAACAACTCTTTTGCATACCCATAATTTATTGTAATTTCTTTAGGTTGACTACAACCTGAGACCAATTCAGAGAAAAGATTGCTTATTTATCTTAGTTTTCTTTTGGGTTGTGAATGCGATCACTTTTAACTACATGGTTTCTGACCACTGACAGCACAGCCCAAAGTAAAGGCATTCACTGATGCTGAATAGATGAGAAAAGACTGGTTATTACATCTTAAAGAACTGCACTGCTGAGTATTTGAGTCTGGGCCTTGATGTCAGTAGTCAAGATGGGAAAGGTAATTGCATTAATTAGCTCAACAGGAAAAATCTTCCAAAAACTTCTGTCTGTTTCAGAATGAGATAAAATATTTTCAGGAAGGAAATATGTGGATCATTTGTTAAGTAGAAATCTTAGTTGAAGGCTACAACTCTGAATCTCAGTTAGCAGGGCTGGAGTCAGCAATTTAAAAGTTGGGTACTCAAGGCCAGGTAATCTGAGAGGTTCTTTTTAGAGACAAGACAGATATCTTGGACTATTATTCATTCCCTTTCTGAAACAGGCATGTAAGGAAGGTGATCTGAATTACATCAACTGTTGTGCTGTTCTCTTTGTCCTCAAGTACTGTAGCAAGAGCATAAAGGGCTAAAGGGGAGCACTCAACTGCCCTCCAGTGAGATGAGTTTCATCCTGACATGGGTCATTGATGCATGAATTATTGTAGCATTTATTGCATCATATTGCAGGACACATTATTCCACAAAGATGGATGAGGATTAAGTGACTGCCAGTGATCTGAGCAGGTGGCCATCATTACTTTTGACAATATTCTGACCTGGGTGCAATATCCACTATCCTTTATATTCTTTTCATTCTGTCCTCTAGNACCAAAAAACCCCCCAAAAAACCGAACCTAACCTGTAATCCTGTGGTCAACCCAGGGATCAAATATCAAAATCAAACAGTTAATACACAAACAGAGAGCTAAAATGAGATCAGATTACCAGGAGTCAGGAACATCTAGGAGCACAACAAACAGACCAGACTGCAACGGACCCATGATGGAGAGTATCCTGAATATATATTTTTAGAACAGAAACTGTCACAGCTGATTTTTCTGTATTATTGCACAAGAGGATATTGGGTGACACACTCAATATCATGAAACTTCTATTTTCACCAAATTCAAAGCACTCATGTTTTTGGACATGTGAAGTACCTGACCTGACTAAGAGAGTAAATTGTTATTGTTAAGAGTTCGTGGAAATTTTGCTCTTCAGAGTGAAAGGTGACCATGGAAGGAAAGAGGTACAAGCAGAAAAGGAAGAGAATACACAGAATAATAATATACAGTATACTTGGTAAGCATGGAATTACAGGAGGGGAGGGGGACCCAAACAGAAAAATCATCTGCATTAGAATTATTTATGTAAGGCTAGACTTTTCATTGACCAAGGTTGTGTCTAGAATATATACAGTTTCATAACTCTTTATGTGGAAGACATTATTGCAGCAAAACTCAGAAATTGTGTCAGCAATGATGTTTATGCTTTGAACACAGTACTAAAATTGAAGAAAATTCTGAAAAGGCCTTTATAAAACATTCAGGAGCTGGAGAAACAGAGTTACAGACCTGCTAAAATGCTCAGGCTACTACATTATCCATAAGAATGATGAGAGGTGGTTTGATCACACTATGTATGTTCTTTCTAAGACTGAAAATATCAGATATTAAAGGGTTTTTAATGTTGGAGTCAATGGTTTGAAACTGTACCTCCACAGCTTTTAATTTAAACACATTTAAGCCATGAGGATCAGGAAGAAAAAAACCCAGTATTGAGTAGAATTTTTAATTTATGGAGGAAAATTTTGTATTTGATATGAGCTTGGGTGCTGAGGAAGAAAATGCAACATTTCTTTCTACTTTAATAAAAAACCCTTGCTTCAACAATATTGCATGGAATCAGATCAACAGCCACAGAGGGGCTGATATCAACTTCCTAACTTCCTTACCTTCTACCCTCTGCCCAAAAGGAATGAAAAAAATGGTTGTAGCAATTTTAAAAAGTTTGCTGCATTTTTTATATATATATATATATTTATATATATATATATATATATGACATTAAATATCTTAATTTCCCTCCATTCAGCACCTTTGAAGATATTTTAGCAGTGTAATGGCAGAATGCCAATTCATAACAACCCCAATAGGTGGGAAAAATTGCTTGCTGAAAGTACCTCTTCTTCTCTTCAGCTGGCTAAAATTAGCTGCCCAGTTCCAAAATGCTGTAATAAGGTGGGATAAATCCCATCATAAAAAGAATTCAGTGGAAAATAATCCATGAGAAAGGGTATGCTCTGTGAAAAAAGCACTTACCATCATGCATTTCCTGTAATAATACTTTACTTTTCAAACTGTAATGAGCAGTGTTTCATATAAATGGTGGGTTAAAAACATGGATAATTTATTTCCTTTGGTGATCATTTTGATGTATGTGTTATTTAAATGTTGATATATTATCTGCATTGAATTTGCATCTCTGGTCATTGGTCACTTTATTGCAGTTTCTCAACTGGAGACATTAATGCTTGGAGACATCCAGTAGAGTTGTACCTCTACTTTTCTGACATTTTTGTCCCTCCTCCTACTTTCTAGTTTCCAAAATTCCAGAAAGAATTGTATAAGAGGTATGTGCCTACAAAAAAAATCCTCTGAGAGAGGGCACCAAATGAGGGAAAGCGGGAGTGTGAAGTGACAGAAGCACATAGCTGCTTTGGTTGTTTTCCAAAGCTGGGGACAATGTTAAGATGTAAACCCAGGTAGTCTGCACAGGAATGGTTGCCTTTTGGGAGACATGAGACTCTAACCAGTTCACAGTTGGAGTGTTTAATACAAAGGGGAAACAAATTGGTTTATAATCTGGAAGACATTTTTACCTGTTTCTTGGGATAAACAAATTCCTCCCAAGTGGGTCTGGAACTAAAAAAAATTCACTGAGTCAACTATATCTGGCATGTGCTCATGGGAGAAGTTGTGATGTTGGGCTGCTGGGAAATGCATAGGGTCTAAGGGAGGGTGTGCTGAGAGAAGATGGATGGGAAGCAGATGAGATGAGAACGTTATTGTGAAATGTTCTCTTGGGTATCATGAAAGCTTCCTACATTTCTGATTCTACGTATGAGCTTTTTTTAGTGGAAAATGAATCAAAGTGTAAAAGACACTGAAGGCTGGAACTCCTGTTAGTATAATGGAGTATAAGTGAGAAGGCTTTTCTTTAATCTTTTCACTTCCTGCAATTCTAACCCTAAATAGTTAAGAAAAAAATATTATAAATTATTGTTTCCCTATCTGAAATTTCCACACCTTATCTCTTTCTTTGCTACCCTTTGTAGCAGGATGTTAGATTGTGTTTACATTAAGACTGTCTGTTTAACTCTCATGCATTGGAGACATCTGCGTGGTGGCTTTGAACTACCTGCTTTCTACAGCTGTTAGGAAGAGAGCCATGGCAACACATAGTGTGCTGTAGGCTTTAAAGTGTGCCCTTGAGATAGAAAGGAGGACAACATAATAAACCTTGACTACCTTCCAGATTGGAGTCAGAATGGATGTTAATTTGTCTCTTCGTATATTTTCCTGCTGCTAGTCACTTGTAATTGCTGTTTACAGGCCCAGGTTGGAATGAGGTCATCACTTTGCCCCCAAGCTTCGGAATATTAAGCAGGATTTCTTAAACGGGGGTTGTCAGGGATTCTGTCACCAGCTATCTTCTGCCATGCAGCACATGCCCGTTCTCAGTCTTATATCTCGTGTCTTAGCCTCATCTGCATAAGCTTGGTAATAAAAACACCACAAAAAGGTTATTTGCTCATTTCTCATTCACCTTAAGAGTACCCCCACCATATTTTAAGAATGTCTTCAGTGAGTAGCTGGTGCTCTTTCAAATTTTCTTCAACATTCTCCTCCTTTTTCTGATCACTTTAGGCTCCCTGATTCCTTTTCTAGGGTAAAATGGAGTTAAACTAAAATCTCTTATGTGATAAAGAAAGAAATAATTCTAGATGTTAAAATAGGTTGTCAGAAATGTTGACAAGTGTAGATAGAGTGTGATTTATGGACCTTTAACTTTTTAAATTAAAATCTTATATCCTTAGGTAATACAGTACTGCTGGTGTGCATTGAATTCTCATGCTGCATTCCAAATTATCTATAGTACATTAATTTACCATAGATCTGTTTCAGTTGTTTGAGTAAAATGGACAAGATAAATTGAATTAGTCTGAAGTATAAAGTCTGAAGTATAAGATTGTGAGGAAAGTGAAAGTCCATGAAGACTGTCAGATGTAAGAATTATCTGCTATCACTTGAAATATTACTTGTGGAAAAGAGACACTGGAAGACAGAAATTTGGATACCCTGCTGGCTGATACAGTGGATATCCTATTCAGGGACATATAGCTTAGGGGAATATGTAGCATGGTTTCCTTTCAGGATGTCTTAAGTTAGAAATGGAAATTTCAGAATGTAACAGAAGTCATATAAATTTGGGCCAATAGCCCATTAGATCTGGATCCTGCCAAGCTCATGGCAGGATTCAGAGTTGTAGGCCAGAAACCTCAGGAAATTTAAATTTTATAACACCCTGCCCACAAAGAGTTTCCCTTTGTATCACTCTTAATTGTGAACCTCCTAATATCCTGAAGCATGACAAAACAAAAAATCTTGATTATTCTAAATTTTAACTTTTTCTAATTCAAATGAATGATTTTTAAGTTCCAGTTTTAAATTTCATGTGCTTATGCAGTCTAGTCATAGATACTGCAGAATACTTGGAGAGGCTGTTTTTGATTTTTTTTCTCTGCAATGTGGTCAATAGAGAGCACTTAAAGTACTGTGGAAGGCCTTTTTGCAAACTACTTTTAGCTTGGGGGGATCAATAGTTTTGAAAAGGGATATGGAGGAAAAATAAAGGTCATTCAAAATTATTTTAGGTCCTGGAACATTTGCTGAAATTAAAATTTAAAAAGAAAATTACAAACCATGACACAATATGTCAGAAAATATCTCTCTTTTTTATGGTTATTCTTTTTCCTGTAAAATTTTGGACTTGATCTACCATGATTTTTGGAGCTTTTCGGAGGAAAAAAGAAAACAAAACAGATAAAATATTATTTTACAGACTAAGATACATTTGGAGCCGTAAGTACTTTACATGGCTTTTTGGGGAGTTCCAATGTCCCTATCAAGCTATAGCATTTGGGTGCCAAAATAGTTACAGATGAAAGTTAAAATTCTTCTACAGATTAGAAACTGGTAAAGCCGTAAAGTGAAATAAAGGCAAAAAAAAACCAAAACAGGTCACAGCTGGATATCTGAGGATTTCAGCCAAGACTGCATTATTGATCATGCATTGTTAGTTGACAGAGAAAGCTGGTCCCCTGTCTTTACAGGGAGTAATTATGAAGGCATTTCACATCTTAGATGTATGAAAAGGCTGTTCAGAAATACTTACCTGTTAACTTCTACTGAAGGAAGACAGAAAATTGGGTTCTTAATTTAGACCTCACCAATGCATCAGATTTGAGGGATGAGCTGAAGTTAAGGTTATTTATTAGAGCTAATTTCCAGTCTAACTGGTTTGATCTTCCCCATTGCTTTGCTTTAGAACAGCTACACTCTAAGTTTCATCAGAAGCAGACTCCTATCATATTACATCATTTTCTCCAAAGGCAAGTAGGAAAACTATGAAATAAACATTATTATCTCTGATATTTCCATATTTTAGTGGAGAAAATAGCCGAATGCACTAAAAGAAGCCCACAGAATACGGAAAAATGTCTGATGTTTAATGTATACAGCCTTTTTTGAAGCTAAACAGAAAGCATTTAATTGGGAACATGTCTTTTCCAGTCAACCCAAAACATTAGAGACCAGGATGGAGAGAGATGATAAATACAAGAAAGAATTTTGAAGTCAGTTCAGGAGCTACTGATCAATATAAGATCCAGCAACATTCTTCTGTGACATCTGAATCCCTAAACATGTAATTTCAGCTTCATTTCCCAGTGTGGTGCTTTGTTAGGTTAGTGTTTGTCTCCTTGAGATGGAAGTCTGCAAGAGGAATATTGTTAGGTTTGCTGTATAAACTTTTTGTTTAAATTCAAATTTAGGCAAATGGGCTCCTCTTCTGGAATCCTCAAATGTATTTACTTTCTACTTTAAGTTTCTAAGAATGTAGGTTTTAGGAACTCTCTAGAGGCCTAAAATTTAGGTATAAATCTAAATTAAATCTGTAAGCTAGCAATGATCTAACTATGTATATATTTCTGAAATTCTGGAATATGAAGAACCTACCTGTGCTTCAGTAACCATATAAAGTGAGATAGAAGAATTGCCTCTGGTTTGCATTTCTCAGGTTTCATATCTCATTTTATTTGTTTAAAGTGTAACTAGTTAAAAGTAGCATTGAAATTATAAGCTAATTCAGAAACCTCATAACCTTACAGTATTCTGATTCTTTTCACCCACCCCTCCTCACATGAATGAATCTACATTTTCTATGCTAAAAGGAGAGGAGAACTTAATCTTGGGAATTGTATTGGGATAAATCTCTTTCTGCACCAGGTGAGCTCTCTCTTGGAGAGTTGGTTACATAACCTAAATATCTGTGCCATGGTGGCCTAGACTGTGAGAACTGGAAAGAAGTTTGTGGAGCTCTGACTTTCTGCAGTGTCCCTCCTCTCACAAAATCATGTTTTTTTCAGTATGGAGGGAGGTAATACCCTTTCATCAGCATTATCAGCTTTTATCATCCATGGCTGTTTAAATTCAGGATCTTTCCATTTTACATAACCCGAGTGGAACAAAAGGACCAGAACTCGAGAAAGAATTTGGCTGCTTGTCTGCTCAGGTACCTCAAGACTGTGTATATGTTCAGAATTTTAATGTCTGTTATCAGCCAGGGTTAGACACATTTTTCCCTTCATCTAAATCTAAAAATGCTGAAAACATCTTGAAAAATGTTTTGCTATTTTACTTTTGGTTCAGAAATTATGCATTGCTTGGATTTGTGTACCGACAGATAATGAGGGAACATCACACAATATATGATAGCAATAACACTGAAGTAATGTGAGAAAGTCATTTATCTTTCTGTTTCCACTCTGCCTGTGAGAATCTGAAAATCACTACCATTCCCATTTGAATAAATATTTTGGTGGGAAACATTCATTTGAATATAAAGGACTGAAGAGTTCAGCTATTTCCTGTATGCACAGAAGTTAGATGGGAAGGGAAGAAAGAGATGAAGTACTGCTACTTATCAGTGATATAAGCTGCATCTTTTGAATGTTTTGTCAGTATTAAAATACCTTATGTTTATTGATAATCTCTTTGCCAGACACATTTTGTAAGTCTGTTGCTCAGAAAGGTGTCTCTTATTTTCCACGTCTCTCTCTTCCCCTCTTCTTCTAAATTGCTTAGCAGCTTGGAGGGATCTGTCAGAAATTTCATTAAATCTTCAATATTTGCATGTACAGAGAAAACTAATTAATTTTAGAAGAATTATTAAAAGAGTGTTTTTTTTTTCTTTTTTCCTTTCTAATGTTGATATAGGAATTAATAGTAATTGATTATGATCTCTGCCCAAATTACATTGAAAAATTTTAACACTGGTAATGCATCTAGCTCAAGCACTTAAGGAACATGTTAAGGAAAAAGGATCTCAGGCTTTCTTGTGAGAGATCAGAAATAGAAAAAAATACCCCTGTCCCTTATGTCTTTTTATGCATCAGTTAACATGAAATTAACAGGGATCAAGATCCACTTCTGTGGATGCAAAAATTGTATCAGAAGGAGGAGAGTAAGGTGAGGGCTTCCTGTCTTACATCTGGGATTCATCAATGATCTGGAACATCTTTCTGAAGGAAACACCTGACTTTCTGAAAAAAATCTTAATGGTGTCAAAGAACTGGAGTGATTTGCTCTTCTTTCTGCTATACTGCAGTGCTGACAAGGGGCTTCACTCCAGGTAAATGAAACATTTGACCTGACCTTAACCTCGATTCTGCTCATTTCCACGTCTAGCAAAGAATAGATGAAACAAAAAAGGATGCCAAATACCCTTCTCTTTCCAAATCTGATAAACTTTATTATTATTTTTTTCCTTCTTTATTTTTTAGTCTTGGCAAAGTAACATACTTTATTTTGGAATGTAAGAGGGAGCCCAAAACCCTAATAATTGCACTGGTTTGGGGACTAAAGGGAGCCAATGAAGGACTGCATGCAACTTAATGGTCCAAACTTTACGGGCTAGAACACTTGATTATTGTATATTTCTTCTTTTCTCCAAAATTTATGGGCTGAATGCATCCCTTTTAGCTGACAATCTGCTCTGAGTTCCAATCTAAAAAGAAGATATTTTTTTCTTCAGCTCTGTGGTTCCAGCCTGCCAAAGCTGTGACACTATTTTGTCTGATCTGACTTTGTGAGGGTAGTGCCACTAATTTGCCATGTCAAGACAGACTGCAAAACAAAAGGTGATGTTTACAGATTTATCACAGAAATCTCAGCTCTGATAATATGGTTTTGGCCTGCTAAATTTGAGTGTGCCCTTTGAAGCTTACATCGAATTTACTGTCTCAAAGGGAAAAAAAATCCCAAAAATGCAAAGAAAGCCATGAGCAGCTGCACATTTCCTAGTATTTTGCAGGAATTTCTCATCTGTTTTAGACTAAACTCCTTGCTGAACACTGTTTCTCTGATTTCTAAGGACACCTTGTATTGGCACTGAGAGACACAATTATTCGGCCTGTACTTGCCTAATTCATATATCACTTGACAACTGCAGATGCATAAACAAAATGATATTCTTATGTAAGTTGATTCACAACCCAACCTGCAGCTCAAATTAACTATAGATAGGCATATAAATAAATTCTAAAAAAACCCCTAATTTTCTATTTTCAGTGGAGAAGTAGATTTACTTTTCATTCATAAGTTCTAACTGTAGAGACAACCATCCCCCTATATGAAAGAATTTCCTGCGAGGAGCAAAAATGATTTGAAAACAAACATAGTTTTCTCACAAGAATACCCTGAAATCTTACAGTGTTCATGACTGTGTTCCTGTTCAGCTACCTTAAAATATGAAGCTTGACCTGGTGCTTTGAAACACCTCTCACAAATGAGACATGAAGATGCTATACTGGGAGTAAAAGCTAAATGAAGTGGCAGTGGTGGTCCATTAGTTAGCCATTTCTTCACTAAATCTATACTTATGACTCAGAATGAGGTACTGTATTTTAGATGAAAAGTAAAACAGAGGTCCCTGACCATTTTGTTTCATTAAACATCCAATGACACTTTTAACCAAAGCAGAGGATGTTAAGTTAAATGTTCTTACAAAATTCCTATCTGGATAATTACATCCTGCTCTGCTAAACTTCCCCCTAGAGAAAATTTAATTAAAATTATTTGATGTCTCTCTGGCACAGAGTAGACAGGTGTCTGTAACACAAAAGCCACCAGCACAACTGACATAAATTGATGTTCTTCTGTGGCAGGGAGAGCAAGGATAGAAGTATCACTTTCTCCTTACCAGAAATGAACATTCCATTTTATGCACTGGGCACATCCACATTATGCTGCTGATAACAAAGTGCTAATTTTTTTTTATATCTGCCCAGAACGTCTTTTAAGGAGTAGGAACTTAATTCATAGCTCACAGCCCTTTTGGCAATCAACTAGATTCTTTACTAGGTTTTATTAATGTTATAAGTAGTAGATATACACAGGAGAGGATGGGGAAGACACTTTTGCAATGCCGCTGGGAATCTGCAACACAGACATCAAGAAAATCTTTTGCATTCACAGAACCACTGGGGCTGGAGGGCACCTTGGAGATCACATAGTTCCATACATCTTCCAGAGCAGGATCAGCTAAAGCAGGTTGGTCAGGACAGTGTCCAGTCATGTTTGAGTATCTTAAATGATGGAGAGTCCACAACCTCTCTGGGCTACCTGTGTCAGTGTTTGACTGCTCGTACAGTAAAAACCCCTGGTTTTCTTCTGTTTAAACAGAAGTCCCTGTGCTTTGACTTGTATCTATTACTTCATGTCCTTCCCCTGGGCACCACTGGGCCTGTCTCCAGTTTCTTTACCATCAGGTATTTATACACATTGATAGTCATTCCCTGAACATTCTCTTCTTCAGGCTGAAAACTCTCAGCTCCTTCAGCCTCTCCTGATGCTCCAAGCCCTTAAGTTGTGGAGATTGGCTGGACTTGTTCCAGCACATCCATGTCTCCCTTGCACTGCAGCACCCAGGTCTCGACCCAGAACTTCAAATGGATGTCCCTAGGGCTCAGTAAAGACTGATAAAAGAATTTACTTTCTTATATTTCTTTCAGCTGGACAGATGACCATCCCCTCTGTTCTAAATACTTCTGCACCCAGTGACAAAAGGCAAATAGTGCTTTTTTGGAGGAAAAGGTTGATAAACTCAAGGACGAGATGGGCATAGTCTCTGGACCTCATATGTCTTGCAAATATTTTGCTAGATCCTCTTCCATATGACTGTCATTCTTTACCAGTTCTTAGTAACAGCTTAGCTTTTCAAAGCTTTAATTAAACTGTTTCACCAGTGGACAGTTAATGATTTAAAAGGAAACAATTCACCAGTGTCATGTCCCTCCATTATGCAGTACACATTTTAATGGTTTGTACTGAATCAGTTGCTTATCAAGACCTTGAATATCTCAACAATCGTACTACATTTTCTCAAAATGACATAGCATGATACAATGTGGTTAAAGTAGAGCGACAGCAAGAGCTGTGGCTTGAATGTAAATGCTGTGTTATACCATGGCAAAAAAATGTTCCACAAATCTAATGAGTCAGACATAGCCTTGAGTCTGGATGATATTCAGCATAATGACATGACTCAAAAGTAATTGCCAAACAGTCCCTCATCACTCACAGAGCCTACTCAGTCATCTAGACCCTGTGCAAGCAAAACTCCCAGCGACTTCAACAATGTAATGCCTTAGAAATGAACCCAAGATTATTCAGGAGAAAAAAAGAAGTGAAAGTCAAACAGAAAAACAATCACTTTAGAATGTATACAGCTTCCATCATCATAATATCTGTGCACTTCACAATCTTTTCCCAAAATGCTATTAAGCATTCATAAAGTAGTGATTTTATGAATGGGTATCTGATGCATCCAAGGTCATGCAAGAGATGTGGCAAACAGCAAAACAACAAACCACCCTGGGAGACAAACCTTGTCCCAGGATAGAGGGAATTCCAGTAGTTGCCTAATAATGGCTAGGATCTGCTAATAGGTAGTTTTATGCATCAAATTTTATCATTAAANAAGGGAAGGGAAGGGAAGGGAAGGGAAGGGAAGGGAAGGGAAGGGAAGGGAAGGGAACAAGTGATGCAAAAGACTTTCTCAAGCAGATTAATGGCCAACCACTTTCTGAGCAATGTCTACCTTCCTATCAAAACCCTGTTCCCTATATTTTTATTGGTGAGCATGATTTTATGTGGCATGGGATATCCTTTTGGTCAGTTTGAGTCANATTTTCTCAAAATGACATAGCATGATACAATGTGGTTAAAGTAGAGCGACAGCAAGAGCTGTGGCTTGAATGTAAATGCTGTGTTATACCATGGCAAAAAAATGTTCCACAAATCTAATGAGTCAGACATAGCCTTGAGTCTGGATGATATTCAGCATAATGACATGACTCAAAAGTAATTGCCAAACAGTCCCTCATCACTCACAGAGCCTACTCAGTCATCTAGACCCTGTGCAAGCAAAACTCCCAGCGACTTCAACAATGTAATGCCTTAGAAATGAACCCAAGATTATTCAGGAGAAAAAAAGAAGTGAAAGTCAAACAGAAAAACAATCACTTTAGAATGTATACAGCTTCCATCATCATAATATCTGTGCACTTCACAATCTTTTCCCAAAATGCTATTAAGCATTCATAAAGTAGTGATTTTATGAATGGGTATCTGATGCATCCAAGGTCATGCAAGAGATGTGGCAAACAGCAAAACAACAAACCACCCTGGGAGACAAACCTTGTCCCAGGATAGAGGGAATTCCAGTAGTTGCCTAATAATGGCTAGGATCTGCTAATAGGTAATTTTATGCATCAAATTTTATCATTAAAATGCATCCATTAAAGCCCGAATCAATATTGGTATTCAGACTGATCTCCTTATTGTTATTGACAGTAAACTTCATCCTGAGATAAAAACTTTCCTAATAGCCAACTAAAATATGCCCTAGTGCAGTGTTAGATCACTTGTGATTATTTTCTTTTCCAGTTAATTATAATAACTGATTTTATTGATCCCACGCTTTTTCTGAAAATGTTTGTGCATGAATAACTCAACAATGAATAGTCAGAACAACCCTTCTAACCCAAAGATTATTTGCAGGAGATGACCAAGGATTAAAAATAGATGTATGAATTTAGTGAATAACAAGATGACTCAGGCACCTTCCACTGGCAAACTACCAGAGCCTGTTCTCCAGCTGGATGTTGGGGAGTAGCCCCAGGCAGCAGCCAAGCACCACACAACGACCTGATCACTCCCTGCCTCCTGCAGTGGGGCAGGGAAAGCGAGACTAAAACAGCCCCTGGGTCAAAATAAAAGTAGTTTNTGGGATATCCTTTTGGTCAGTTTGAGTCAACTCTCCTGGCTGTGTACCCCCTCCTCCTCTCCCCCCCAGCTTATGGTGTGCCTCTAACACACTTGCTGGGGGGGGCAGATTTGCAAAAAAGGAAAGACTTGACACTGTGCAAGTGCTGCTGCACCACAGCCCAGTGCATTACAAGCACTTAGTCACAAAATCAAAGCACCACATGGAAGAAAATTATGTCCATCACAACCATGTCCAGTACACTATGGGATCTCATCCAAGTCTACAAATTGTCCTAAGATTTAACCAAGGATGGGCACATCCATAAATCTACTGGAAACAGTCAGTCAGCTGACCTTTGTCAACTCTTGGTACTGTCTTTAGGTTTGTGGGGGTTTTTTTTGGTTTTGTTTTGTTTTTGGTTTAGGTTTTGGATTTTTTTATGGAGATACCTTTATTTGCCCACCTCTGTATTTCCGTTCAAATTAATTTTTAATGGCACTCATTATTTTGCATTTTTCTTTTGTCATTTTAAATTATAGGGAGAGGAAGTGTGATTTTCTATTTTAACAAAATATAATAATATTTCACTACAAATTGCTAGGATTTAATTTGTCGTCTTCCTCCTATAAATGTTTCTAATTTTTATCACAGGTCTTTATCTTAAATTCTAAACTTTATGATTTTAGGCTATTGCTGGAAAGGGACTTTATTACAGGATGGTCACATCCCTTACTTTGTAAACAAATCGACTTTCTTTCTTGTTTCTGTTTTGTTTGGCTGAGTAATTTCTGTTACTTTCTTGCAACAGTTCTCCTCATTGCAAAGCCTTGTTGCACTTTTTAAAATAAAATTGGTGGACTGACCTTTTTGTCTATGACCACATCCTTATTTCTTTTTAAATTGAGAGTGAACCCTTACATAGGAAAGAGTAATCAAGGAATAGACTTTTATTTATTAGCATTGATTCTACAAGTCACCTGGTGCAGCAAACAAACTGTATGGGCAATACAATAATTTAACAATTCTCTTGAATCTCTGAGTCTGTCTTCTGACCCTTGCCTGTGGTACAAGGAAAACAGACAAAACAATGAGCAGCAATCACTTTTCTTCACCCTTTTGCTCCTTTATGGCTCACCATACAATAATGTAATTTACCACAAGCAGGGAAATCCTCAGGGAACACTTTAGAGAACGGGATCTGCCATCAGGCTTTTACGGGGTATTTTAAGGATACATTTTAGGGAGAAAAAATCCCTACAGTATTATCCCCTTGTTCCCTTCTTCTCTGCCTCTTGATATTAAAGCCATAGGTTGGCGCCAAAACCACAACAATTAGCCTCAATTTGTAGACTGTGGGGCAAATGTAAAAGGTGTAAATCTGGTCTTAGGACAAACGCAGTTTAGGATTGCTTCAAATCCTTATCTGCTTCTTCCCAGAACACTGACCTTTTGCTTTGTATGCTAGGCCAGCTTCCACAGAATTAGAAGCTGGTCTCTTTAAATGTCTTCTTATTCAGTAGAGAAAGATTAAACTCTTCCAGAGATGTTCAAAAAAAGAAAAGGCTCTGATGAGGTGCATCTTGGAAGAACCAGAAGGACATATGTAAGTACATAAAATACAGAGCAAAATAAAAATATTTCTAAAACATTCTAAGACTACAAAAGTATTTCTTTATCAGTCAGGCTGCTGGATATAAAAGAAATCTATTTCATTTAAGTGTGAAACTGTAGTGTCAGGAAAAACTGAACCAAACTATTACTAGAAGTGAAAAATTATTTTCAGTGCCTACAGCTCTGTATATCACTGGAGAGATGCTGAGACCATACAAGTGTATGTGGCAGTGCCAGTGATGAGCATAACTACAAGTAAATAGCATTATCAGAGGAGTAGGAAACACAACCTAAATCTGAATCAGAGCCAAATATAAATCACTGAAGATAGGGAGATTAAAACTGGTGACAGATATGCTTTGGATATGTGAAAGTGTCAATGCTATATAAAGATATGGACCTGCTAGAAAGAGCTAGAAAATGCATCTTTCTAGCTAGTAAACTTTTTTTTAGCTGTTGACCAGAGTTGGTAGAAGGTCCATTGATTCTGTAAAAACAACATTATAAAGAGAAAAAAATGAGTGCTAGGTCTAGGTGCCCTTTACCTTGAAAACTGAAGACTAGAAAAGGGATCAGAAAAAAATAGTATTGAAGAAAATGAATTTTTTTATTGCTTCTGCTGAATGTCAGTGGTATAGTCAGTACCTAGAGGTTGCACTAACACAACCAAAAAGAGTCTAAACATTTACACAGCCCTTTGGACAAAGTTTTACTTTTGCCACAACTGTAGTGGCCACTAATATTTTCAAAAGGCTACTTGAAACCAGAACGTGTTTGATTTATTCTTCATCTGTGCAATTTTGAGAAGGACAAGATTGGCAGAAAGATGTGAGGGAGAGAAACTTTTCCCCATATCATTTAGCCATCAGTCGAGATGAACTATGACAACTGGTGAGGAGTAAAGTAAGCTTTGACATAATATAACTTTTAAAAAAGTATAACATCAAAAAGTTTTATACAAAACTCTTTTTCATATGAGAGATTTTTGAAATGAGAAGAGTTGGCTATGAAGGGTTGATTGGTCATAAAAGAGAAGAAACCAAATAATTTTAAAATCAAGATTCTGAAGACTAGGAAAATATTAATGACAATGGTAACATGGAAAAGACAAGTAAGAGAAAAGTGCAAAAGAGCTGAATTTGGGGCGGAAGTTCTCCTCGTATTTATCTGTTCTGGAGTTGGAGGGCAGCTCTGGGAAAAATGCAAAGATGGAGCCAAGCTTGTTGCATTGCAGCATGATATGAGGATGGGAGAGAATAAACATAAACTCTAAGAAGTTGAAATTTGATATAAATAAGACTTTTTTTATATTATCTGCCTTTTTTTTCCTTTTTTAATCATTGTCTTGAGACGGGGCAGGTTGCCCAGAGAACAGAGAGGCTGTTCAGAGTTTGCCCTTGCAGGTTTTCAGTACAAAGCCCAGAACAATCTGTTCTGGCCTAAGAGTTGATCTCCAGAATGTCTCTTCCAAGCCTAATTGTCCTGTGATTCCTTGATTTGGTTACTGCAGTATACATTAAGGCATAAGAATTAATGCTTGCTTTTATATTTTTACTTCCTTTATTGAGACAAAGTATTGGATTAATGCACAGTTGGTCTTTTATACATCCTTGCAAATATGTGCTCAGCTGAGGTACAGAAAGCAGGAAATTTTCTGAGAAGTTTTGCTAATTCTGTATAGGTTTCCTTTACAGGAAACAGTCCAAACTGAGGCGATGGAAGAGACTGCTCAGGTAGTTTAACTCCCCTTGACCTGCTTGAAACTAACAAAACATTGGATAACAGTGTTTTGATCCCACTGGACTTGCTGATGTTAAATCAGGCAAATCCTCTGCCATGCTCTGCATGCCACGATAAACATAGTAAATGAGAGGGAAATGTAATGAGGGATTGTTTGGCAAAGCTTAGCAAAGATGTTACATCATCATTACACTCACTGTATTCTAAAATCACAGTTCTCTCTCTCCAAGAGCTGCACTAACTTCTGGATTAGATAAGGAAAATATAAACTATTTTGAAACAGTCTTCAGGTTTGTGGCCTGGGTAATTCTCACTTCTCTTTCTGTAATTAATGGAGGTAACTGGGGTAAGCAGCATTCTCTTGGATAGTTTTTCATTCTGAAAATATTGGGGGTGTGTTAACTGCACTACCTGGCCAAAAACAAGGACATGAAGGGAAACAGAAAAGCACAAAGGGAAAGCTTAGCAGTGGAGGAAAATAAACAGTGAGTAATGAAAAAGGAGAGAGGGAGGAAGGGAGGTCCCAAGGATCTTGTGTGACACAAGAAAATAGGGACAATGAGCTAAAAGGAGAGAGAAGATACACAGTGAGCAACAGGGTTAAATGCCCCCAAATAAATAATAAATTACAAAATCCCAAACAGATTCACAGACCTTCCACTGTCACACCTGTGCAGAAAGTGAGCATAGCAGCAGGTATTTCTGTATTTCTGCTCAATGTAATTACTGCTGTAAGCCTGGAGCAGTGTTATACAAAAGAGATAAGTTAAAATTGCTCAGGCTAGCATTTTAGGCAACTTTCTTTAAACCACATTTCTAAGCAGTGCCACAAACCTGAGGGCAAGCTAAGTAATACCAAGCTAAGTAATACCAGACCAAAGTTTGCTTGTGATTCACTGCTGACTTAAATCTGGTAAAGTAGCATGCCGAAGGCAGTCTAAAATATGGCCAGCCACAAACATGGGTTAAATTAATGTGGTTCAGCTAAAATGTAGTGTGTGAAATAAGAGCCAGTCTAGCCAGTGTATGAAAATATAAACTTTTATGACTTCAACTTACTGAACCTGACTATAACTGAAGTGAGGAACCTCTGATGTATTTTTAAAGCCCTGAGAAATGTGACATGAGTGTGATGCTTAGGCTTTAGCTGTATTCTTCCTGCCATCACTTTTAAAATGCAAATACTCTAACTTTTCGCTAGTACTATCTGACTGACTGTGAAGAAACTGGGAGAGGTGTCCCTCCTCCTCCCCAGGCACCATTTAGATTCCCACGTTGAGCATGGCCAGCACATTGGGAGTGTGTCAGATCCCACAGAACAGGAGGATTCCTTGTTGGTTGTGCTGCAGAGTTCCACATACAGCACTGACCAACTGGTGTGATGTGCGACATGACCTAAGGGGTACAAATACACCACTGATGTCTGCAAGCTTGGCTGGAACATATGACATCATCATGGAGAGATTTCAAATAAGGACAGACCCAAAGTTAGCTCTGGGAAAGTGTCTCTCCTTCTCATACCCTCCCGACAAACCTTTTAGGGAGATGTCCATGATCTCCACAAGCCCAGAGTGATGATTTTTGCTTTCCCAACAGCTTTCCTGGGTTGTTCAAGCTGCAAATCCTACTTCTAGGGCAGCAGGAAACCACTGCTGAAATTCCAAAGAAATTCCAACATTAAGAAACAAAGTGGGCAGAGGGCTGAAAAGTAGCTGGTGTTTATTCCTCCAGGGAGAGCAAAAGGGATCAGAGGCTTTAAATCCACAATTATTAATGGAGTGATTATGTAATGGTGTGTGAATGGGTTTTACAAAAGGCAGATCTACAATTTCACATAAAGATTGAACTTCAGAACCAAGGAGAAAGCAACAGACTATGAGAAAGGAGGGACTGAAATGAAAACCAGTTGTTCCATGAACTCCAATTTTACAGTGCTCCAAAACTCACTGAGCTGTACCAACTGGCATATCATCAAAACTGGGAATAACATAAAACTGCCCACCCTTGAAGCATGACATGAGGAAATTTTGCAATTATGGAATACTGAATATATTCCAACAAAACAAAGTGCCAGGCAGCTCATCTCCACCTACTTCCCATGCTCAGAATATAAATGGAAAAGGGAACATCAGCAAAACCTGTGGTTGGATCCTTAGTTGCTGAAGGCTTTTTAAGCAACTGAAGATTAATCATCCTTTTAATCAGAAGAAGATTGAGGACTAAGGACTTATCACGCAACAACTTACTTGGGTAAATTACTCAAAGCACCTAATTAAATTGATATACTCTCTTACCAGGATGTAAACTTTAAAGTCTGAAACCCTGTAAACAGTACAAAGGTGCTTACCCATTATCCATGATTCATTTCTCTGTTGGTGGAATGGATAACAATAACTTTCTGAGAGCACCATAAAAATTAATTTAAAGAGTGTAGTAGCCACATAAAGACACTTTTCTTTCTCTGTTTACATCATAAATTGCCAGATAAGGCACAGGGATTTTTATTAGATATGAAATGGTAAACTAACAGCAATATTTACAGCTTTGTACATCATCTAAAAAACATGCCTTGAGCTGTTTGAAGCTTTGTTATACAGTTATTATTGCTGAAAAATAATTGCATCAGCTCCAAAGCTTGCTCAGTTCTATAAAAAAATTAGAACACGATTAAGAAAAAGATCTGAGTTCATGTCATGTTACTTTATTCTATTCCCTGAGTTGTCTTTTTAGGAAGCCTAATCATGATGGTTTTCTTTGCTGCTAATGGATAGCAACTGGTTCCAGATCAATCTTGTTCACTACAGAACAGAACTTAGAATTCTCAGTCATGACTTTCAATGAGCAAGTAAATTTGGCATCAAGACATCTTGAATAGGGAATCTTAGGTCAGATTATGAAATTAATACTTCTTCCCTTCTTTCTTTGAGAAGGGGTCAAACCTCTCTTCCTGAAACATATGTCTGATCAGGACATAATCAATATTAGCTTCATTTGAACCTGACCATAAATATACCAAAATACTGTAATGAGAACAAGTATATGAGCAGCCTTGTCTGGTGGAAGGTGTCTGTGCCTATGGCACAGGAGGACTGGAATTAGATTATCTTTAAGGTCCCTTCCCACCCAAAACATCCTTTGATTTTATAAGCATTTTGTAGCAGCGTGATGTCATAGACAGTCAGGTACAAAATGTAAACATTTTCCATAACTATTTAAGTAGAAATAGCCAAGACGAGGGAAGATGAATATAGCTTCTGGCAGGAATCATTCAAACAGTGATAATTTGCTAGACAAAGGAGAAGGAAAGCTCAAATAATAGCAAACAGATAATCCTACTGAATACAGGGAAGATGACTGGCAAAACCAAAAACCAAGATAAGCAGTCAGGAGCAGATAAGGCAGATGAGACTGCTCCTTTTGGGAGGGGGGCAATAGTAGCAATGTCACAGGGTGAAAGAAGATAAGTCTGACTCAATTCTGACTTCTCTGATCAAGTGTCTCTGAAGTCTGATCTCGGCTACCACACCCATCAGTGGCTGTAGCCACGGGTGCTACGTGTACAGCTGTGGTGGTGTGCACTCATCTCTGATTTAGGATATGGGCACAAAAGGCTAATAGCTCTGTATGCTGCTAGTGATTGACAGTGTGTAAGGATTAACCATTAGCATCTGTGCTCTTAAGGAATAAATTAATTCAGCAAAGGTTTCATTTACACTGGACTGATACATCAGTCTTCCAAGCACTCCCAACTCAGCCAACTCTAATTCCCTAATGGATATATACTTATATACATACATTGCCACACTTGTTTTGCCAGAATTTCCCTACATTATCTCTACCTCTAGCAAATAGCAGGGAATTTCCCAAGGGGAAATATTGCTGTACTTCCTGTATGCCAGCATATAATCCAAACAAAACTGTCAGGGTCCATCACTTTTTGCTGTCACCCTATGTAGCCAAAGTTATGATAACTTTTTTTTTTAATATCTCACTCATACTGATGGTGTTCTACAAATAATAAATATCAACAGCTATTTATAGTTCTAATTTGTACTTATCCAGCCAGACATAAATGGAAGAAAGACAATTGTGACCAGACAAGCAGAGCTGAATTGTATGAATTTCAGGCAGTGAATAAAAAGTCTTGTGTTTATAACTAGCATGTTTGATTTTGTTTTTCACTTATTCGCTTTCACATTTGAAAGAAAAAGAAAGGAAGAAAAGAAACATAATGGACTAAATTAAATAACAACAAAAAAAAGTAGGAATATCTACTCTAGCAATGGAAACTTACTGAAGTTAATTTTTTGGAAAAATATCCCATTGAGAAAAAGAAAAAAAAATATTTCCTGGCTGTGATATATCCTGGGCTAATTATAGATCCCCTAACAGAAATCACACATAGTCAATAGCTTTTTACAACTGGATTAGAAAATGTATTGGACAAAATATTCCAGGAAAGGTTTGTCGTGGGAGATTGGTTTAGTAAGTTTATTCCATTCCTAGCTTGTAAAATACCTGTAGTGGTTTAGACCAGCTAGAAACTAAGAACCACATTACTGCTTGCTTACTCCTCTCCCAGCCTTGTCTGGGGAGGATGATTGGGAAAAAAAGGAAAACCTTGTGGATTGAGAGAAGAACAGCTTATTAGTTGAAATAAAATAAAGTAAAAATAACAATTATACTACTGCTACTACTATTAATTAATAGTAATAATATTGATGATAATAATAATCATCTTCATCATCATTGTAATGAAAAGGAGAGAGAGAGATAAAACCCAAGGGAAACAAGAGATGCCCAGTGCAGTTTCTCCCCGCACACTGACCAATGTCCAGCCCATCCCTGAGCAGTGATTGGCAGCTCCCAGCCAACTCCCCCCAGTTTATGCACCAGGCATGACGTTCCTTGGTATGGAATAGCCCTTTGGCCAGTTTGGGACAGCTGTCCTGGCCATGCTCCCTCACAAGCTCTTGTGAACCTCCTCACTGGCAGAGCATGGGAAACTAAAAAGTCCTCGGCATTGGCTGAGCACTATTTAGCAAAATCTACATCAATGTGTTGTCAAACTTATTCTCATACTAAATCCCAAAATACAGCACTATAACAGCTACTGAGAAGAAAATTAACTATCCCAGCTGAAATCAGGACAACACTGGAACACAAAACTTGGTGTTCAAGTTTCTTCATTCTTATAAGTAACTTCAAGTAACTTCATTCTTATATCTTTAATTCCTTAGAGTTGATTTATGAGTTTTGCTGGTTTTATGAGTGTGATCTTTAGCTACAGAGAGAGATTCTGATGTTGTTTTATTATTACGCAAACCTTTTGTGTATGTTAAACCATGTTAAACTAACTTGAAACAGGGGAGAAGGTGCTATGCATCCTTTACAATTTGTTGCTCTCACCTGGGAGAGAGCAATATTTGTGAGGGAGGAAGAAGACACATGGGCCTGTTGACAAATAAGTACTTTTCTGCACAGTGGCAAATTGCTATGATTGTAAATTGACTCATGGTCATTGTTTTGATAGCTTGTAAATACAACTTATTCCATTTCTGCCTTTTTGGTCTTTTTGGTTTTTTGTTTCTTTGTTTTAATATGTAAAATGTGATAATATTGTAGAAAAAGTAGAGCCTGAAAAAGCCAATGAGTCAAGAGATCTCTCAAAGGATGTTTACTTTGGCATAGGAAAGACAAAATTAAGTGTAAAGATTTCTGACTCTAATCATAGTACACTGGTACCTGTCCAGACCATTGACTTATTTTATTCAGCAAATGGAATCTGCAGCAAATTCATATTGTTCTGTTTGTGAACTTGCACTCTGTTAGAGCTAATTGTCATTATGCGGCTGAAAATTCAAGCTCAAAGATCCAATTCACGTCCTGACTGCAGGATAGCTGGCAAAAGAAGACGTGAGTGCAGAAGACCTGGAAAAAAGAGGAACATCTTGTTTTTCTGGAGCTTTTTCAGGTTAGCCCTTCAAGAGAAGCTGCATTAATTTCAATAGAGGAAAAGCAAAGACTGACCTAATTTAATTTAGGGTTAGTTTAGATAGAATGGAGAATGATGTAAGGTGCAGAAAATGTCCAATGGAACTATGGTGAAAACTGATCTGTTTTTCAAGTTTAACACTAATGGAAGAAAATAGTTTGGTTTACATCAGATGATATTAAGAAGGAAAACCTGCTAAACCAAACAAAATCTTTGCTGGGTTAGGAGGAAGTTGCACTCTTCTATACACACATTTTTTTCTTTCTTTTTTTCATAAATGAACATCAAAAATCAAAACTGATCTCACCTTTGATTGCAATCTTCCAGGATACAAGGGAAATGCATGGACTGTGTTACTAAGAAGGAGGCAAGGTTTAGCTTTTAAAAAACAACTTGTAAATTACCTGCAACAAGTTCAATGTAATAAAATACTTTGAATAATTTTTCCCACACCTGAAAATATATCACAAAATCAAAACCTTTGAGCTTCAATGACAGACTCTCCTCTGCTTGCTTAAAAAGATAAAACAACTAAAATACCTATGTATATGCACTAACTAAAGAAGATGGTAAAGCAATAGGCCAGTTTATCATTTGTTATTTTTTCTACATAATGACTGTAGATTCCCTGCTCACCTAAAAAACCCCAGCCTGTTTATTTTTTTAATCATGAGCTGCTACCCAAAAGAAACAGAATGGCATTCTGTTTACACCATATGGTGGCTGAAAAATGGATTCTATAGTATTCTATTTGTTAGAATGTCTTCTGCGTTTCTGTATCCATAATTTATGTTGGGGCCTTCTCTGATTGCCAAAATATTCAAACGGCTTTCTCTTCACAGGGTAGCCTGCGTGGGGGGAAGAAGGTTTTCAAAACAGCAGGACCCGAACAATCTCCTACTGCTCAGAGGAGAAATCATTTCCAAGCTTCTGTCCTTCTGGCTGCTTTCATTGTAATAATAATTTACATCCTGTGCGAGGAAACTGTTTGCATTCAGAAGAAACCTAAAATAATAAATAAAAAGAAGGGAAAAAAAACCCCAACATTTTATGTGCTTGCATGCTAATACAAGAATTTGTGAATATTAAGCATCAATTTAAAGTTGCATTGACTCCTAGGCTCTGACGTAAGTAGATAGCTTAGGCTTTCATATCTTAATGGAAAGCGATATGCAGAGGTTATTGAACAGTGCAGTTTCCAAATGATTGCCTCTGCAGCTGGCATAGAGAGATCCAGAGTGGTTATGGATGAGCTAAAATAATTAAGACATATTTCTCCTGGTGTCTACTCGGCTATTACTCACTTTTTAAGAGGCCATAATTTAGGCAAAGATTTAAATATGACTGTGAATTACAAACAGATATTTCATATGGTCTTAATATGGTGCATGAGGCCACTTGCATTATGAAGCAGGATTTGTGTGTTGTGAGCAGCAGGGATCCTGGAATCACATTAAAAGACTGAACCAGTCCCTCCTTTCTCACCTTTCTCTTCTCCTCGATCTATCACAGTTTAGTGCTTTCTGCTGTTTGACCTGTTCTGTTTCCCTCTTGCCTCTGGGATGTTGGCAGGAGCACCCAGGATGATGAATGGACACGGGAATGTGGGGGAACTAAAACCAGCTGCAGCAGGATTATTAATGCTCAGCAGAATAGGATTATAGGAGAAGGAGACCACCTGTTGTGGGGATCTTCTTAAGAATTAGATTAGACCTATTTGACCTCGAGGTACCCTGGTCTCAGAAGATTATTTATCCTCAGGAGTAAAATGGAGTTATATGGAGGTTTTATTTCATTCCTCAGACTTGGGAAGCATTCCTTCATTCTTGACCCTCTGGCTATCCTGGGCACACAGCTGAGGTACTCCAGTTGAGGTCTGAAAAAGTAATTTAGCCAGTAGCAAACTTGGATCCCATGAAATTGTAGTTTTTATAAAGAAGCTGGATATTCTTCCAGAGCATCTGGCAAAATGCTGCTGACAGCTTTGCTTATTCTGAAGGAGTGCTGGTTTAAAAAATGTCTTCACTGTAATGGAGATTTACTGATATGAATACATATTTCTTGTATTAATCTGTTTAATGACAATGTCTTAGAAGTTCAGGCAATATTTAAATCTGACATATTCTCTTTCAAATCAAAAGAAAGAACATATTGTCCTATAGGAAATGAAAGTAGAAAACCTGTGACTAAATTCAATTAAATTTTCAGAGAAGCATTATATGTGGAGGAAATCTTGAAATACTAAAAGCAACCGTGTTTAATCTGGGGAGAAAAAAAAGGAAATTTCATTCAAGAATTGTTTCTACATATATATTAGAAAAAGTTTCTGGAAAAAAGAAGGAATGGGTCAAAAGTTCTAGCACCAGCAACAATAGATCTAAATTGCAAATTCCGTTGCAACTTATTTAAGACAGCTCTCTGGAAAGATTTATCCTTCCCTATAGAGCAATTCTCCAGATAACCTGAATTTAGGATGTCAGATAAATGTCCCTCATGTGAGCAGCTCAGTTCAAGTTATTTATGCTAGGAGAAAGAGTGAGTTCCCAGTATTCACCTGGACTAGTGACATTACTAAATGAATTTCCTTTATTTAAGGTTCCATTTACCTTTCAGGCATATTGTCTTTTATATCAAAATTACTAGTCTTTATGTCTATTTTTGTATATAACTGCAACTGAGGTTAAGCCAAGCTGACTCTCAATGTGAAGACAGAATCATTACTGGAGAGAAGGGTGAGAAGACAGTCTGAAACTGGTTTTATCCCAAGGTGATAGTTGTGAAAATCTACCACAGAAACCTCCAGAAGTGTTAAAATTCAGCTTCAGAATAATTTAGATGTTCACAATGTTGGAGTTTAGAGGTAATCTCTTTGTCTAAGGTTCCAGTGTAGTTTTTGGGGTTCTCAGGTGGGTTTTTGTTACTTAATATGGGTCTCTGCTGCTGGTTGGGCTCTGAGGGATTGAGATATCTACACAGGACTTCCAGTATGGCATGGAAGTTAGGAGAGCTCTTTATTCTTCTAAAGCAACACTTGGAGGCTAGAGAAAATCTGAGCACAGGATCCCATTCCAGGCAAAAAATGTTGTTGAAGGCTAAAGAGTTGGTTATCACTGCTTTAGAGAAGAGACACAAATTTTAGCAGCTGAACAGCTCCCTAGGATCCATGGACTGCACTGATGAGCTCTCTCTTCAATAAAATGGGAGCTGGGACACACAATGCAGAGGGGAAACTTAGGTCTTGTTCAGCTGCCTGAAAATAGTTGTTTACTGTCATTTGAGATCCAGAAAGGTTCCTATAGAGTGTGGAAGTATTGATGGCAGTGTATAATGTCTGAAATAGCACTAGGTGCCTCTGTTTACATAATCAGTTTGCTTCCATGTAGTCCAATATGAGCGTTTACATGTAAACACTTACTGTTTGGATTTTGAAGCTGAATCCTTTATGACTACAGATATCCTTTCAGCACAGAAGTTCTAGGAGTACACTTTTTTTTCTCCACTGGTGTTGACATTTTCTGTCTTTTCCAGTCAAGAGGACTGTACCTGCTTACAGATATTTTCTCTGTCAACAAAGAATCAACAGAGTACATTTTGGTGCTGGTAATTGCAACTGTGTTTTACTCTCAACCTGTAGATAGATTAATTGCTGGAGAGAAGATAGAAGATTCAAGGCAAACAAAAGGAGGTGATAAGTTTTATCACTAAGTTATTCCAAGTCCTGTTTGTGTCTCCTCAATCGAACTTACAGAACTTTTCTCATATACAATATTGATGCTTTTGTTCCCTAGAAAAGCTGCAATAATTTGTTATTAAGGTGTCACGGTACTTCTAATTTTGTTTCTTCATTTTCTATTCTCCTCTTTAATTCCTTTTGCATGCTGCACTGAGAATAGATGATGAGATGAGCTGTAACTCTCTTGCAAAACTTTCTTCTTGTATGCAGAGCTGTTTCTTTTTTTTCAGAGCAGAACCATGTACTCTAGCTCTAAGTCTCTTCCTCCTTTCTCTTTCTTAGCTTTCAAGGTCATGTGTTAGAGTATTTCAGTTGCAAGTATCAAAAGTGCTACTTGATTGAGACAGAATTTTCCTTCCCTCTCACCTCTTCTAAAAACACACCATGATTTCAGGTATTAACGGATTAAGAAATGTAAGTGTTCTTGATTAGGGATTATAGAGATGAGAATGGCAATACCCATGCAGCCTAACAATACATTCTGATCTTGGTATATTGATAAGAGGAGACTTGTGGGACTAAATTTACAAGCTGCATATGGGAATGCTGGTACTATAATTTGGATTTAGCTTAAGACTGGAATGATGCAGGGAGATGTCTTCTCCTAACTACTGGGTTTCCTACCAAGCTGTGAACGCAGAAAGAGGACCAAGAAAAAACTGATATGTTCTTCATTAAAACATTGATTCATGCTTGTAAGGGACTTTGAAAGTGAAATATTGTGATTAGGCAAACTGATATTGGTGTGGAGAAAAGACCTGTCTTTCTGGCTATAAAGCCTTCTGTTCATTTGGCTCAGGAAATTTCACAGGACCCACCTTCTTAGGTCTGCAGGTATGTTTAGCATGAGGTCCTGATTCCTCTATCCTTTTTTCATCCATATCTGTCAGCTGGGTTGAGGTAATCACTGCCTCTCCAGTGCACCTCCACAAACAAGCGTGTGGCAAGTCAAGATGGGAGATGCACATACAGGTTTTGCCTCTAAATGTTATGATTTTGGTAACACCTAGACCTGAATAGCTCCTGAGCTGTTATACAGGGAACTCCAACCCATGACATCCATATTATTTTTCCTATCATGAAAGCTTCATATCAGCCTACAAAACTTGCCTTGATTATGTCTATAGGCCATTATATCCACAACAGCAGTGTGTTAGAAAATGGGAAATGCTCAGTGAATGTTACATTTTACTCTTGGTAGCATATGACAACAAGCAGGTTTTTTCAGGTCAAATGGCACTGCTTAAAAGAAAAGTCACTGAGAGGATTATGTGGGTATTCAACAACTAAATTCTGAGCAAAACCAAAGAGGATATCTATTGTCAGGAGGGTCACTGATAAAGCTGCAATATAATTAAAATTCTGGGATTTTTAATTCTTTTTTTTCAAAGGACTTGATTCTGCATTTCACAACACAATTTTAATGCCAAGGTACTTGTCTTTAATCCAGTGGAGATGCACCGATGTAATGAAGAATTATTTCCAATATTATTAATTTCTTTTATCTCTTCCTTTTTGTTATCTGGGAAGATTAGGAAACAAAATGATAATTAATTTATAATGATGTTGATCCAGTATACAGAGATATGCCTTCAATATAGTTTGTAATGTGTTTTGAAAATAATCAGTTTATTAACCGCTATTAAGAACTCTAATTTTTATGTAAAAAGACCATTACTTGTGAAATCCTGCCCCCTGACAGTAAAATTGTCATCTGCTTGAGCAGAGGCACACTTTGCTGTCACTATCTTAACTTCAGAATAGTTATTTTTCACTATTCATGGGGAATATCTTGAGCCACAAAAGACTTTCAATAAACCCTTTACTAATAGGGAATACAAGTTAGGACCACATTCTCCTTCTCTAGGAAGATAAGAAATGATGCATGCTTCAAGGATATCTGAAGCTGACCTAAAATGTTGTGTTTAGACTCCTCTTCAGAGAAATGCTAGAAACAGGAGGACCCAGTGTGGTCTTCTCCAGTCTGGAGTGATGCTACAGACCTTGCACCAAGGACAGCAGTGATGAGTGGAGTTTTCATTGGTCTCTGCCTCTTTCAATCCATTTTGAGTGCTGCAAATGCTGCATGCAGTGCAAAAGAACCTGTTCGTGAAACATTTCTAGACAAATGTTTCCATTTTAAGAAGTTAATTTGTTGGATAAATTTCAGATACACGTCCAAGCTTTTAGGTAAGTACCCAAACCACCAAACTCATCTGTCACTCTGGCAAAGCAATGATGGCTTTAAGTATAATCACTTATAATCAAGGTATAAACATTCACAGTGTTAGCAGATTTGTAAGAAAAGGTAAATATTATTACCTGTCATTACCCAGAGACCAGAAGAGTTCCAATGATTTGTTCATAGAAACATAATTTTTTGTTAATAATCACTAACTGATCTGTTAATGAATGAAACATATAAACTGGTTCATCTGCTTTGAAAAGAGCAAGGATTACCTCTGTAATTTGACACTTGATTTTCTTCACTTTTGTAAGAATTACCCTATTCTTTTTCAACCCAAATATCACAGTCCTTCATTTTTGAATGCAAAATCTATGTGTTCTGGAGACAACATGCCAAAAAACAGGCTCATAAAAATTTAGGACTTTTTTTCAGGTGCTTAACTGCAAACTCTAAATATGCTAAATAATTTCCAGTAATCAACAGAGGCAACATATGTATGGAGGCAATATTTCTCATCTGATGTCTACTGTAAAAAAATGAGGAAAGAACTGATGCTAAAACAAAGTGGTTAATGTTGATCTTATCAGCTTTCTGAATTTCTGAGTGAAACAGGACTGGAAGAGGAGTGTCACTCCAAAAGATCTGGGCTTATTTGGTCTCAGACTAGAGGAAATATTCATCCTTTTTATGATCTCAACTGTTTTAGATCAGTAATTTCTGTATGATTTGCAAAACTTCTATCTTCAATGTCTCAGCCAAATAGTTGCACTTTGAGGGAGGAGAGTGGGGAAGAGAAAGAAGAGTGTTGAATATAACCTTTGTTAATGATTTAGTTTATTGCCAATAATTTTGTGTTGATGCTGACTTTTCCTTATCTAGTTTTCACACATTTCCTTCATTGATATTCCTGCATCATTCTCAGCTGTTCTCTTTTTATTTATTTTTTAAGAAGTTCTCCAAAGTCTGATTTCCTTAATTGTGGTTGATGTATTTACTGAAACCATGGGGTTAAAAGCCTTATATTTTTTCATTTATTTGAATTCTTATTTCACTAATTTTTATGTTGTGCATTTGCAGGTTGCTTCTTTAGAACTTTTTCACATTAAGATTAACATTCAGATTCTTTGTAGTATTGTCAAGTACTCCATGCCCGACACTAATTATCAATGCTGTGGGAATGAATGGCAGCATCATATAAAGAAATTAAGGACAGAGTCCTCCACAGAAAATAATAGTCTTACATTTAATTAAAAAAAAAAAAAGAACGTATGTGGGCGAACATCCTTGGCTGGTTAAAATAAAACCCTTGAAGACAATAGCATCAAATGAGTTTACACTTGCTGAATGTATACTTTGAGTTTTCTGTATGCTGTATGCCAAGGATAGAGAGTATTGGGATGCTAAAGGCAGAGTGATTCCCCTCGTGATTCCAAAATAAGGTGTGTTGAAGAAGAGGCCCATCATGTGGGACTGCAGCATCTTTCCAAATGGGAATCCCAGTTTCTGTTGCTGGGGCACTGTTAAAGCCATTTTTCTAGGGGGAAAAAAAAAAAAAAGCGTAAACCAGAAAAATCTATTGCTAATTTTAGACCTGTGATCCAAGGGGGAGATTTAAAGCTGATCACTCAGGCCTTAATTACAAATACAAGTTCCATGATTACTACGATTAGAACCACAGCAATACATGCCATGATTTTATTTTGAAAAGAAATGGATTTTTGTTTTCTGACTGATTTGTTTCAAGCCAAACCATTAGAGCTACATAACACAGGCTGTCATCTGTGTTTCACTATCCTTTAAAGTCTGCAGGTCATGATGAATTTTTTTCTTCTTCATCATTCTGGTTTGAGAGAAGTATCAAGCATTTTAAATAANGAAGCATCAAGCATTTTAAATAAAAAAAAAAATTACTTAAAAGGATGTTAACTGCTACAAAGCATGAAAACACCATGTAACTTGGGAATAGAAATTCTCTTAAAAATAATTTGCAAATTTTAACCCTAATCATCAGCCTGATGATGATAGCCTGATGATAGCTATCATAGCCCAATGTTTTGATCAGGCTAATCAAAATATTTCCCCTGAACCAAAAATGAAAATAGTGACTGTGCTTATTAAAATAGTTTTGTGAGATGTCAGCTATTGTGACCATGTGATAATGAACAATAAAACTGGGAATAAACCATAACCTATTAGATGGCCAAATCTTCATGTTAATGAGTAGCTTTAGAAGACTACTTCTTAATGATGTATTTAAGCTCTAGAATAAACAATTTTATTTCTTTTAATCACCATGCAATGCATGGCATTGATTGTCAGTATAAAGATATGTCAGGCCTCAGGCCATCCTTGTATATCAGTTGCCATGAATTCTGCTGAAAACATCAGTCATGAAACATTAACTTCTTAAAACAAAAATCAAACTTCACAGGCATCACAGCAGATGTGTGAACAAAGGAAATCAACATCTGGATTTGTTAAGGTACACCCATATGAATACACACAGAGCATTGACTCATTCTCTTTTTTCTTTTATTTTCTTATCACTCACCATCCTATCCTCAAAATTTCATTCTTCATCTCCATGTTCCTTTTGGGTGTGATCCTTACCAATTCTACATGCTCCAAACTTTCTCAGGTAAAAGGAGAAAAAATATTTTTTTATTGGAGGAAGTTCTCTAACTTCGGATCGTCATAAAATGAGAGATACCATAAATGCGTCAAACCCAAAGGAGAAGACAGAGAAACCTCTCCTTTCTCGACCCTCCAGGGAGACCCTGTTGGGTGCACACAGAGAATTTCTCATATCTGAAAGGTCCTTCTTTCTCAGATTATCCACTGCAAATTACAGGATTTCCCTTCGGATCCACAGGGAAAGTAAAATCACCATTCTTTGCTAGAAACACGCCCGTGCTCAGATAGAAGAAAAGCTCTCCCCAGTTTTCCAGGTTTCAGACACTAACACTTGTGTTAGTATGCAATGTATGTGTGTTTGTAGTCTGTCTAAGCCTTGGCCTGGATTAAGCAGGTAGAGGGCAGATTGATGATTATTCTGCTGCCATATTGATTTCAGCTGAAGTTTGTTGAGCTTGCTGCACTTCAGTATTTGTCAGGAAGAGTACCTTTCAGATAAACCTTCAGTTATCTCATTCCAGGAACAGTATGATAATAATAAATCTTAGACATTCTTCAGTTTGTGTGTGTCAGCTTTATACCTAATGGCTTGGATGTTCACCTGAAGTTTACAAGTATTAAAATTGCTTTGGGAGTCTTGTGCTGCCTGAGGGTGTTAAGGGATTCCCAGCACAACTGTTATCAATGCTGGAAGGGAGACTATTCCTGCCAGTTTTGGTGACAAGCCTATAATAAAAAAGACAAATATTTTATAGAAAAAAGTAGATGTCATGGATATTTTGACATGTCTAATAAACATCCACTTGAATTCTATTCTAGCACTGAACAGAAATTCCTGTTTTGTTCAATGAGCCTGGAAGAAAAGACACATGGGCAATATGGAAACAAGGGGTTAAGGGAGCAATATTTGGACATCTCGACGGGAACACTTGTCTTATTTATTTGCAGGTCAAAATGTGTGCCTTTAGCACAGACTTTGAAAGTATTGATGTCAATTTAGTGCAGATTTCATCTCTCTATTTTGTAAGAGGGTCATATTTACAAACAAATAGAGAAAAAAAGTAAATTTAAAGTCAGTTCTGATGGACAAATAGAACAGATGACAATCAGAAGCGGCTGGAATGGTTCAATGTCCCAAATTTATATAGCTTGTAGTTTTCTATACTTTCATGTTTTCATTCCACTCACTTGACTTTTTTCACATTGCTATGGAGAATGTTTGAATTGAAAAACTCCAAAGGAAATAAATCTGGAACAATTTTAAGGAGGTAATGATAACAATGTGGTCTGAATTTGGTGTTTTTTTCTTCTTTTATTTTATCGATGCAGTAGGATTATCAAAGTGAAATCAGATATGCAGCAGTTTAGAGAATTATACATTCAAGAACAGAAGCATCTTCGAATTAGCCTCTCTCTTTAGACTTCTGCAGTTGCATCACAAAAACAATAACAGCGTCTTCTCACTCCATTTGCTGGCACTGCATTTCTGTTTTATAGACTTTCCAATGGCAGATGCATGTCCAGTCAGTGTGTCTCATGTTATTGGACTATTATAGTCACTATGTATTTTAAATCTTTAAATTTTCAGTAGAATTGGATCAAGAAACAACACAACTGAGGCCACAAAGCTTTGTCAGGAATGTACTGTAATGTATTAATGCTTGTCCTAAAGAGACACAACCTGACCTGTGACATTTAGCCAGTGCGTGGAGCAAACACAGGAGGTAGTAGGGGATGGAGAGGGAAGCGTAACAAACTTGTAGATGGTAGATTGCTAAATATAACTATGCTACAAAAAAGATAAGGACAGTTGACTTTTTAAAAGACTATGATATCTCTGTAAAGGAGAATCAGGACGAAATCTAGACACCAATAAGAATGCAAGGCCTGATATGGTGTCTTCATGAGTGCTGAGGAAGCTGGCCAATGTAATTGTGAGGGCACTCTTCCTAATTTTCAAAAGATCATACAACCAGGAGAGATTCACAGGGACTGGGAGAAAGCAAATATCACTCCTATCTTCATGAATGTCAAGATGGAGGGTCCAGAAAACTACAGGCCACTCATCATCACACCTGAGAAGCTGGTGAAGCAGTTAATCCTGAAAACAATTTTCAAACTCATGAGGGACAAAGTGGTTGGGAGCAATCAGACTGGATTTATAAAAGGAAAATGAAGTTTTATCCACCTGATGGCTTTCTAAAATGAAATTGCTAGCTCAGTGGATGAGGGGAGTTCAGTGGTTTTGTTTATTTTGATCTTACTTTGAATACCATCTCCCATGATATTCTTGTCTGTGAACTCAGTAAATGGACAGTGAGATGGACTGAAAATTGACTGAACTTCCAGGCCTGAAGTGTTGTGGTCAGCAGTACAGGGTCCCACTGGAGGATGGTCACTCTTGGTCTTCTCAGGGGTTGATAATGTGGCCAGGGCTGTGTAAGCTTTTCATTAATGTCCTGGATGGAGGCACACAGTGCACTCCCAGCAAGTTTGCAGATTATACAAATCTGAGAGCTGTGGCTGGTAGACAAGGTGGGTGTGCTGCTGTTCACAGAGACCTCCACAGGCAGGAGAAATGCATCAATATTCCTCATGCCAATGAAGGGAAATGCCAAGCCCTGCAGCTGGGGAGGAATGACTCCCCACACCAATAAAGTCTGGGGCTAGACTGGAAATCAGCTGTGCAGAGAAGGACCTGGGGTATCCTGCTGGAACCACAAGCTGACCATGTGTTAGAAATGTGTCTCATCCTTAGGGAAGACCAGAATCCTCCTGGGCTGCAGAGAAGAGAGCTCTGCCAGCAGACCAAGGGGGGTGATCCTTCCCCTCCAATGAGCCCTGGCAAGAGCTGTCTGAAGTCACAGGTGCAGTTCTGGCACCCCAGTACAAAAGAAATAGGCACACTGGAATGAGTCCACCAGAGGGCCAGGAAGATAATTAAGGTAGTGGAGCATCTGATCTACAAGGACAGGCTGAAAGATCTGGAGAAAAAAAGGCTTGGGGGGGTTCTCAGCAATGCATAAATCTGGGAGTGTAAAAAATGCAACCAGTCTCAGTGGTGCCCAAATAAATAACCAGAGGCAATGGACACAAATTTAAATACAGAAATGCAATGTGAACATAATAAAAGACTTTCTTTCTTGGGAGGTCAGACAAACACTGGAACTGGTTGCCCAGAAAGGTTGTTGAGTCTCCACCTCTGGTAATATTCAAAACCTGACTGGACATTGTCCCAAGTAACCTACCTTGATTTAACTTGATGGTAATCCAAAGGTTTTGGACTATTTGATCTGCTAAGGAACCTTCCAACATTAGTTGTTCTGGGATTTTGTGATGCAATATTGTTATACATGGCAGCTTTTTACAGTTCAACTGCAAGTGATACTGTATTCATTAACTAAATGGAAGATTAAATAATTATCTACTCAAAGGCTCAAGAAGTTCCCACAGAATAAAAATATTCCAAATGATATTTCAAATTCAGAAACTCGAAATAGCTGGTGATTATTTTTTTGAAATTGTGATTTTAATTGTCTTAGATGCTTATGAAAAATTGTCTTTGTTGATCTAAATCTGATGATTATATTATAGTGAATAATATTTCTGAATATATTTATGCATCAGTTTTTTGTATCATGTACCCAACTGAGGAAAATTGCTATTTGCCTCCATGAGAATTTAGTTACTTTATCAAAAATATTGTTGCTCTTCTGTTTGTTTACGTGATTTTCCTTTTTACTTCTAAATTTAACCTTGTTTACAGATACTATTCTGTAAAGTGGTCTCTAATCACTGCAGAATTAAGTAGTCACTAAGCATCTCTTGAATCTCTAAAAATAACAGAAAAGCCACAGGAATGTGAAAAGTGATAAACTTGATTGCACAGTTGAAGCTGTGGAGAAAAATATGGGTATTTCATATGGAACTTGCCTTTTTCTCCTCTTCTTTCCACATTGTATTAATCATTAATATTTTCTGTGAAGCTTCTATATAAACAGAATACGGAGTCCTCAGGACCTTTGATTTCACAAATGTCTTTGAAGGACCAAGATGACTCAGTTAAACTATCCCTACATATTAATGCTGTTTGAGTTCTATATACTACTCTTTTAAGAGAACCATTGAAAAGTTTCTCCCTTCAAAATATGGCTATAATTTTTGTACTGAAGAGATCCAAACAACAGCAGGTTTTGTGGTCTTTAGAATTATCTAGGCAGTATAAAGCAAACTAAAATAGTAGCAACATTTGGACTGTGATTGAAACCTTTGTCCTTCATTTTAACGGGAAAAAAAATTACAAAATACTCAAATTAATGACAGTCTTGTTGTGGGCGATATCATAGATATCACCCACGTCTCAGATTCATCACTCTTCAAAGTTTATGAAGGCTGTCAGCTGGAGAGTCAAATCTCGGGCCCCATTCTCTTCATTTACTAGAAGAGACACAAGTTTTCTGACATGCCCAGGGTTAGCCAGAATATTCGTATAGTGTTGTGGGTTTTTTTTCCCTTTTTCTTGCTATCTGTGGGTTGTCTATAGCAAATTCAGTTATTTTCCCTGCTCTCTGTAAGTCAAGTGCTGCTGCTTTGTGCAGTTCTGCAGGTCGTCCTGCATTGTCCATGGCACATTCCTGCTGTACTGGTGTGGTGGATCTATCTGCCTTCAATTTTTCTTTGCACAAATGTGTACTCTTTACTGTCTAGTGTCCCCTGTGACAGAATAGAAGCTGGAATTCTTCAACAATGGGCAGGTGGAAACGGGAATGAGTTTAGACTAAACTCTTATCTTCTATATTGAAGGACAAACATTTAGTATTTGTATTCTGAGCAGCACGTTTACCCTTCCATGCTAAATGATTAAAAACAGGAAAAAAAAGGGAAGATTATCTCCTCAGCATCAGTGCTGAGGCATTTTTCCATTACTGTTATTAGTTTAGTAATGTTTTCATCACTCCTGATCCCAAGGTTTCAACTTAAAGATCTTTAGCATGCTTCACATATAACTTAAGGGATTAACCAAGAATTTGTAATTGATTCTCTCTTTCTGGGAATACAATGCAGAAGAAAACTCCTAACTAAATAGCAAAATTTTCAGCACATAAAGCTTTACAGAAAGCCCTGTATCCATACTTTGTGGGAACATTTAGATTTTTAATGATTTTGGTACGGAGAATATTTTTTCCTTTACTCTCCTTGCACAGCGCTTAACAAAATATGGGGATGCTACTACATGAATAATAAATAATAACAATTAAAAAGTGACAATTGGAAAGGCTAATGCATTTTCAGTGACTGAATCTTTTTTGTTTTTTTCTTTTAATACTTTAAATCAAATCTGATTTGGGTGTTTGCGGGAAGGGGGAGATTGTTTTTGGATTTATTTGGTTTGATGTGATTTTTTCTTGGTTTTTTTTCTGTTTGCTCTTAATAGAGGGGGTTTCTTTGCCTTTTAAAAATTTTTTTTGTTTGGTTTGCTTTTTAGGTTGTTTTGTGTGTGTGTGGGGTTGGGGGTCTTTTGTTATGTTTTCTTTTTGGGGGGTTTTTAGTGTTTTGTTTTTGTTTTTTTTGTTTTTGTTGCTGTTTTTTTGTTTGTTTTTTTAATCTGGGATAATTATCTACTTTCTCACCTGGAAAAGAATAGGAAAAGATAGCAATATGAAGAAATCACCTGAATTTTGTATTTAAGAAAGAAAATTATTCTTGCAAGATGGAATTACAGGTTGTATACTTTTGTGTGTCCAAATAATAGTCTGGTTTTTTCCAAGCTGATCTGTGAAAAGATATCATATACTTTACATCTAAAGATGTAATGATCTTACTAATGATGCAACTTTAAGTTACATAGGAAGAAAATTATACTAACTTAACAGAAAGAGTTGTGGAGTATTAGATCAATGACAGGAAAACAGAGAACTAAAATCCTTGGTTAACATCTTGACAGTGAGGCAATTAATCAAACAAGATAGGCAAAGATATGTGACAGTGCCCTTTTCAAACAAGATTGTAAATGCAAATACCATGTATAATGGTGACAAAAGGTAATTAAGGGTAGCTTTCTGTACACTGCTAGTAAATTTTGGTCTAAGTGGTTTATGTCTCCCTCCTCAGTTAGTTTTATTATTAAAAATTCTTGTTTTTTAAAAATAAAAATGGAATCTAAATATTTATGTGCTATAAAAGGGAGGACAGCTCTTAAAATAAAGCTTTATTTTACAAAACTATTCAGAACTGAACTCATTACCTGGTCCCGAGGCCACATGAATAATCCTACAACCTCTTTCCCCCCAAAACACAGTGACTGCATCCAAACTGCCTACTGAGACAGGTCCCTGGTTGTGTTTACTTCTGAGTTACAGCCAAGCACTCTTCGAGAAGCAGTTTTGGCTGAAGAAAACTGTAACTAGCTGAATAATTTAGCAACACACATAATCAAGCTCCTGCATGCAAGGCTGAAACCTAGCATTTTTAATTTTCTAACTCTTTTGTAAACTGAAGAGCTCGATTGTACTAGGAAGGAGTTAACTTTCTTTATGGCATCTTGTATGGTGCTGTCTTGAGTGCATGACTAAAACAATGTCAATAGCACACTTTGGTTTGGCCATTCTGCAGCAGTGCTTGCACAGAGTAATGGGTTTCTTTTTTCCCCCAGCGAATAGGCTCGGAGGGGACACAGGTGGGACAGCTGACCCAAACTGACCAACAGGATATTCTATGTCATAGATATATGTGTTCATCAATAGAAGCTGAAGAAAGGATTAAAAAAAGGGGAACTTTTGGGGTTACTGTGCTTGTCCTCCCTGGTAACCATTCTGGGTGTTGAGGGCCTGCTTTCCAGCAAGTGGCAGACACCTGCTTGCAGTTGGGAAGAAGTCACTGAATTACTTATCTTGCTTTGCTTGCAAGCTCATCTGTGTTTCACTTATTAAACTGTCTATCTTGACCCAGCAGTTTCCTGACATTTGCTCTTCCCATGGAGATTTGTGAGGAGTAAGTGGGAGACCAAGTGAAGGCTTTGCTGGTCAGTGTCAATCCACCACTAATATTCTCAAGAATAGGCCTAGTCTGCTTTCCTGATGCCTTTCCCTCAGATGCACTCTCCCTTAAGACAGCAAAATTGTCATGCCTTTTTCTTACTTCTAGAAAACCAGAGAGAAACATAAACAAAGCTGTATGACTTGGAGAACCCAGTCACAGGACTTGGTCATTCAGTTACTAAGGGAATTGCAATGATATGATTGTCACCATGGTGATTGTGGTGAGAAGAGAATATTATGGAAGGGAGATCCCCGGCAGAGGAGTGAGGCACCTGGAGAGATGATATAGATGGAGATCCCTCTTTCCTTCTGTCTCTGCAGGTTGCTGTAATTCCAGGTTTGGTCTATTTGTTGCTTGAATATAGCTCCCAAAGCCAAATGTCAGAATGTGACCAGATTCAAATAGTCCAAACCCACAGACTTACTCAAATATGTGAATAAAATTAATGTAATTATGAATAACAAACATGAAAGGAGCTGTATCATCTCCAGTGTGTGTGTGTGTAGGTCTGGGAATGCCCAAATCCCATCTGAGTCAATATCAGAGCTTTTCCTAACTCATGAATCACCTTCAAGCCAATAAATATTGTACCTTGAGCATTTTATTAATTTTTTTACTCTCTTTCCAAGTGTTTTTGGTGAGTCTTGAAGAGAAAAGAGATATTCATGTACTAATTTGTATCACTATATATGAATCCACTGAGTTTCAGAATAGTGTTAAACCAGCCTTATGATCCTCTACAAAATGACTTTGCACAAACTCTTATGCATGACCCCAAATCCAGCTGTTCTGAGCATAGATGTGCAGTTTTTAAGGAGGACCGGATTGAAAACCCAGAGATGTCAGTTGAAGCTTTTTGGTTGTGCACAAGAAGGCTGTATTAAGGCATCTCTACCAGGAGGCTTCCTGGAGTATCTGTGCCAATTAAAAAAAATAGGATATAGATGTTGGGAAAGGAAAATGGTAATAGTATTTTATAAAGTGAATTTTCATTACCAGCTATATGTGAATCTGAAATGTATTTCAGAATTTCTAGGGACAGAAAATCTGTTAAGCTGAAAGATATTTATTTAAACTTATTTCCTTCTAACTGACTTTGTGGTCTCTGCAATGTTGCTAAATAAGAAAGTTCACAAAGTGAACCTTGGCACCTGCAGCAAAGTTGCAAATAGAAGAGATACTTCAGAATTCAATTTACTTTGTATTAACTTGAGATCTGATACTCATCATCTGCTTTAACTGCTTGTTTTATCTAAACTGCTGGAGTCACATGAACGGGAAAGAAAATTAAGAGATTTCAAATTTGTTGCTCTAAGCAAAATTACTTCCTTATCTAATCTAATAAGAGGCCAGATGAGTTTCCCTGTTTTAATAATCACTGTGTTCCAAACTTCCGTTCCATTAAAAAAATTAACATAAATTGTCTGGAGAATTTATCTTACTATAATCAAGAAAGTTTTCTTCAATACCACCCTAAAATACAAACTCGACAGTAGGCTGACAAACTCTTGTTACAGATTTTTCTTAGCATAGTAGAATTATAATGATGCATTTAAGATTTTGGAATAGGAAAATGTACCAGAAGGATGTAGACATCACAATGTCAGTAGCTGATGTGAACTTGGTGTGATTAGACTAGGAAAAGACAAGACTATACAAAGGCAGAGGTCTTTTAAAAAAGTCTGTAAGGAATATTGTTGATCTAGAAGGTGACATTTGACTACTAAGTAGGCATAGTATGAAATACTGAGACATAAAATAAAGGTGTTTAAAGTTTTGGTGCTCTGTGTTATGATCTCACATTTACCACTTGGAGTCCAAAACAACCCTATTAGAGTTTGGTGCTTATTCTGGAGACCATGAGATTTAAAACTTGTTTGTTGCTTCTGCTGAGATTTAATCAGCTGCAGATTTTAGCATTAACAACAGTCTATCACTCATAGACAAGAGCTCATAAGTAAGATGATTAAGGGTAGAGAGGTCACATCCTTAGAAGAAGGGGGAAATAATGTACCTCATAAACTTTGGAGCTGATTATTTTGATGGTACTGTATTTCTTTTGGCTTGGGTGTGGGATTGATAGAGAAACTTCATGAAGGATTAAAAGACAGGCCATGACTTTATTTTTCATAGATATAAATTTACTTAAATCATCACCAAGCATAAGTGGTGTTCTCTGTCAATGTAGGATTCCCTGCTATGGGAAGGTACTAAATTATGTAGGCCTATTTAAGCAGGTTTTTTGATCAAGCAGTTAGGATATTTGCCTTGTGCTTCTAATACTGCTGCATGGACACCCTGCTGCGGGGAATGCTGGTGAAGTTGTGAATGCAGAAATATCTCTTTTTAGCAAAGTGTCTCTGTAAAGAAGGTGGAGAAATAGATGTAGTCCGAAACAACCTCTCTGAATAGAAATTTCTCTTTTGACTTCTGGTGCTTTAGTGAATGCCTTAGAACGATTACCTTCACTTCAGCCTGATCAACCATGTATGGAAGGGGTGGTACTTTAGCAATTTCTCAGCTGCCCTCAAAATCCATGGGAATTTAGAGTATTTTTCCTGTTGCATTAGTGACTGTAGCAGTCAGTAACTCAGTGATGATCCTCCTTTAGTGTCCCTCTCAGCAGCCACTTGGGAAGCACATACAATTCCCTCTGCCTTACTTAAGCATGATTTTAGACTGGAAGCCTTCAGAGTCATGAGATGTTCCTTATTGACTGCTAAGTTCCTTTACACTTTCCAGTATTATTGCTGAGTGATTTATCAATATTTAATAAAAATAAATACACCTTTTCATTTTTAATTTTGCCAGTCAATTCTAATAACGGAAACTACATTTTTTTTAAGATTTCTTCTACAACTCTTATATTTAATATCTCTTCTCTTTTTGTCCTAAGAGTCTGGCAACATAGCTTAGTCCCAGACAGTGATCAGCAGAGTGATTCTTGTAATGACAGTCTTGGCTGTGATTCCTGGCCACACAAAGGCTAGATTATACATCTGTGGCACTTTAAAGGGATCTGAAAATGAGAATAAAGAGAAGTTGTGTCCACCAAATGGACCATTATATTGCCATGAAATGTAAAATGGCTTCTGTGAAACTGAGAAATAGGCCTCTGTTGATTTTTAGGGATGGATAATACTTCATAATTGTAAGATAATGTATTATTTTATGAAAGCATATACTGCAGTTATGGTAGGAAAAATCAAAAGGTTCAAAACTCATTAATCAATTTTAACATCTTAAGACACAGATATATAATTACAGAATCATTTAGGTTGGAAAAGACCACTGAGATTATTGAGTCCAACCTTTGAAAGATCACTACCTTGTCAACTAGACTGTGACATTGAGTGCCACGGTGAGCCATTTCTTGAACACCTGCAGGGATGGTGACTCGATAGCCTCACTGGGCAGTCCATTCCAAGGTTTAACAACCCTTTCTGTGATGAAATTTCTTTTGATGTCCATCCTGAATCTCCCCTGGTGCAGGGTGAGACCATTTCTTCTTGTACTGTCACTAGCTGCCTGGGAGAACAGGCCAGCTTCCACCAAACAATGATAGAATATGTTAAATATATATGGACATGTTATGCATGTATATTGGTGTTATAACCTATAGAAATGCAACATGGATTTTAATATGCAAACACACAGAGATATATATTGATACAGCTTCACACATATATATCCTTTCAAACCTTTTGTAATTTAGCTACTAATGACATTTTCAAGCTAAGCCACAAACAATTTTGTGGTTTCAAAATTCACTCCTGAAAAATATAGAACGTTATATCATGCAGTTGTTTGTCTCTGGAATAATATCTTTGAAGTCATTACCAACTATTATAAGACTTGAGAGAAAACTGCAATAATTAGCAGCATTGATTCATAAGGAGTATAGAATTTACTCACCAGAGTCTTTTGAATGTAGAGCAATCATTTAAAGATGCATTTTGATATACTTTAAAGGAAAATACCTTCATGAATTGAAGCTGTTCAGTAACTATCTGGAATAGATCCAAATTTGCTTTGAAAGCTAAATAAATGCATCAGAATTCTGAAGTGACTACAAAGTAATGTGAATGTTTGCAGGAGAACCTTTCAGGTATGAAAAAGAGTTAAACACCATTCAGGTTCAAGTGCTAAAAAGGAGGCAAAATGTAAAGGATACAAGCACCCTGAACCTGTGCTATCTTTCACTCCTCCTAAGGCAATATTCAGGACAAGAAAATGGGTTTATTTTATTGTGGTGGTTTTGTTTTGTTTTTTTCTTTCTCCTAGAAGGCTTAATGCTTAAATTCTACCTCTTTATATGTTCAAATCCCAGCTCACTAATGCAGATTTTTGGATCCAACATTCAAGTACATAGTTTCCTATTGCATTTTGATCGTGTTGTAGTTTAGATGCAAAATATCACTAGGGAAATGTTCAAGCTTTCAGGCTACTGACTCACAAAATAAACATTGTCCAAAGCCAGCTCCTGTAGGGATCCACACTGTATATATGTTTATATATGCCAATAAATTTTCCACTAATGGACTTTTATCCTGATCAGACAGAGAAGAGAACAGCATGAGACTGTTGGTACTTTTTGTGTTTGCATGAATATTGAATATTGTTTGTGCTTCTGTCTGTGTTGATCTGTGTGGCTGGCCATGTGAATATTTATGTATGTGTTGTTTACTTCTGTCTGTATGTCTGCTAGGAGCATGTTGAGCCTTGTTAGGCTGAATGTGGGGAGATGGAGCTCTTGGGCTTACCTTTCTTGGGCTTCAAAATTCAGCCACCCCTACAAAACCGCAGGATAATTCAGCATGGAAAGGACAGCAGTTGTTCTCTAGTTGTTCTCTAGTTCTCTAGAACAACTAGTTCTCTAGTTGTTCTCTAGTTGTTTTCCCTGCTCAAAGTAAGGTCAGCTATGGGATCAGACTAACTCACTCAGGACTTTCTGAAACCTTCATAATGTCTCTGGGCAACTTGCTCCAAAACTTGACTACCCTTGCAGTGAAGAATTTTTTACCTATAGCAAGTCAGAGCTGTGAGCTTCTTTTCTCTCTGTGCTGTTCATTTTCTTCACAGCAGCTGGCATGGGACTGTGTTTTGGATTTGTGTTGGAAAGTGTTGATAACCCAGGGAAGTTCAGCTAGTGCTGAACAGTGCTCACACAAGGTCAAGGACTTCTCTGCCTCACACAGCCTGGCCAGTCAGGAGTCTGGGGCTGCACAAGAAGCTGTGAGGGTCACAGCTGGCAAAGCTGACCCAAACTGACCGAAGAGATATTCTTCCATCATTCTTGGCAATAAAAGTACTGTGAAAGAATGAGAAAAGGGGCATTTGGGCATTTTGCATTTGTCTTTCTTCCCAAGTACACTTTACTCATGATGAAGCCCTACTCTCCCAGAGATAGCTAAATACCTAACAAAGGGAAGTGATGAATGAATGCCTTATTTTGCCTTGTTTGCATGTGCAACTTCTGCTTTAATTGTTCAATTGTCTTTAGCTCAACCCGTGAGTTTTTCCACCTGTACACTTCTGATTCTCTCCCCCATCCCTCTTGGGAGGAGTGAGCAAACGGCCAGGCAGGGTTAAGTCACAGCATTCTCCCATACAGAACGGAGTTTTCTTCATAGTAGATGCCCTTTTAAGTTTTATTCCAATGTTAGAATAACTTGAAGTACTTACCAGCAGCTGATCCCTCTGACACATCGCCTGGCCTGCCACTTGGATATGCTGAGGGTAACTTTGTAGTAATTCACACATCTGCCAGACCGGCGGAGTTTAATATATGGCTTGGGGTTTACTAGATTAAGCCATAACATCCAGCAATACAGGATTGCCCTGGACATTCAGAACGTTTTCATACATATGGAATATCAGCTAAATAGCATCTTCTCTCCTGCTTTAATGCTTACACAGGCATTCACTACACTGGCAGGTTCAACACAAATTTTTTGCTGGTAAAACAGTGGTATATGCTTACAGGTTAAAATTGGGACTCCTTCCATTTACCTTTGAGGTTTGGGGCACATGGGTAGCAGGATCATTAACTTGTATTTGCTAACTGGTGGAAAAAGAACACAGGAAAGAGCTCCTTTAAATATTTTCAGTGAAAGTCCTGGACAAGTCACACCTATTATTTTGCAGTAATTCACTTTGGTAAGCAAAAATAATAGAGGCCATTAATACTGTTTGAAAGTAAACTCTCCATCAGCAGTTCCTGAAATCCCTGGTCTAAAGAAATTATGTGATGAATGATGCACTATTACTAGAAATTGTTATTTCAGGTTTCCAAGCTAGCAGACAACCTATCTGTACTAAAAAAAAAAAAAAAAAAAAAAAAAAAAAAAAAAAAAAAAAACAAAAAAAAAAAAAAACAAAAAAAAAAAAAAACCACAACAAAAAACCCCAAAAAACTGAAGTTAATTTCCAAGCCATTTTTCCCAGAGCTTTCTTTCAGTGACCTAAAGACTTACTTCAGTGTTGATCTCATTATATATATATATATGACTCTGTCTATTCTTCAATATCAACAAATGGAATTTTAAAAATATGTATGTCATGTGAAAGGGTGAGATTTTTCTCAACCCTTACTGCAGGGAGATTTCTTTAGCGTTTGACTTGTCTGTCAGCTCTCAGGAAAGCCAAGACCCTCCTGCCTGATCTGACAGCACCCTGTTGCCACAGGCCCCCAGCTGGGGAATAATTAGCATTGACTCCATGATTGCAGAAGGCTGATCAATTGCTTTATTGTATCAATCCTATACTATTTTATACTATACTAATTAAGAAACTCAGTAACCCTTCCAGCCAGTTTGATACAGCTTTGACCTAATTGGTTGATCCATCCAAACACCATCCAGTGTCCAATTAAGAAATCACCCCCTTGTAAACAAATCTCCATGACACATTCCACATGAGCACAACAGCAGGTGCGACAAGTGGAGAGAAGAATTGTTTCTCATTCTTTTCTCTGATCTCACAGCCATTCCCTGGAAAATGCCTGGCAAAGTCTGTACTTGCTCTCTGTGGCCAGAGAGCTGCTGCCACAGCATCCCATTGTGGGGACCCTTCACTGAGCAGTCCTACTGTATTGGAAGGCAATTTTAATGAATTAGTCCAGGACACACCCCAACAGTATAAGGGGGACCCCTCAGTGGGTGTCACCACCTTGAACTTCCAGAGGCAGACTTTGGTCTCTTTAGGAGACTGGTGCAGGGAGTCCCTTGGGAGGCAGTGCTGAAGGACAAAGGGTCCAGGAAGGCTGGAGGTGTTTTCAGAAGGAAATCTTAGAGGTACAGGAGCAAGCTGTGCCCACAGGCCAAGAGATGAGCTCACAGGGAATAAGACCAGGCTGGTTGAACAGAGGGCTTTGGCTGGTACTCAGGGAAAAAAGGAGAGTTTATGACCTTTGAAAGAAAGGGCAGGAAACTCAGGACTACGGGGATATCATGAGGTTATGGGGGGAGACATTTAGAAGGGCCAAAGCCCAACGAGACTTTAATTTGGCTAGTGCTCTAAAAGACAATAAAAATATTTCTATAAATACATTTGCAAGAAAAAGAAGGCCAAGGAGAATCCCCATCCTATATTGGATGTGGATGGAAATTAGTGACCAAGGCTGAGGAAAAGACTGAGGTACGTAATTCCATCTTTGCCTCAGTCTTTAACAGTAAGACAGTTGTTTGCTGTGGTTATTTGGAAAAATTTCTTTACTGAGAAGGTTGGCAGGCATTGGAACTGACTACTCAGGGAAATGGTTGAATCATCATCCCTGGGAGAGTATAAAAGATGTGTAGATGTGCTGCTTGGGGGCATGGTTTTGTGGTGCTGTGTTACTGTTAGACTTGATCTTAAAGGTCTTTTCCAACCTAAACAAATCTATGATTACATGATGAGTTTTTATGATTTACAAGTAGGCCTTCATTTTAAAGGATTTCAGAGCCTTTTTCAAGGAAGGGCAGAAGAAACACAAAACCAAGTTCTTGAAAGTTTGATATTGTAAGGCTATTTTGGCATTCACTCCCTGTACTTTATTTTGTGAGCTTTTTGATCATTGTCTGAGTGTGAAGCCTTTGTTTTCCTGAAAAAATTGTCACATAAATATAGGTATTACAGATGAAATAAGCTTATTAGATCATTTCATCCTTTTGCTAGTGTATTGGGTCTTGCTGAGATAGAGTTTATCTCCCCACAGTAGCCCTCACAGTGCTGTGCTTTGCATTGTTAGCTGGAAAGGTGTTGGTAACACACCAGTGTTTTTGTTGCTGATGAGCAGAGCTGGCACAGCATCAGTGCTGTCTTTCAACATTTTCCCCCCAACAAGAAGCTGGGAGTGGACAAGATTTTAATAAGGGGAAACAACCAGGCCAGCTGACCTAAATTAAGCAGAGGGCTATTCCATACCATGTGATGTCAGCCCAGATATAAAAGCTAAGAAAAGGAGGAGGAAGTGGGGCATTTCTTATTTACAGTGTTTGCCTTCTGGAGCAACAACTGTGCATGTTGAAGCCCTGCTTCCTGAGAAATGGCTGAACATCTCTCGCTGATTGAAAGTAGAGAATAAATCTTTTTTATTCTCTTTGCTCATGCGCACATAAACTTTCTCTTTTGCTTTAGTGAACTGCCTTATCTCAACCTACAAATTGTTTTCCATCTTATTTTCTCTCCCCTATCTACCTGGGAAGCTTAATGGTTGAGTGGCTTGGTGGGCATCTGGTGTCCACCAAGGTCAACCCACTACAGTCCTTTAAAATGGACTGACCCTGACTGGATGCCAGGCACCCACAAAACTCCTCTCTCATTTTACTCCTCAGCTGGACAGGGCAGAGAAAATATAACAGAGGGTTCATGAGTTAAGATAAGGACAGAGAGATCACTCAGCAAATACTATCACAGGAAAAACAGGAAAAATATCTCTAATCTCAAATTAGAGGTATTAATTGAATTTACTGCTAACAGAATCAGAGCAGGATAATGAGAAGTGAAATAAGCCCTTAAAAACACCTTCCCCTCACCCCTCCCTCCTTCTCAGCTCTGCCTCCTCCCCAGCATCTCAGGGAAACAGGGAATGGGGGTTGCCAGTTCATTACACATTGCCACAGCACAGGGAGACCAGTCCTTCCCCTGCTCCAGCATGGGATCCTTCCAATGCAAGACAGTTCTCTATTAATTTCTCCAATGTGATTTCATCCCTCAGGCAACAGTTCTCCACAAACATCTCCAACGAGGTTCACTCCTCCACAGGGTGCAGTCCTTCAAGAACAGGCTGCTCCAGTGTGGGTCCCCCACAGCATCACAAGTCCTACCAGGAAACCTGCTCCAGTGAGGGTTCCTCTCTCCATGGACCTGTAGATCTCTGCCCTTCTCCAGCACAGGCCTACCAGAGGTTCACAAACTCCTCTCAGGCATCTACCTGCTCTGGGGTGGGATCTTTCACAAGCTGCAGGTGGATCTTTTCTTCCCTGTGGATCTCCATGGGCTGTAGGGGGACAGCTGCTTCACCATGGTCTTCACCACATCCTGCAGGTCATCTCTGCCCCAGTGCCTGGAACACTCCCCCTGCTCCTTCTACACTGACCTTGGTGTCTGCATAGTTGTTCCTCTCACATATTCTCACCCCACTCTTCCCTGGGTGCAATTTCATCTGCACAATACTTTTTTTTTCTTAAATAAGTTATCACAGAGGCATTGCCATCATTTATACTTGGTCCAGCCTTGTCCACTGGCACATCTGTCTTGATATCTCCTCGGATTGGTTCTGTTGGAAAAGGGGAATGCTTCTGGCATCTTCTTACAGGAGCAACCCCCTCAGCTCCCCTGCTGCCAAAACCTGCCCATGAAAATCCAATACACCTTGTAAGGGTAAGTACATTTCCTATGGTAAATTATCTAGTGCAGGCCTAGACAGAAAACAAATCAATTTTGTAAAAACAGAAAAACAAAACACCAACACTCTCTCCCTACAAATATTTCAAAATTTATTTTAGTTCTGAATCAGAAGAACATTCAAAATTCATGAGAGAACTAAGAGGATAGAGAGAGACCAGTACAAAGCTAGTACCACCTGTGTGAAAACTCACTGGGAATTTGGAAAACTCGAATTTCTGTTTCTGGAAAAAGAAGGATTTGAATGTATTTGTCTCATACCCTGGCCAAATAAGAAGACTGCTAACACTTCTGAACAAATACATCTCTCTTAGAATTCTTCTACTTTATAAAAGAGTTTATGGTTTCAGATGGGTTTTCATTTCTGATTTAATTTTACCAGCATCAATTTCTAGTTGGTCTTATTTAAACTTGGCTATACACCAAGACCACCTTAAATAATTTCTTTCTGTCCTTGGTGTTTATAGCCTTCAAATATACGTAGACAGTTAACATCTCCCTTCCCCCTTTTCCCCTCCAGTCATTGCTTAGCAAGTTATACATATTTATTTCTTTTAATCTTTCACCGTAAGTCAATCCTTTCAGCCCCTCAATAATTTATGTTGCTTTTCCTTGAATTTCCTCCAACGTGTCAAGATTTTTTCTAATACTGTGAGGCCCTGCATACTTTATTCTAGACATATACTCAACAGTTACATGGGGAGAGATAGAATATCAGTAGCTTACGTTTGCTGCTTTCATTAATTTGCATGCTTGGTGTCTGGGATTTTTAGAATACCATAAACAATTCTTGTTATTTTTCTATGTAGAGTAAGTTTCCATACCACATATATTTTCCTACATATATAACAGTCATGTGAAAATTATTTCATGCCATGTCTTCCTGAAAAATCACCTGACTTCAAAAATCTGGTAAACAAATCAAAGCCACAAACACAGCACAATCAAATATCTGTCAGCTGTATCATCTCCAAACACAGAACTCACCTCTCCATGCTGGGGATGTTGCAAGCATTCAAATAGGTGCTCAAGTGAATATGGCGTAACAGTTTCCAGTCTTGGAAGGTGGTATGCACACAAAGCAATCTGGGATCTATCAAACATAAAATAGTTTTTACAGAAAAATGGGTTATGTAAGGGATTGAAGGCAGTGCTTGACTTCACAAGGCAGTTTTGCAAGCTGATGTTGGTGCCGGCTCTGATGGAATGGGATTCCTTCACATGTAGAAGAGTCACCAGACCTTGGGGAGACTTAACAAGTGAGTTTAGGATTAACACATGATCAAGGTTTTCAGCAAGAAGAGTTGATGATGCTGCTGAAGCAGTGTGGGGTTTGGTCCTTGTGAGTGACCATGCTGTCAGCTGGGGAGATCTCTGGAGAGCCTTAATCCATTCTCAGGTGACAAGACATGTAAGAAATATTGCAGTGTGGGAGACCAACCAAGGACATAATTATTAAGGTCTAGTTGAGTGTGCTGGTTGTGTTCAGAATGCCAGTGCAAACATTACCTCAGTGGTAAATGCTAATTAGAAATCAAAGCTGTGCAGGGTAAAGGACGTACCAGAATGAAGAGCAGGTAATGACAATTTGTTCCCACTTTCAGCGTCTTCACAGATGTCATTGATCCTAAGAGTCATTTAGTGGTATTCATGATTATATTAAGTAAATTGTATGATTAAAAAGGGATTCAACATTATAAATATATCATCTAATCAGCTACTTGGCATCTCTGTTATCTCTTAAACAGCATTATCATTCCCAGCTGCATGAAGCTCTCAACAACAAAATGCTTATTGTTTCTTTGCTAAATTGACATAATACAATGAATATTATAATTGAAAATACATATATCTTGAGTGCTTTGGGAAATACATAATATAATCCACCATAAAGCTTTATTCCAGTAATTTAAAAAAGGATTTTTTGAGTTTTATTCTTCAATTTTAAACTATTTATGGGTATAATCATCTGACATTAATTGATGCTTACAATTTTTGATTTATAAATTATTGAAAATAAATTATAAATTTGGAGGAAAAAAAGGAATACTTTTACAATCATTTTTTCCACTCATACTAATACAATTACATTTTTTTCCCCAAATAATTTAAAATTACTTTTTGTTCATGGTATTGGGCAATAATGAATGGATATCCAGTAAAAATTTGGTTTGCACCCTTGAATGCAGAAAGAAAATAATCTACTGTCATTAGAGAGCCTCTACTTTTTGCAATAATCCATAGTTCTTCTGTATTTGTTTTTCTGCCACATTAAATTTTCTATGTGCTCTAAATAGACATGGTTTTCTTTGGTGAAATTTTTATTTTTATTTTTTTCAGTCTCAAGATTTCTCTACTTTCCTGTTCGATTTGTGTTTGTGCATTTACCCAATGATTAGATTTTAGTGGAGTATTTTGCAGCAATTAATGATTATTTTATTTTTCTGCAGTTTGTAGCATATGACCATAGAATAGTTTGGGTATGAGGAGACCTTTAAAGGTCATCTAGTCCAGCATTGCCATGGACAGGGACACCTGCAACTGGATCACGTTGTTCAGAGGCCCATCTGACCTTACCATGAATGTTTCCAGGGATGGGGTATTTATCACATTTATCTGGGCAACTTATTCCAATGTTTAATCCTTCTTATTGTAATTTTTTTTCTTTATTTTTAGTCTAATTCTACCCTCTTTTAGTCTAAAACTATTACCCATGTCCTAGTGCTACAGACCCTCCTAAAAAAATCTGTCTTCCATAGCTTTTCAAATATCATGGGGAGTAGTTTGGCATGAGGGGATATTTTCTTAATTTGCTCTCTGGCCCTGCATGCATTATGTTTTCATTATAGTAAGATGCTGTATTTTATATTTCTGATTTTTATGAGATTCAAAATATGCTTCCATAATGCCCCTGTCCTTCTTTTTGTATAGTGACATCACTCCGAATTGAGTCCAATCACATTTTATTGTTTTACTGCCACATCATTCTCCTAACGCAGTTTAATAGATCTGCAGCATGCACATAAATACGCCTGATACTGAATGCTGTGATGCTCTGCCAACCATTCCATCTATACTCCAGCTTCCTCCTTGAAGTTCTATCTAGCCTTGCTTTTTCACCCTCTGAATATGTTCATTTCTGCATTTAATCTATTCCTCTAGCAAGTGTACTGACTGGAGAAATTTTTCATTTGTGCATGAAAATACCTTTTTAAACAAGTTATCATACTTACAGGACACTTTACATTGTAAAGGATTTTACAGATGGTAACTAATTAATCAAAGATGTCTCCATAGAACAGAAAATAGAATTTGAGTATCTCAATTTTAGAAAGACAAAACTGAACAGAGAGATTTAGGTGAGCTGCTCAAGGCAACATTGAAAATGAGTGGAAGATTCAGAATGATGACCCAGTATTTTACAGGCAATATTTCTTTGTTCAAACATTTGGACACTTTTTTCAACATTTCCTCACTGTGCTTTGATTTCAACACACCTATGAGAACTTTCTTATAATTCATCACATGGCCCTGAAACATATACAATGATTATTATCTTTGTCAAATAATTTTAGCATTGTCAATCTACAGAAATCTAAGCTTTATGCTGTTGGAAAAAAAGAATTTGCTGGTCTCCTTTTGAGAATCATAAAATTTATGCACAGGTGTGACAGACCTCATTTTCTTGGATTCAAAATATTTGGCATATGTAATATGAGCTACATATATCTTCTCTTCAAGAATTCATGTTTTTGTGCACATAAATTTTGAAGGATGCAAAAATTTAACTAATGTCTTTCACAAAAAAACCTTCTTCAAACAAGTGTGATAAGTGTGATGTTCTTCAGAACACATATATGAGTTCAAGATCTGCAAGGGAGGAAAATTTATCAGTATGTCCATAATATCAACACATAATTTTAAAGGCAGTACGTCCCTTCTCTCAGGAACTGTAGTCCTCTTGGTACAGTTAGCTGAACAGTAACTCTTCCTGCCAGTTAGTGAAGAATAAGAACATAGGAATACCTTGCCTAATCCAATATTCTCTCTCTAGCAATGGTCAGCTGAGAAACAGGAAAATGCATAAGAGTCTGTCCCCAGAAAGACTTCATTCTGCTAAGATTTCATTGATCTCTCAAGACTGAGGATTATAACTGCTCTCAAAGCATTTTTTTAGCATTAAATATAATAGTTCTAGCTCTTCTTCTTATCAATAAACCCAAGCATTTCTTTCTGTAAGCATAAGTTTACACTTAAAACTGTTTTCAGTGAGGACTGTGACCATCTTAAATCAAAGTTCTAAGGGGAGAAAAAACCCATATCCTAAGAAAAATAAATCCCATTTGAACGTGTTTGACCGAGTAAGGAAACACTTGGATTTTCCTGCTAGTGCACATTGCTTACCTATTACTGGGTTCAAATACTGAATTTAAATTGAAGTGCAGTAGTGTAATGGTAGACTGAACCTGAACTGATATCATGGACATCTTCTTTCAGGGCAGAGCAGTGTTCCTGGAGGGCTCCACTACAATAAACTTTATCTCCTCGTTTGTTGATTTCCATCCTAAAGAAAGGAGGACACTAAGTGGAACAGTGCACACATTTCTTGCTCTGATGAAGTATTTGCAAAAGGCCAAACTCTGCATCCTTGTGTACGAGGCACAAAGCATTCACCCTCCCTGACAGTACAAATGTAGGATTTGGCATCCTGTAGCAAAATTTTTCCCCAACTAAATAGGATGCACATGGAAAAGATACTGTTTAAATCTGTTTGTTTCAATAAATAACCTTTTGTTTTAGTTCGTGAGAAGATCAGAACTTTGTTTTTGTTCTATGACAAAATATACACTTCAGATGGTTTCTCTATAGTGTTTGAATTTGTCCATGGCTCATGGAAGAAATTTCCAGGCATATGAAAGGCATAAATCACGTGTGCTGACTGTTCCCAGTCAGCACAGCTTTTGACACAGTATGCCATAACAATAGTATGATGACTTATGGTTAATATAAGAAGACCATAAGAGGAGTGGAAAACTGACTGGACAATTTTGCTCAATGTTTTGTGTTTAGAAGCAACCCAAAGCTCTGAGCCTTGCACCTCTGTGGGACCACATCAGCTGGTCTCCTCTGCTCACTGTGGTTTATAGAGGCTGCCCACTCCACCCTCTAGACTATTGACCTTGCAATCTCATTTGATGAACATTTACAGTTGCCTTATTTATGAAATTTGGACATATAGGGCATGAAGTGAGAACATAATTCCTCCTGTGCTCTGTATGTTTCCTCCTGTACCAAATATCTGTTTACTCTTAAAAACCTGATGGGAAATTAACCAAGAGTTAACATCTGTTCTCTACCAGAAGAGAACTACAGCCATTGCTGTATTTAGGTGCTGAGATGGGCAACAAGCAACAAATATATTCTGTAGAAAAGCCATGAAGCAATGTCTTGGGTTGGAAATGCAAGATGTCGCTGGGGGTGTGTATTCTATTGACATCTGTTAGAGGNTATTACTGCATTTTTATTTTATTTGTTTCCATAATAAATAACTGTTATTCCTATTCCCATATCTTTGCCTGAGAGCCCCTTAATTTCAAAATTATAATAATTTGGAGGCAAGTGGTTTACATTTTCCATTTCAAGGGAGGCTCCTGCCTTCCTTAACAGACACTTGTCTTTTCAAACCAAGACAAGCAACAAAGGGTGATTCAGTCTCAGAGCTGTCTCTGAAGCACAGTGTCCTTTGGGGCACCCTAATCAGACCTGTGGAAAAAAAAAATTACCTCTCTATGGCTTTATAGCTATGAAGAAATCAGTGTGTGATCTGATAGCTCATAATCTCATTGTAGAGAGATGGCTTTATTAATGAATGCATTGTATTTTAGTCACACACTAAATTTTTTAGGCAATTAACCACTGGGGAAAAAAAGGAAATTAAAAGCAATTGCCTTATTTTTGTTTGAATGTGATTAACTGAAAAGATGATATAGTATACAGTATATTAACAAAAATACCCTATGAATATTTACCAGGAATACTTAATCAACTGAGAATACATGCAGTCAATGAATCAGTCATTTTCTGAGACCTTAGGTACTCCTAGAATAATGTACTGAAACAGACTGAACTATTGAGATGTTCTCTTGGGTCAATTATCAATTTATCATAAAATGCTAGAGTCTTCATGTGCACAACAGACAGCAAACTTGAAACCAAATTTTACAGTCTGTTGCATATAAAAACAAATTTGGAAATGTCCTGAGCATGATAGCTTTATAGATACCATGGGCAATAAAGATTTTCTTACAGCCTGGAATACGAAACATACACACACACACACATACACACACACACACATTCACACACAGAATCATAAAACCACAGAGTACCCTGAGCTGGGAGACCCTCAAGGATCATTGGGTTAGCTCCTGGCCCTGCAGATGACCAACCCTAAAACTGAATCCTATGCTGATCCATGTACTAGACCATCATGTGTTCCAAAAATCTTGTGTGATCTCCTGGATGTTTACCACTACCCAATTACCTATCTATGTCTACCAGAGGAAATGCTGGTAGATGTTATGTGACCTGAAAACTCTGAATCTTTCCACTGTGTTAAATTCATGATCCTCATCGAATTACTTGGACTTAAGAGTGCAGTAGCTGGTAAAGGCACAACTGAGCACAATTTGGTGAAAAGAAGGTAAAAATAGGACCAGAGAATTTGTCACTTCACAGCAGGATGTGGCATAAACAGATGAAGCCCTACAGAAGCAATCTTCAGGTGTTCAAATATATTCTAGCTTTTAATAGCAGTTATAGGTCATTATGTTATAACAACATGATGGATATTCATATTACAATTTGCTTAATCTTTGACTTTGTATTCACCATCAGCTGCATTAAAATGGCTAGTAAAGTCAGTGAAGGCCCAGCCCTGACAACTTTGAATGAGTGATGGTTCTTTCATCCTAACAAATCTTTGACTCAACCCATCAAGACAGCTTCCATATCCCTTCACACTGCTGAATCCTTTATTAACATATGAGAAGTTTTGGTCGGAGCTTTATCTTTTGTGCCTTAGTTTCCTCATGCTGCCAGCAATACCTATACCTTTATAACACAGCTACATAATGTGGCTGATGGGTTAAAGACTACATTTATTAAGTTGAGAGATAAAGGACTTGCCCCAGTGAGTACTTGCCTGGAGTAACAATGAAAATTGATGCCTTTCAGTCATAATGTTGATATATCCATATGCACGCTTTAAGCTTTTAATCATAAATACCCTTCGGTCCTGCTTTATGACAATGAATTTCAAAATTGTATGTTTTCCTCTAGAGCTAGCATTCTAAACTGGAGTGGAAGCAAAAAGCTGAGGAAGAGAATGACAAAACAAAAAGAATTATCCTCTTTTGATGAACTAACTAAGAAGCAAAGAGCTGCTTCTATTATCAGATCATATCATCACAGGTACATAATAATTTCCATTGCCTTCAGCGTCAAGCATTAAGAAGGCATTCGGTTCATACATGAGCTCAAAAGTGTATATTTTACAAGTTTGCAGTAGTATTCTCCCATGCTGAGGTGCACAACGAAACATGCAGTCAATCAAAAACCACAAAAAAAGATTAAATAAGAGCCTACTTAGAAAGACATTATCATTTATACTACCTGCATTCAGGTGCACTTTTTACAATTACGACAGATAATGAAATCAGTACAGGATCAGCACCTGAATTCTGACTTCCAGAAAGACCTTTCCTAATTCTCATTTGCCTCAGAATATTTTGTTTCTACAATATTACCAGTTACAGATATCTCATGAGAAAATTGGATGTATTGGTAGGAATCCTTTGATAAAATGGTATTTGCAGAAAAAAAAGATGAGGAGATAGCAAAATTCCCATGGGAACTTCAGAATTTGCTTTATGAATTCAGAAGGAGAATTAAATTTAATGAGACTTAGCTGCTGAAAAGCTAGGTAGCAATAAAACTCCATTATCTTTGTTAAAGCTTTCTCAAGTCGTAGAATCACTAAAAAACAGGGCTAAAAAGGAATTCAAGGGATCATCCAGGGAAAAGACACCCAAGGCAAGATAAATCATTGCTGTGTCTTTTGGATAAGTGCTCTTAAGCTTCCTGTGAAAGATATCTAATGTTGAAAACAGAACAAATTTTTAATGCAATTAATATTACTATTAAAATATTTTTCCTCGTGTCCAGTCAAGATTTTTCTCCCCATTCCTTGTCTTAGCCTCTATAAATTTTAAGCACAGGTTAGTTCTTCCTTTGTTTCACACCTTGCTACCATATATCTCAGTTAAACTTTTTGTAGATGCAACAAAAATAGTTGGAGTTTTTTTCTGTTTTATTGTTCATGTGTTTTCTAGATCTTCCTTTTTGCTTTTCTCTTCAATTAGGTCAACTTACTGAAGTGCTTGACATCAGCTTGTGCTCAGGCTGAAGTGTTCTCAGTGCTTTAGTGGGGTGGAAGCACAGAGTTTAAGCTTCCTGACTCTTGCTGTATATCAGAGCCATGCAGCAGTATATAAATGCTAATAAAGAATTTATTGTCTGCTGTCATATGATGACTGCTTCCTTCTTACAGCCTTCAGATGTTCCTTGAAGAACTGCTGACTAATTAGCCATTCATCTTCCTCTATTTGCCCTTGTTTTCTGTTTGAAAATAGAATGTCATGTTTTCTCCTGCCATTATTTTTCCCCCAGGTTGTTTCTTCAGTTTGGAAAGGTAATTTTTGATTATAGTTTTACCTTAAACATAGAGTCCCTCTCAACTTTTTATATCTGCATAATCAGTAAGTAGGCTGTCATTATGATTCAAATTGTTAAGTCTGATGCCAAACAGTACAGCATTGGGGTAGACCCTTGAGCAACCCAGCTAAGACTGATGTTAAGTCTCATATTGCCTGGCTTATTCCATTTGTCCTACACGGTCTCCAAGAGAGAGCAGGACCCTGGAATCAGGCCTGCTTGCTCAGGATTATGCTCCTGCTGGAGCTGACTGTACAAATTTCTTTCACAGCACGGCGATGTGGATGGATGCACTCACCAGCTGCCTTCATTTGTTGATCAAAGTTCTCCATTCTGCCACAGACCTCTCCTGTTTAATCAGTTCCACATTTCCCAGGGGTAATGAACATGAAGCATGTGTATTGTCTTTAAAAAATGAATAGACCATCATCACATTTTTTCACATGGATAATTTTTCCACCAAGGTGCTGGATGGTCTGTGGAGATCCCAGATGCTCCCTTTGGACTTTTTTTTTTCACAAGAAAGTAACTTTTTTTTTTTTTGGTGAGGACAGAAGATATATTTAAGATATATTTAGTTGGTAACTACATATAATTTGTTTAAACAGAGGACAAAAGTGTCTTTCAGATTAATCTCTTTAACAGCATAACTTTTTAAAACAAAAAAAAATCTGCCTAGGCCTTACCTCTGAGTGCTGTTCTGTTCCTCTAATCCCCACTTCTGCCATGGTCTGGTGAAAGTAAGACAAAATCAATTAGTTATTACAATCATCATTGTAAAATGCACCCATGGGATGACAGAAAAAAAAGTATGCTAAATTTAATTCTGGTGTAAATGTTTATTTTCAGGAGATGAAGACGTTCTTTGGACTGATTTTTTTATTCTACATTCCAGCTATTTTGAAGACATTTTTTCTCAGGCAAAGATAGAAGCAGGTATGTCTGGTCAAAAGTGTTCCTAAATTTTAGGTTTGATGTGTTTTATTTGGTTATTTATTCAGTATAAGAACCTGTTTACCCAATAAAAGTGGAAACATTAACTTCTGTGTGAATAGGGAAGAAGGCATTTATTGATTATCAAATATACAAGGTATATATTCATGTATTTTGTTCATAAAATCAGATCATCCTTTCTAAGTTGAAACACGTTTTAGCTTAATCTGTAAATTTTTTGAGGTCAAAAGGTTCAAAAACTAAACTCAATAATGTTTTAAAAATTACTTTGAAAAACAAGCATAATAATAGTTTTTACTTTAGGTTGAATTTGAATATTTAGGTATATTTTTTTTAATCTAGAGAAACAGTTTTCAAAATTGATTTTAGATAACATGTACCAAACAGTAAAATAACTCTATGAACCTATTTCAAACTTGTCCATAGAAACTTCCTCAGGAAATATCCTTCATACCAATTCAGTTGTTAACCCTTTGGTGAACTTACAGTGGTCATGAATGTGATGAGCTTGTAATATAAATATTTAAAGCAGCAAGTTGAATGGAGAAAACAGTATTAAAGTTGATTTTTTGCAGTCTACATGGCAGAAAATAAATATTTGGGAAAAGTGAAAAAAACTGTTGTCAGTATTGTGGGCTGATATTCAGATCCAGGAGGCTGATGGATGTTACACTGTCTATGTTTGTATTCCTTAATCTACAGTTTCATGTTATGAAAACAGACAAGTTAGAGATGAAGCTGTAATAGGCCATTTAGGTGACCTGTTTTTAAATAATATGATGATTTGTTGGATAACATGCAGCATAGTAATTCTCTGGAGTGGTAGTTGATTATTACCTGAAACAAATGTTAAAAAATATGGGGTTTTTTTCTTTGAATCTGATTGTCCTTGAATGGAGCATTACTCAAGCATATAACCTCTTCTGTCTGTAGAGAAGGTAACCAGCAGTGGATAAGCTGAAACAGGTTTTGATTATGCTGAAGCTGATAAGGAGGTCATGAGTTAAAGGGGCCTCAAAATTATAAGGAGAGGCGATTAGTTTCAGAGCCTTAGAAAGAAAACAGAAGGCAAAGAGAGCTGGAGGAACAGTAATTAAAGTGAAGAGCAAGAAGAGGCAGAACATATCCATGATGCATGGAAAAGGTGCTACAAGCTGAGATCGTGGTCTTTTAAGAGATCTTTCATACATGTTAAAGAAACTGGAGGACCACTGGATAAATCAGAGCAGAAGAGAATACAATTCTGTGACACCTGAATTAATCCAAGCCCTTGCGATTTGTCATGTTTTTACATTGTATATTTCAAACTCTGTCAGTTTTCTGGGACTTAAAATGTCATTGGGTACCCAGCCCAAGTAGTCCCTGACTAGCTCAAATTAGTAACACAGATGCAGCTAGAGAATCTCTAAATTGTGCCTCTACATGGGTGCAGCACTCAGTCACTATGCTTTTCCTCCATCTTTACACCATAATATTTGAGGGATAGCTATAGGACAATTTGTTTACATTAATTATGTAATTCTCCAGTAGCTGAGGGGATAACCTTCAATATTCTGCTGTGCTGTAGATGTTTAATAAGTGACAAGTGAACAGAACATTCTTTTCAGAAACTCAGTGAGTGATTTTTTTTTTTTTAGAGTTTATGAAGACTTCAGCATTTTCAAGACTGGCAGGACAATTGGAGATTTTAAGTACTTTGAGCATCATTATATGTATTCCCTTGGAGTCAATATTTTTTAGCAAAGAAACAGAGGAAAAGTGCTGAGTAAATATAAGATGATATATTCTTTTTGGATATTTTTGTGGAAAATACCTGCTTTTGCTCCTTTTAATCATAAAAAGGAAAAGTAAGGAGGATAAACTAAAACTCACAACTTAACAAGAATTTCAAAGGTTGGGAACAGACATCATTATAAAACTTATCCACTATCCCAAAACTAGAAGCTCCTTTGCAAGCCTGTTGTTGAATTAATTTCCCCCTCTGTTACTGTTAGTGGTACAGACTGATTTTTGGCTAGCACCACCAGCTGTATCAAGTACAATGGCTCTTCATGTACCCACCTTCTCAGCATCCAATTCCAAAGTCAGAAGCACAAGCTTTGGTCACTGCAGATGGATTGCAATCATGGAATCATAACATTGCAGAATGGTTTGGGTTGGAAGGGACCTCAAAGATTACTTAGTTTCAACACCCCTGCCTTGGGCAGAAAATCTTCATAGTATTGCCTTCTGGGACAGTTACAGCTACTGAGTTTTATAACTCATATTTTACAATTTTGGAATAGTGATACCTTCTAGTAGCACTGTTCAACCTTTCCAGATGTATGTGTGGGGTTTTTTTTCTTTTAAATGAGTACAATGTTTTGCTAGAAAAGAGTGAAGAATGACACTCTCTTCTGTATGGTTGCCCTGAGCAGTTTGGGCATTTTTTCATTGCAATTTTATTAAGCTTTTTAAACTATTATTTTATGTAAAAAAAAAATCCCAAACAAACCATACCAAAATGGAAAATCCACCCAAAAACCTTAGAGTTATAAAAATATTCTTACAGAATAGGCAAGATTAATATATATGGTGAGGTGTATTTGAATGACTGATAAAGACAAAACTCTAGTTTAATTTTGTCTAGTCAAGGGCTCTGAGGAAGTATTAGTAAGGAGGAATATTTTAACTTTTTTGTTTTGACACATTTCCACTTGCTTACATTCATCTGACCAAAACAACCCTGGAAGGTACATTTTTGAATGACACTGTCACATATTTGTACATTTAAAACATTTGTAGAACACCATTTGTTTCAGGTAGATGGGTCAAAGGGCAAGTATACAGTTTTTATTGCTGTGCAGCTAATGGCATAATTTCAAGAAGGATTTCATTTAGAGTTGGTAATGAAACCAGTCTACCTCAAACACAAAAGGTGAGTCTCCTGTCTTCCAAGGGAAGTCATTAGCAAGTCAACAGGATATAGAAAATATAGTTTTGTAGAAAAATGTTTTCTTTTTATACTTTACAGTTTTTTCCTCCTTAAGGTCAAGAATCCTGATGATAGCAACTGATGATATACCTAAGAACACTCTAAATAGCTTAAAATGTGATGTTTAAAAGAAAATAGAGTAGGCTCTCCCTGCTTTTTTGAAAAAATTATGAACACGTTGGTGGATGAGGGGGTGGGAATGTGTGTTGTTATTGTTGTTTGTCAGTTTCTTTGAATAGCAGCTGCAGCTTTTACCATAAAAAAAAAATTCCAACTTTCATTAAAGTGTCATAATTTTTGTTCTCCTTTAAAGAGGTATTGGTAAATCAGCTGCTTTACTGCCTATTAAGACTGGTGATCCGTATGGCAATTTTGTATTAAACAATTCACAACTTTAGACCAGATAACCACTGAAATTAATCATCCACAGAGTGCTGAACTGAACAACCCTTTGAATCTCTGAAGAAGATCACCAGTCTATTAGACTTATATACTGTAATTACATTTTATTTAACTGTATAATTTATAAGCTTTAAATTAGATCAACCATCTATTAGGCTTTATAAAAATGAAAAGTTATTCATCAGATTAAAAAGTAATAAAAAAGAAATTAACCATATTTGGAATTTACCTCCCTACTAAATAGAGCAATTAGGATTTTACACTTTTAAGAACAATGGGTTTAGCTGGTATCATCTCTTTGGATTTTTACAGTAAGTTGGATGGGGATATCCTATTTTGATTCTTACAAATTCTGATATAATTCACTGTGATATTAAATTTGTATAACTTTGGTTAATTTGACTTGTTCCTCTTTTGCACACATAAAAGTGGCAGATGAACCCAATCCAATAATCTTTTTAAACAAAATCATAATAAGAATTCCAACACGTACCTTATATCATCAGGTAGATAAGTCCACACAAAAAAGGTGTCAATCCAATTTTTTACTCTTAGAAAGAAAAAAAAAATATTATTTCTCAGTTAAAATCCAAACCTTCTGGTAGATTTTAGATTTTTAAAACAAAAAGTTGAGATACCAAATAGTCAAATAAAAAAGTAGATCTAAAGTAAGTGCAAAGAAGGAACTATTCCTCTAAAAAAATTGACTAATTTTTTCTTGATAATTTTATTTAAATTTTTCTATTACTATTTTTTAAAAATTATGTTGTGGCTGCGTACTTACTACTTCCAGGTCAATTACTGGGTTTATATCTGGATTGGCGGAATTTCCAAGCCCCTAGTTATTGGACTGGGGAATTTTTATCTTTTCCACAAGGATAACAGAACTCCATTTTCTCATGACTATGAAATTACACCCTATGAAAAGAGCTTCTTTTTAAACCTCTGCTACCCAAAATGGAAAGAACAGGAGAAAGTGAAGCTCTCTGAATACAATGTCTATGGTAGAGCCAAGAAACCTCAAGCTATGACAGCACACCTGAGAAAGGGCATTCCCTGGTGTCCCATTCAATCTTGAGGAGGCTCTATCAACACCGATATCAACAAAAAATCCATGCACATTAAACATCTAATATTTGACAGCTATACAAAACTAAACCCTCCTAAGCCAGATAACTCACCCCTTAAAAACAAAAGTCAGTGAAAGGGAGTGTAATCTTACTAATAATCCCTTGTCATAACGACCGTATTGGTGAATATTGTTTCCCCTCTTACTTAACAGGATAACCACTCAAGCAACATTCTTGCCTTAATGCAACAAGTGATTGGTGATAGGGAATTTTTATTTCTTATAGAATTTATCTGAAAACAGTGCTGACAGGATAGTCCCTCAAACACCTAAAACAGCCCCTGGGTAAACAACTTTGCTGTCTAAAAGATCACACATGCATATATTTCATGGGTTGGAAGTTGTACGCTTAATCTTGAGAGCTCATGTTGTTTTCACCTAAATTTGTCATGTGAATTTGAAATGTAGCAATCTGTGTCACCTTGGGATGTTTGTACTGGGATGTTTTATTGAAACTCTAGTCTGACAAGGAAGAGATAAGTATTATCTTAGATTTGTAGAATTTCAAGCCAGGAAGAATTCTACAATCAGCTAAAATGTCTCCCTGTGTATAGTACAGGACCTGCACAACATGAGGAGCTGTGATTTGGGCAGGGTGCCTAATCTGGCATTGGTTTAAACTTGGCAGTAATATGACCCTCATGAAGCCAGACATTTTGCTGGAAATGCTATAAATATATATTGTTCAGAACTGAGACTGACAACATTCAATCACTTTTATGGCTGATAGTGAAATAAGGTTGCTGTCTTCTCGATGATAATGTAACACTTGAATGACCTAATAATTTTAATATGTTGGAATAGATCTGATATTTTGGTTACTTTAAGAATTTGATATTAACCAGTATTATTTTGATTTTTTAGACATGCTTTATGATTTTTCTATTAACATAGATGAGTTAAAATAAATAGAATAATAAATCTATGTTTTCTATGAATTTCTGTGCAGAATCAGGTTTGGAACCTGACAGATCCCTGAAGCAGAACACTGAGGTAAGAGAGCACTCTGTGACTCAATTGAGTCATATAGAATTGTCCTAATAGGTATTTCTAGTGATATCTATGATGACATTTTAAGGACAAATGTTTTGTATGGATTACTTTTCCAAACAACAAATAGAAACTGCAGACAACTCTGCTTATTTGTTCTTGATTTCAAGTTTTCACAATGGGGTGCTCAAGCGTTGCATTTTTATCACTCTACATTATGATTATCTGTTTAAAACTGATTTTAATTTTCTCTTTTTTCCTTTCTGTATAATGTCTCATATCCCCAGTTAGAAGTGGTCATGCTCCTTATTAAATACTACACTCTTGATTAGTTCTTAAACACCACACAGCTGCTTGTTCCCTCCCACAGAGTGTAATGGAGGAGAAGATTGGAAAAAAATTAAAACTCATGGGTTTAAATCAATACAGGCAGAACTGACCCCCTGCAATCCAGGAGGAAGTGGTTAGTGGTCTGCTGAGCTCCGTATTGGGGCCAGTAATATTTAATGTCTTTATCAGATATCTGGATGAGGAGATTGAGAGCACTCAGAGGCAGTTCACAGATCACACCAAGTTGGGCTGGAGTGTTGATCTGCTGGAGAGTGGGAAGGCTCTGTTGAGGGATCTGGACAGGCTGGATCCATGGGCTGAGGTCAATTGTTTGAGGTTCAACAAAGCCAAGTTCTGGGTCCTGCACCTGGGTCACAACAAGCCCTGCAGTGCCACAGGCTGGGGGCAGATTGGCTGGAAAGGTGTCCAATGAAGAAGGACCTGGGGATGCTGGTGACAGTGGCTGAACATGAACTGGAGTGTGCCCAGATGGCCAAGAATGCCAGTGGCACCTGGGCTGTATCAAAAACAGTGTGACCAGCAGGACCAGAGAAGTGACCCCTGGGCTGGTGAGGTCACGTCTCAAGTGCTGTGTCCAACTTTGGCCCCTCACAATGAGAAAAATATTCAGGTGGTGGAGATGGTGAGGGATTTTACAAGGAGAAGCTGAGGGAGCTCAGCTGGGGGTGTTCGGCCTGGAGAAAAGGAGAGTCAAGGGAAGATGTTGCTCCCTACAGTTACTTGAAAGGAGGTTTTAGCAAGATTGGTGTTGGTCTCTCCTTCCAGACAACTAGTGACAGGACAAGAAGAAGTGTTTTTAAGGTGGGCCAGAGGAGGTTTAGATTGGATTTCAGAAAAACATTCCTTACCTGAGGGGTTCTCAAACCCTGGAACAGGTGGCCCTGGGAAGTTGTGTCAAAATCCCTGGAGATTTGTAAAACATGTGCACTTAAGGGCATGGTTTAGGGGCATATTTGTTAGTGTTAGGTTAATGACTGGACTCGATGGTGTTAAAGACCTTTTCCTTTACAACTTCAATGATTCTATAATTATATAATTTATTTCAAATAGATGACTAATTATTGTACTGTGGTAATTATTTTACAGGTAATGCAAACCTGTTTGTTTCCTTTTTGTTACTCTTATCTTTATTTTTCTCCTCTGCTTTTACTTTTGTCCTACCTGATACCAGTTATGAATCAGGTGTCATTTATTACCATGCTTTTTCAGGCCTTTTCTGTCTTTTTAGTCATTCTGTGTTATATATTATGATGGGATTATTATGATAATGTTTTGGTACTTACACTTTATCTTTGTCCTTCTATTTGTTCCCTGTTTGCATATATTTTGCCTTTCTGTGTATTTTCTCTGTATGGTCTTCAAATATTGTTCTACAACACAGGTATTTGGCATTATTAAAGATGACTTTTTAAAGTTATATTTGTATATGACAATGATATATCAAACATACCAATATAACAAAATTTTTGTAAGTATTAGCTCTGTGTATGTTTAAACATCATGGTTAGAACTAGCACCTCAGTGAATTCAGACATTTCCTTTTAGAGACTCCATGATACTCTTTTGTCTTAGCTTTTAATGTTCCATTCTAACTCATCCTCTTGCTTTATATTTGCTTTTGATAGGTCAGTCCACATAGACCAAAAATTCTCATTAACATACTTTATAGATTTCCCACACAGTTTGAGATCCCATTCTTTTATCTCTGTTAGCAAGATTTTGGTAGTTTGCATATTACTTGCAGATTCTGAATCCACTTACCACAGGCTTTCTGTTCACTGCTCATTATCCCAATAGGTCTATAAAGATAACAATAGCAAATGTGGCAAGAAAAACAAAAGCTCATTATCTTCACAGATTGCTAATACTCAGAAAACTGTAGTAAAGCTATGTCAGATCCTGCAAATCCTTTTCACTTTCTTCTTTCCTTAACAAGTCAATCATTGAAGAGAACACCCATGACTGCAGTGTAGACATCTAGGTTTCAGCCAGCCGGACCAGAGTCATTTTATGATCAACGCAGGGAAATGGGCCTTTCTAGGTATTAATTTGTCTTGTCCTAGTTTAGATACACAAAGGAGGAGGATATGAATTACTATCTAGCAGTGCCCACTTCTCTCAGACTACAAGGACAGTGTGGAGAGCTAATTGAGTGTATGGAGGCTTGCACTAGAGATGTAACATTAAGGTGAGATGAATCCCACTTCCAGTAGTAAATGGCAAAACCCCAAAACCCCTTAGAAACATATGCATATCCAAGAGATTTGAGAGGAATGTCTTGGTTATGCAGAACTTCATACTTTCACAAATTATAGTTTTCAAGAATAAAGAAGTGTCTTTCTTGCTTTTTGTAATCTTCATGAGATTTTGTTCCAGTTAGGTGCATGCTTTTATCTCAGAAGTTTTGCAGATAAAATGTAGTAATCAGGGAGATGACGAATTGAAATTTAGGCAACAAATATATGTACTTTAACACTGTTTTTCACATATATTGTACTGAGGTATATACATTTATACTGGAATATGTGAGACTTAGCCCTATGCATCACATATTTGTGATGCATTTGCTTCTGCTTCTTGTAAACTAGAATATTGGGCTCATTTTGTAAATGGAATATATATTCATATGCTCCAGGATTTATTAATTTTAATGCCAGAAGGGATAATTCTGATAATTTAGTCTGATCTACTGCTTAATCTATGCAGAGAATTTCTGAGTTTCAATATTTTTTGAAATAAACAACACAAATTATGATATCGAAAAATAAGTTTGATGAGGAACTGACTAGTAGATACATCATTTTTGTAGATCTTTATGCTAATACAGGTATCCCAAAACAAAGCGTAACAAACACATATAGTTGGACTGCTCATTTGTGTTAACTCCTTAAACAGCCTTTCCCTCACTCTAGGGAGAAAAATCTCACCCTGCTTGCAGCTCGCTCTGCTACAAAAGCATTTTCCAATCACATGGGTGAGGTCATGCTACAGCTTTCCCTCTAACCCTTCACCAACTCCCCCTTCTCAGATACATTAAAAACAAGCTAGTGGTGTTTGCTTCCAAGACTCCTGTGTTTTCAGGCTATCTATCACTTCTGTCAAACAATCCCCAGACTTCAAGTCCTTAGACTGGTTGTAGCCTATTGAAAGACCTCCAGAGTACAAGAACTAAGAGCCTGCCTGAAAATTGTCTTCATCTTTTGATATCTTCATATCAGAAAATGGATATTTGTTTCCTGTAATTTAAGTCAACTCTTTGTCTTTCCTAACATGGTTATGGAGCGGGAAGGAAAGAATGCTCTGGATTTTTGGATATTTAGAGACTATTACTGTGTAATTTTAACAGTTGCTTCTTTAAAGACAACATCTGGGCCATGTATTATACACCAAACTCCAGACATTCTTCAAACTTTCTAAATGCTTTCATTCTTATTGCCTTTTAAGGCTGGAAGAACTCCACAAACCACTTGCCTCATTAAGACCTTCTTTTAGCCAGGCTACCAAAATAGCTACCAAACAAAAAAAAAAAAAAAAAAAAAGAAAACTTGGCTGCTGCAACCCTGTCAGTTGCTGTACATCAGAGTAAACAACATTTATTTCCCGTCATCTTGTTGCCTACAAATATATTTATCTGTCCTTCATTGTTTCCCATGTAGAAAAGGAGTTTTCTATGGCAAGGATCTTCTGTTTAGTTTGGGTTTCCCAACTAAACGATCACAGTGTAATTCTTACAATTTTTCCAAAGTTCTTTATGACTTGTGTTTCTCTATGGGGCAAATAATCCAAAATATAATTAGTAATATCCATGTCTATGAGCAAGTTTGATGAAGTTATTAAGATACTCCTAATGGAATGACATTAATGCCACAAGCANTATAATGATAATCTATTACTTTCTGCTTTCTGTCTTGAACTGTTGCACAATAAAAACATGAAAAAATAATTTGATGTGAATTTGGACTTATGTACTAATAAATGTACTAAAAAAGAGGATTTTTGATATTCTTAAAGGTGTAATACAGATTATCCCTGACACCTGAAAACAACTCATACTATAACCTGACTCATTTAGTTGTACGAGTAGAAAAATAATCCTGACTACTAGTTTTTCATGCAAAAATAAATTAATTTAAACTGCTTCTAAAAAAAATATGAGAAGGAGGTGTCAGCACTTTGTGAAATGTGAGAGCTTCCTTGGAATAATAGGCATGTCAAACTGCTGTTTCCAGTAAAAGAAGTCATAGATAAAAAAGCCATCCTGTAATACATCACTGATAGTTTTGGCACACTGTGCTGGAGCCCAGATTCATTTATGTGTGTATGTTTGTGTGCATATATATGTATATATATGTATATACATATACATGTGTGTGTATATATACTTGTAAATATATGTATGTAATACATACATGTATATTAAAAACCAAGGGCTTGATTCTGACTTTAATTATCTGCTTTCTATGCTATCACCTTGAATTTTCACTGTCTGAAAGAAAAACTGATTGACCCTCATGGTATTGCTAAGAGTGTTTGGAGTAGTTTCATGTATGAATCATGGGGTGGGAAGACTGCCACAGCTTTTGCCTACATGCATTATTAGGTTTTGTTCCCTGCCTTTTGGTTGTCTATCCCAGGTTGTCCAGATGTTGATTTTCTCAACTATATGTATAATTTAAAACTATTTGACAAATTCTGCAAAACATCTTGATCTGGGAAACAAAAAATTGCTACAGGTGTTTTTTTTATAAACATCCTGTCTATGAAGTATGATTGTAATTACATTGGGTTTTATCTACAAATCATATGATTTTTATTTTTATTTTCTGATGCCTTACTGTATGACACATAATTTAATTTCTGATTAGAAACCTTTCATATGCCAGGAAATAATTTTAAGACAATATTCTTCTTTGCAAGCTCTTTCCATCAACATTAGTTTTGGTGGGTGCCTTTACCAAATTCTTCTACTTTTACCAACTTTGGATAGCTCTTTTTGCTCCACCAGCTTTATTCACCGCTGTGTGAATGCAAGTGGAATGAGAAGTTAAGCAGAACCCTTATTCCAGCTCTTAACAAGTGAAACCTGTAATTCTGACATTTTCTGGTCTGAATAGAAAACCTGGGAGCTCAGTGCTCTGAGATCATATAATAAGAGAGCTGGAAAGAGAGGATGTGTGTGATGATGTGGTCAGTACCCAAGTGATGCTGATTGTGGATTCTGTGGTAGGATGCTGAGGATACATCCCTTGAAAAATCTGTTAGTCAAAATAAGCCACGTGCAAACTTCCTAAACATTTAAAAAATTACTTGTCTGTTGGATGCATATATTCATATACACTTGCATTATCACACCCACATATAAACTTGGAAGCATTGTTTTAATAATAAATTTATGGCCGACTCATTCTGCTTATTAAGGGTCCTTAATCATTGAAATGAGATTTAGGGTTCAAATCAGATTCACATAAGCTTTATTTTATCTTTACTGATCCATAATAGAAAGGCAGAAGGGACAAATATCATAGCATGTAAAAATGTTTCTGGACTCAGTAGTAATCCTGACTTAATTCATTTCATTAAGGTACTACTATAATGGCACAGAAAGTGGTGGAAAGTTCAGAGACATTAATCTTCTTATCTGTGCACTGGAACTCTGAAAAAATACATGAAGAAGGACTGATGAATGCTGCTTCATTAGAAGAATTTCAAAATGCAATTTGTCTTCATGAAAACGAAGGATTACACATTTCCAGCTCTCCCCTGTGCCTCTTAGAAATATTTTTAAGCAATAACCTTTGACACAGAATAGTCTTTATGGTAGGACAGTAATTATAATAGAAGACAGGTATGTCCTGGTCAATCTGTTTGTGAATCACAGCAGTGGAAAATCTTAGACCTGCAGGTTCAAATTTCCTAAATATGATTATGTGGTATCAGAAACAAAAATTCCTTTTAACTAACTTGGCTCTATATTCAGTAGATTACACAGAAGATTTTCATAGTGCTTAAGGCAAATGGTGCAGGTGATGAGCTAAAACTTGATTAATCCTTAAAATTTGCAGGAATTAAAGAGTTTTTTTCCTAATAGAATATTGGCTGTTAAAATAACTTTGTAATAGAATAATGGATACTCTTGCTGTTACTCATACCTAGTTAATTCCAGACTACCTAAGAGCTTTATCATAGGACTGTGCAAAATGTGGAAGAAAAAATGAACTGAAAAGGTACAGGTAGGACATCTGGAAATAGAGATCAAAACCTGTCTGGGCAAATGCATCTTGCTGGGATAATGAGATTTCAAAAAATTGCATTGACTGATTGCTCATTTCCTGCCTTAGCACGTATAACCCTTGGACATACAGGAATCTGAAACGAAAGCCACTGAAGCCAGTGGACAGATTCTCATTAATGAAAATATGTAATAGACTAGAACTTATATCAGAGTTTAAGAGGAGGTATGGTGGACTTGGCAGCGCTGGGTTAATGATTGGACCTCTAAGTGATCTTAGAGGTCTTTTCTAACCAAAGTGGTATTATGATTCTAAGAGCATGCCCTTGTCTGGCATGATCAAAGTTCCCTGTTTTCCACCTTACCTGCACTTGCTTGGATTGTCAGCCTTCTGCTCAGAGGAGCCCTTTCCACATTAATCTGCCTGATTCCACTTACAGTGCTCTCTAATAGAGCTGCAGTGGAAGAAAAGGCTAAGAGAGGGGACGCTAATCCAACTCCTCTGCTGGAGTGGGCTTTTCCCTCTTTCCCTCTTCTGCTGTGTATTCTTTTTTTTCTTGGTTTTTTTTTTTTCCCCCATCTTTTGTATGCTCCCTCTCAGTGTACCAGTTCACAAAAAACCCAAAAACCAAAAAAAAAAACAAAAAAACCCCCAAAAAACACAAAACCCCCCCAACAAACCAAAAACAAAACCAAAAAACAGTTAAATTATTCTTCTGGTAAAATTCATGGTCCTTCTGTATAACAGAAAAGTTTATTCTTAAATAACCACACCAGCTCTGCTTGGTATCTTCCCTACTCATGGTGCCTTTCCAGCGCATTCTGCGTTAACAATTCCCTTCACAGGCTGAAGTCTTCTCTTCTAAAGGCCAGAGTCCCAGTGCTGCTTCCCAGCGTGCCACCTCCCTCTTGATTTCAACTCAGTTTGAAGCACTTGTCCATGACCACTATCACCATGGTTGTCCCCAGGTATGCGAGCAGTGGGTCAGGTTTCAGCATTGTCCCTGACTGGCCCCTCAAGTATTCAGGTAAGGAAACTCTCAGTGGTGTGATCTAGGAGCCTCCTAAGCCACCTACCCAGTTCTGGGTTGTCGTCCCACAGACATTCAGATGGTTCAAAGTCCCTTGTAATGTGAGGGCCTGAGAGCGGGACATTGCTGTTAGCTGCTAAAGTCCCTCTATGTCTTCCTTGTGAGGCCGTTTATGATATGTCAGCATCTTAATATTCACTTTATGACATTTCATTGTTCTTCAGTTCTGGAAATCTGGTCTCAAAGGATCCAAAATTTCAAAACAGTAAGCTGCATTCTTCAGATTATTTCAGTGGGCTTTGTGTGAGGCTGCTCCAGACATCATTAACTGTACTGGAGAAATGAACCTGCCACACGCTATATTTTTAATATGACTGCATTATTTATCTTATCTTCACTAAATTCTTCCTCTCCATCTCATTCCTAGTACTGTTCCCTCATTGTTTAAGCCTAGGCACTGTTGGAAAGTAGGTGGGAAGATACTGCAAAAATGAATTCCAACTTTTAAATATAGGAAATGGAGTGTAATGTTGAATAGACAAAAATTATTCCAGGCCTAGGCAGAAAGAATCTGAAAACAAGATGTAAGCAGCCATGCATAAAATGTCTGAAACCACAGAGGAAATAGTCGACAAGATGAGTGGTAACAAGGTGAGCAAGGTATCAAAGTGAAAAAAAAAATCTCTCTAGAGAAGACGAGATGGATGAAGGAAGAAAGTTACTGTATTTGTGAGAGTGTGTTTAATATACTCAGCTGTGTAAGACCTTTGGGGAAAAGATCACTGACGCTATCAGAAAATTCACTGTTATTATGGACTAATGCTTCTACCAGACAAAGGACACAGTGAAATTACAGGTGTATCCTCTCCCTTTCCACACATTCCATAAAGTGCGCCCATGATAAAGTTTAGCTGAATCGCTCAGGTCTGGAATCATCCAGGGAGTTCAAGAAAATGTAGCATGTACAGGAACTGTCAGTCCACCTATGGAAGTGCTATAAATACACTCTGGAGGTGGTGGAGGCCATCTTTGTGTCTGTTTGCAAGGAGAAAGGCAGCAAACAGATCAGGATACCAAGACTTACTAAAACCAGGAAGCCAGGTGAAGGACATATCTCTTTTCTTCTTTGCCCCATATCCTGCATTTTTATCTAAAATCGTCTAATGTGGATTGTCTAAAGCTTAAGATGTTTCTTGTACATTTATGCTCAACGTTATGTATAATATAGGTAATACATGTATACGTGTCTTCCACTAGTGCAGTCATCTTGCTGTGTGAATTTCATCTTCAGAGACTGCAAGGATTACAGCAAGAGCCCAAAGACAGTGTCAGCCCTTTGATTACATCACACTGTGAATATATCATTTGCTTTGATTAGGGGCTGTTTCAAAGCTCCCAGGGTTTGACTCTTTATAATGCCACATCTCTAAAATGAGTCAACATTTGTGAGAATTGTGACTCCATGGTAATTATAAAATTAAATTTGGAGCCACATTCATTACAGACTTCTTTTTCTTGTAATTTAAAAGGACTGATTTAGAAGTAAAGCAGGGTAGGAAACAGCTGACCTTAATCTTAGCTACTTTGAATACTTCTGTTTCTAAGCTGTTCAGGAAATATTCAGTGGAGATATTCCACTCTTAAAATAGGCTGCTAAATGTATTGGGTCTGGCTGTGATGGAGTTAATTTTCCCCATGGCAGCCCTCACAGTGCTGTGGTTTGTATTGGTAGCTGGAAAGGTGCTGACAACACACCAGTGTTCTGGCTGCTGATGAGGAATCCTGGCAGAGCATCAAGGCACAACATCAAGGCTGTCCCCCCTCATCAGTGGGTTGGGGATCTTGGAAGGGGACACAGGCAGGACAGCTGACCCAAACTGACCACAGGGATATTCCATACCACAGGATGTCTGCTCACAGTCAGATCTAAGAGAAAAGGAGGAGGAGGGAGGACATTTACCAGTATGATGTTTTTCTTCTGGAGCAACCACTACATGTACTGAAGCCCAGCTTCCTAAGAAGTGGTTGGACATCACCTGCTGATGGGAGATAGAGAATAAATTTTTTGTTTTCCTCTGCTTTCACATTGTGCCTTTGTTTATGCTTTATTAAGCTGTCTTTATCTTGTCCTACAAATTTTTTCCTTCTTATTTCCCCCTCTACCTTGTTATGATGAGGAGAGAGTGATAGAGCAGCTTGATGGGCACCTGGCATCCAACCAAGGCAAATCCACTACACAAAGTAAGCGAGTTACCCTCTAGAAAAGATGATTTTTCTCTGCTTTAAATATGGATCTAGATCATTAGGTCCCAACACAAGGATCTCATATTAAAGACACTGTGAATCCTTAGAGCAGGATTTTATCTGACACTGTAATATCTACATTTGAGTGTCCACCACAGTTTAGCATCTAGAAGTTTGAATTCTAGTAAATCACAGCATTGTAGAGTATCCTGAGTTTGGAAGAGACCCCCAAGAATCATCGAGTCCAGCTCGTGGCACTGCACCAGTTACCCTCAAGAATCACATCACATCCTCACATGTGATTTCACACCATGAAATCTGTAAAGCCAGAAGAAAGATGTGTCTTAGACCAAGGAGATAAGTAAGAGGTAATTTATTGGTTGAGATGCCCCAAGGTCACTGAGCTGGCAGCTGTGACACATGAGTTACAAAACTGCCCCAACATTCTGTTTTGACAGCTAGAGGCCATATAATATATTCCATGGTGGTGTATAAAAATGGACACGGGTTCAAGAAGCTGAATCCTGCTCTTAGCATCCCCCTAGAAATCTATTTTAAAGTAAGCATTTTAATCTCTGAGTAAATCCTCCCTCCCTTAAATTAAGGGGATAAATCTTGCTTTAAACCACCAAAATTAAATTTAAAAACACAACCTTGATTCTAAACTCTGGCATATATTTTGCTTATATAGCAGCATATTCCCCATAATTTTAGTTTATGATATAAACTGAAAGCCAAAATAACACCTACATACTTAAAATTAAATTTATATGTAAATTGGGTAGCTAAATCTAAAGGGATGATGTCAAAAATCTCCTCAAACTGCTTAGACTCCTGAAATCTGAGTCCACATACACCCCTTAAATATACTGTTAATGACCCTCGTGTTCTGAGACACAACTGTCCTGATATCACAAGACAAAGGAGCAGATCAAGCTTGAAATTAAAATGACGGTGGTGTGCTCCCAGTCTTCAGTGTGGCAACTTACCTCTACAAAGCACATTGTCATCAGAACATTCTCTTAAGGAAACATTGCCAGAAGGACAGTGAACAAGCTGGAAATCCATCTGCCTAAAAAAGCTTTGGGATTTTGTCAATGGGTTTTTCTTACTCTGCTGCAGATTGGCTGCAGGCACTCCATGATCTACATATTGTTTGCCTTCTGCCCGTATGTCTGCCCTGTGGACAGCCTGAAGATCGACTGTAGAGAACTTTTCCAAAGAGTTCTGCTGGCATGCTAGTGAGCAGTGGGCTCTACAGCATGTCTGGCCCTGTGCTCTGGATCTGGCTTCAGGCTTGCTTCAGGCTTGTTCCACAGAGACATGAATCTACTGGTGAAAGGTAGCCCCAGGATATTGATAAGTGGCAGCATAGGCAAATTGGCTAACTAGTGTCATTTGGGATGCCCTGGAAGATCCCAGGCACTCACACATGTCTGCAATTTACAGTACAAGATTGCATCCTTCTTGACCAACCTCTGGGGGCCTGGAAAATTTCATCACACTTGAATATTAGACACGTCTCCTCAGGCAACTATATCTCAAATGACCACAGTTCTTATAAGAGGTGGCATGTATAAAATTAGCACACATATTTGAAGCCGTTATAGGAAGATGTCAGAAACATGCTGTGACCAAAATCCTCTGTCTCTCTTGCCTCAAATTTAAAGATGGATCTTAGTTTATTTGCTGCTGTCACCCCTGAGAGAACACAGTAAGGTCTACAAAGTTTCTTGGGGAGAGAGTGATAAAATAAAACAGAAACTTTAAAGCCTATGTCATCACTGGCCTTAAATATGCCACAAAACTCCTACACTTTTGTATAAGGCAAAATGAGAAAGGTGGGCAGATCCCAGTATATTTGAAATGTGTAGATATAACTACAATTTAATATAGAAAATATAAGAACATTGGAATAATTTAATTGAAAAGTAATGTAGCTATCATAAACTAAGAAATAGCACAGCTGGAGGATTTTAAAAGTGATTGGAAGCAAAATCCTCTCATTGAATTAGAGAATAAAAATTCAGTTAGAAACCTTGTAGCAAAGCTGGTAGAGCTTCTATAGCTAAGGGCCTGTCAGCATTTCTATTACAAACCAGTACTTTCTGGGGATTATACTTCATCCAGAAGAGTTTGATGTGGAATGAACTTGGGATGAAATGTCTCAGCATTTGAGTAATGTAATGGTAACTCTATTACAAAAAAAATCTGTATTCACTTTGTTACTGTTGAATCTACCGCATTGCTGCGCATTTTGATTTAAAGATACCTGAGCTAATGCTGACCTAAGGAAATATGTCCACATAATATAGTTCAGGCAAAGATTTTGAGACAAAATTGCTCTACTGGTATGGTGTTATGCACAAGTTACTCAGCCAAAATTCTCAGCCTGGTTCATTTTCTCAGGTGAGGGGTTTTTTTCACCAGGGATATTTCCATTTGGTTCAACTTGCTCCTAATTCATCTCTGCAGCTCATCTGTGTTGCTCCTCTATGTGATCAGATAAATGGGATAAAAAGAAGGTTACCAGTTAAACAGTCAAAGGTTAGCAATCAAAAAGCAAGTCCTGGTCTGTTATAGATCTGTCTAGGGAATTAAAATGGAAAAATAAAGAGAAAATGACCACAGTGGGTAATTCCAATCCCACATTAACATTACTTAGTCTTAGAAGGAATTAAGAGATGTAAAAACTAATGTGCTCTTCTCTTTAAATTTATAAAATCATAGAATCATGGAATGGTTTGGATTGTCAGGGGACCTTGAAGATCATCTCACTGTTTCCAGTAAATTTTTCTTATCTCAAACCTTTGCCTTTTGCATCTTTAATTCTCTTCTCTAAACTGCCGCAGGGTGAGGGGAAGAAGGGAGGGTGGAGCAAGCAGTGTGTGGTTTTAGTAGGAGCACTACATTGGAGAATACCATTCCTAAACCACAACAGGTCTGAATTTATAATCTGATTGTCAGTGGTTCATCATTTCACATGACCAAGCAAATAGCTTGGTTGGCATGGGAAGAAGCTTCCAGTCTCACTGGATTTGGGACAGCTCTGTCATGGAGCTTCAGCACTGGGGAGACAAGGTTGCAGAAATCATGATTAATGACAAGATTATGCAAGGCTTTTAGAAGTATTTGAGTACTGGAGTATTTTTCTTTGAAAAATAGAGATAGGATGTGGGAGCAGAGGAGGAGCTAAAGATTCTATTATTTCACCTCTTTCACGATCCCTTTGTATTATGAAATTTAAAACTTTAAAATTTTACAAGCTATTTAGAAATTTACTAAGGATGAAAGGTGAAAGGAGGAAAAGATGGATGGACTAAAAAGAGAAGGGAGAAAACAAATAATTTCTACTGATGAGGAAAGCAGTTGCATGGAAAGATGAATGTGATAACTTTAGTATGTTCCCCTTTGGGAACAAAGTAGTTTGATGTGGATTCATGACACAATGGTCAGAGAGGAAAAAGTTCATTTTCTTTTACTTTTTCTTACTAGTATACTACAGACTAACTCAGAAGTAAATCACTTTAACTATGAATTCAGTTTATTTATCAGAGATTGAATACCAAATATGATCTTATAGTAACTTATTCATTCTCTTTTGTTTTTTCCATATGAATTTTTCACATCTTTTCTTTCCCAGCAGGTATTTTAACCTCCTGAACGTATATGAAATATTCCAGGCTAATTGTGACCAGTTTTCCCAGGTAGGAAAATAGTTTCCAATCAAGGTTGTCACAACTGTTGTTAGAGAAAGAATATTTAAAATAATAAACATTATCTGACTTCATACAAAATATCTAAGAAATAAAATTCTCTGGGGACCTTAAAATCTCTCTGAAGCTGACAAAATAGCCATGAGCTGGGCTATAGTATCCATGAAGTAGTCTTATCTCTGACTTTCATTCTTACCAGCCTCACATCTCTGAATCCCAACACTTTCTTCAACCATAACTAATATTAACAAGTTCTTGTCTTGATAAATATGTAACATGTATAGTCTTCCCTGGAAACAAATGGATATTTTTTGCCAGACTGATAAAGCAACACTGCAAGTAAGGTGGTTTTAATTTGGGGGGGGCTATTTTGGTGGTGGGGTTTTCTTTGGATTTTTTTTTTTTTTTGGTGTGTCTTTTTCTCTTTAAGGAGGGCTCACAAAAGCTTTTCCCTGTCAGAATCTCATTAAAGGCCTACATGAAGTTTCAGAGAATGGCATGAATAAAAAAAAAGGGAAAAAAAGGAAAAAAAATCAGTGTTTTGTTCCCGCTGTAAGGAAGAACTAACCTTTTCTTGGTAACCTTTCTCTATTTTGAAGGTTAGTGACTAGCTGAAGTAGCTTGCAAGGGAGTGAAGTTGGATTCTTCAATGACCCCTTGGTAAGAACATGCACTATGAATATAGAATAATTACTTAGGTTTAAAGGTAGATTTCAGAGCAGCCAAGATTCCAAGTCATGAATTAGTGTTGGAATCTGACCCTTTCTACACTTCTCATTTAATTTTCAGTATGTAAAATAAGAATATAATTTATTATCAGTTTCAGCAAAACAATTATATTCCTCTTTTTCAACTGTTGTATTTACACCCAAAATGTGGAGCAATTTCCATAGGAGAGAGGAAGTGTACTGTTTACTTACATGCATTCTCATTGCTGTGCAGTCTGCCCAGCCAGAAAAGATGTAAAATGAGAATACTCAAACACCTTTATGAATAAAAAGGACTTAAAGACTATATTTAGCATATTCTGAATGACCATTGTAAATCTGGAAGTATTTTGCAAAAAGATGATTGGAAACTCCTCATGTCTGATTCACTTCAGTTAGCCCTGGGAAGTCACTTGCTTAGGACTCTGCCTTCAGAAACACAGAATTCCTTCCATTTACTGTGGAGAGAGTGGAAATACTTAATGTGCTGCCCAGACTGTGCCTCTGAGATAAGATGCCCTGGCTCAGTACACAATGAACACATAGACCAAGTTACAGTGGCTAGAAGACCAAACACAAATTCAGATTAGAAATAAAGCCTATGTATCTAACAAACAGAACAATTGAACATGAGAAGAACTTCCCAAGGACTACTGTAGATTTTCCCTCACTAGAAATTTTAAAATCAATGGTGACTGTGTTCCTAAGACATATGCTCTACTTCAAAACAACACTAATTGGCAGTCTTCATAATGGCCTGCATCATGCAGAATGGCATGCATCATGCACTGTTAAATCTCTTTTAGTTTTATACTTTGAATCTTTGAAGGCAGATGTTTCCATTAACTGGAAAAGCAGAAAAGAAGCTTTTGTCAATAACAGCAGTGGTACATGAAAGCAGAGGTTTAAATAAGCATAAATGGGACAGTTCATCTGCTGCTTCTTCTGTACTAAACATAGCAGAGAAGATGCTCATGTCCACTCCGTGGACCATCTGTCCTTTACTCATCATGTTATATTCCTGATAAAGTGATGAACATTCATCACCTCTGCCTGGGGGCAGAAGACATCTTGTAACTTGTCCCCAAAACATAGAAAGCAAGCTCTTTTCCTTCCATCTCTTTCCTAAATAAATTAATAGGAAACATATAATGAATGACATAAAATTATTAAAATGTGGAAGTTAAAAGTGACAAAAATTACTTCAAAATAGTATATTGAATATTCAAAAATATACCAATTCACAGGAAAATTAATAATGTAAAGTTGCCTTGGAATAGGGAAGGGAGAGAGAAAATAAAGGAGGGAAAGAAGAGGGACAAAATGAAGGAAAATAACCTTGAATTCGCGGTAAACTAAGGTTTTGCTAATTTGCAGAGGCCCTCAAAAGGCTGCCCATTGATGAAATAAATAAGTAATTTACATACAACCATCAACAGCTCTATGAACACAGTGATGGGATCACCAGACTTTTAGCCTCCAAATTATAGAAGCGACAAGAATACAGAAAACTATTTAGATTAAAACACCCCTTGACACAACAGATACTTGATCTTGCAGGTTTTGCAGAGGTGTTTGCTTTCTTTTATCAATGTCTATATGATGATATACCACATTACAATTACCTGGAGAGATATTAAGAATTTTATAGATGATAAAGCCAATATACTTTTATTCATCACACAGCAGAAACAAATGTGTAAAGAATCTATTTCCAGGAAAAAAGCAGAAGATATGATTATAACTCCTAAAAAGTAATAAAGTGGCAAGCCTGGTTCAGCACTGCATGTACATGAGGGCATTAGTGAAGAATTATTAATCCCTGTGGAAAGTGGGCTTGGGTATATATTAAGCTCAAGATTCTGTCTAAAGAAAAGTTCTTTTGCTCCAATTTAAAATCTATCTGTATATTGTATTCCTAAACAGGTCTGGGAAGAAATTTTCCTATGAAATTATTTTTGATGGAAAACCAAGCTTATGAAGAAACAACATACTACAAAATTTGAACTGTTCAGTTTAAATAGTAATGAATTCAGAAAATTCAATTGTATATGACATGAATGAAGCCAATGGCAAGATAGTAGTCAATTGTAGATAAAATCTATATTGATAATTTGTGCCTCCACTAAAAGGGGTTATTCACTTTATGCTCAGCAAATTACTCCTTTAGACCTGTACTATTTCAGGCAAAATTAATAATAATTTTATATTAAAACAAAGTGCTTTGGTTTCTTGACAAAATTCTTAAAAATCATCCCCAAATAGTCTTTTTTCTGCTCCTGCCCACCACCCTTTAAAAATAGAGCTCCTTATACTTAATTTGAGAGGAAGTTGCTTTTTTGCGTGCTTTCTCTTGCATTTCCCTACAATAACAGAAAATACCTAGTTCTAGTGCATGGTTTGAATACTGCTGTAGTCCAGACTTTGAAAACTTTTTTTCCTCTATTTCCACTTTATCCTGCTGGGTGTATACACAAAGCAGAAGCCGTACTGGTGCTTGATTTAGGTTAAGAAAAAAAAAAATAAAAATCCAGGTTACCTGAAATAGGAGAAGCAGAATGTTACTTGTCGGATTGTCTGAACAGCACAATAGGTGCACTCTCCCCCTCTGGGTCTGTGTGTGTGGTGCTTCAGCTCCTCAAAGAACACATTTCTTCCTCACAGAGAAAACAACTATTTTCTTCTCTGCAAGAAGAAAAGGTGGGGCAGAGGGAAGGTTACGCTTCAGGGAAGAAAAGTCTCTTCTCGCACTTGAATTAGTTTTGCAAAACCAGGTGAGAGTAGTTCATAATACTTCAGTGTTAAACGAGTCAGAGAACTGCCGAGCTGCTTGGATGTTGATAAATCTATGGGACCAGACAGGATCCATCCCAGGGTAATGAGGGAACTGGCAGATGAGCTTGTGAAGCTGCTCTTCATCATTTACCAGCAGTCCTGGCTCACTGGGGAGGTTCCAGAGGACTGTAAGCTGGCCAATGTGATGCCCATTCACAAAAAGGGTAGGAAGGAGGATCCTGGTAATTATAGGGCAGTTAGCCTGACCTCAGTGCCCAGTAAGGGCACTTATATAATTTATATAATTTTATATATTTATATAATTATAAATTATATAAANCATCATACAGCACTTACAGGATGGCCAGGGTATCAGGCCCAGCCAGCAGGGGTTTAGGAGGGGCAGATAGTGTTTGACCAACGTGGTCTCATTTTATGACCATCAGACCCACCTGGTAGATGTTGTCTGTTTGGACTTCAGCAAGGCCTTTGAGACTGTCTCCCACAGCACACTCCTGGAAAAGCTGCAGCCCACGGCTTGGACAGGAGCACTCTTCGCTGGGTTAGGAACTGGCTGGATGGCTGGCCCAGAGAG